>CM064575.1:18651247-19024293 GCA_032716605.1 Paralithodes platypus
TTCCACTGATCAGGCATAGTTCCAGACTGCAAGGATTTATTGAATAGTAATGTCAGTGGTTTGGAGAGCTCATCCTTAGCTTCCTTTAGAACTCTAGGCGAGATTGTATCAGGTCCTGGCGTTTTATTTACCTTGAGTTTATCTAAACAATTCAATACTTCTCTCTCTGTAACGGTGATATTGCTTAGAACATCTGAATTATCAATCTGAATCGGCGATGGTGTAGGGATATCACTGAGGTCTTCTGTTGTAAAAACTGATGCAAAGAAGGTATTGAGGGCATTACTCATTTGTACTTCGTCTTTGGTGTATTCTCCATTTTCATCGAGACTAACGGTCCAACAGTTGAAGTAACTACTTTTTTCTTTCTGATATAACTATAGAATTCTTTCGGGTTTGTTTTACTTTGATTCGCAATATGTAACTCTAGGGTCTTTTTACTTTGCTTAATTAACTTTTTGGCTTTGCGTCGTAGCTCTACAAATTTCACCCGTTCTTCGTCATTTTGTGAGGATTTTAATCTATCATTAGCAAATTTTTTAGCAAGCAGGCAGTTTGAAATATCTTTATTCCACCATTTGGGCTTATTATTATGGCCTAGACGCCGATTTTCGATGGTATGCAGTCTTGCACTGCTTTTAGGTAAGTGGTTTCGAATAACTTCCAAGATGTATTTATGTCGTTATTGTTAATTAAAAAGCTCCAGTCAGTTTCTTTAAACATAGCTCTAAGTTTATGAAAGTTTGCTTTCTTGAAATTAGGGACTTTTTCGATGCTACTATTTGGTTCGTTACTAGTAAAGTTTAAAGTGAAAGTTATCGTACGATGGTCGCTGTTACTGAATTCATCACCAACATTCAAATTCTCTATTAATTCTTCTTTTGTTGCAAGTACAATGTCAAGAACGTTATTACCACGGGTCGGTGTTCGAACAAATTGATAAAGCGAACTCTCTTGCAAGTTCGTATACAAGTCATGTCCGGAGTGTGAAGTAAGAGTATCGCCCCACTTGGTCACAGGTAAATTAAAGTCGCCAAAAAATACGGTATCTTGTGAGTTACTTACATCTGCAATTTGTTCATAAATTTCTCGGTCAGTTTGCACTGATTGAGATGGAGGTCTGTATATTAATGCAAGTATTATTTTTGTACCTTTATTATTCTTTATTAGCACAAAAGATGTGTCGACGTTCACAATTTGAGGTTTTGACAAGAGGGTTAAGACTTTCATTGATATAAAATAAAACGCCACCTCCATTTTTATTTATTCGGCTATTCTCAAACATTACATAACCGGGAAGTGAATACTCTGCTAAAAAGTCTCTATCTACTGTATTGAGCCAAGATTCTGTTATACCAATCACATCATAATTTTCAGTAAACACTAGTTCCTCTAAATCTGAAAATTTATTGCGTATGCTACGAGCGTTTGCATAGAAAACCTTTAAAGTTGCGGTTTTAGAACTCACAGAACGTTCTTTAATCAAATTTTTGGTTCTGGTCGGATCTACATTTACATTCATGGCTGACATCGGTCCTCGGTCGTTATCCCTGGCGGTTTTGAATTTGGGTCGTGTTGGTGGAGCTTTATCCAAATTCGCAGTTCTTGACAGATTAGCATTTAATTCCTTCGCAGGTTGCCGCCCTCGCTGTCTTCGGTCCTCCTTCCTGGTTGTCCTGTGCTGAGTTGATTTCTTCTCCGAAAATCCTTCACTGCATCGTTGAGAAGACGCCCAAAACGTGCTGCTCCCACCTGGTTCAGATGAACTCCATCGTCCGAAAACAAATAGTCATCGTAGTAGAAATTGTCCCAGGTGTCGACGAATCCCACGTTTTCCTTCCTGCAGAGGTTTGCTAGACAACGATTTGTGCTGGTGGCTATGTTGTAAAATCGGCTCTCTACACCAAGCCGGGGGACGATTCCTGAGACGATGATCCTTGATGACTTCTCCTTAAACGACTTGATCAGCTGCTGGTACTTTAAAAGCAAATCTTCCGACCGGGTTCGCTGTACATCGTTGGATCCAACGTGGATGACGTACATTGTATTAGCAGGGGCCAGCTTAGATACTTCGTCAACTGCAGCAACTACGTCGTCCACACCACCACCAGGGATACAAAAACGCTTCCTGGTCTTAGGTGCTCTGGCGCAAAACTCTGTGAGCTGACCACGTATCATCGAGTCTCCCACGAGCCGGACTTCTTCTATTTCCGCTTCGTCATCTGAGTCTGCGAGTATCTGGAAGCGGTTTTGACACTCGGTAATCGGTATGGGTTTCCTGGTCTTGGGGCAAACGTTGTTCCTCACGACACGGAAGTTGTCTTGAGGGGGAAGAGAGTTACTATTTGTTTCTTGAGTATCGGAACCATCAGATGAAATGGCTACTGCAGGCGTTGAATTGTTGGCAGTTGACGTTGGGGCGTTGGTGGCTGCTGGAGTTGCGGTGACAATTGAAGTTTGTGGTACTCCAACGTTGAGTGTTACAAACTCTTGGAGTGATTCCAGCTTCATGGTGAGGACGTTGATCTTGTTGTAGGCTTCATCTAATTGCACTGTCAAATTCTCTCGTTGCTGGCAGAGACGGCAGACTTGAAGATCGACAGTAACAAACATGGACTCACCAAACTTACCGGCGCAGTTCGTACAAGTGCGAGGCATGGTAACAGTCAGTTTCTTCAGATCACTTCACTCACTTTAAAACACTTAACTCACTTTAAAACACTTAACTCACTTTAAAACACTTCACTCACTTTAGAAACACTTCAATCACTTCAACCAAAAACAAATATGTTGAATTACACAACAATAGGTTATCAGGGGTGATAGCCTAACCGAAAACAAAAAATTTGAGATACGCAGAATTAGGCTTCCAGGGGCGATAGCCTAACCAAAAGTTTTAAAAAAAATTGAAATACGCACCAATAGGCTACCAGCGTTGAATAGCCTAACCGAAAATAATAAAATTGAAATACACAGAAATAGGCAACCAGGTGTGATAACCTAACCTTAAACAAATATATATATATAACAGAATATGTAACTAAATATACAATTCACCAAATAGAGATTATATAAAAATAAAGTGTGACTGCACACAAGGGGTTAATATACTGTATCAACAGATGGCCCTGGTGTCACTGTAGCCTAGTAAAGCAGTAGCCTACTCTTTTTAGATAAAACATAAGCAACAACTAAAATTACAGATATATATAGCTACAGTAGGATACTAAATACAATATCTACTAGAGTTAATAAGAACAACAGATTGGCTGGCTATAGGTCAGCCAACCGCCAACCAGTAGGTTAGTTTGTACAAATACCACCCTTAGCTTAAAGTAAAATCACTCTGAGGAGAAAAAGTCAAGAATATATCTAGGGGGAAAAGATAAATGAATGCACTTAAATTTACTACAAAATTGGCTGGAATTTAATATGTATAATCCCCCAAAAAAGGTTTGTTTACAAAATGGCGTCGGCGTTCGTTCCTGTAGGCAGGTTAGTTAGTACACAATATTGTTTATTAGCAAATTAATATGCAAAGCTTTACTTACATGCAAGGCAGTTAAATTGATACTTACTACAGTAGGTGATGGGTAAAATTAGGGGCTACGATTTTACATCAAATAAGAAGAGAGCGTTTGTTTACAAACAAATCAAAACAAAACAACAGATGGCGCTAGTGGCGCCCTGTCCGAGCAGGAGTCTTGTGATAAACACAAAGTTTATCAGTCAATACACAGTGAAATATCGTGCAGTGTTACTTACTAAGCTACAGGATGGTTAAACGTGCTCTTAACCACCTTTCATGCACAAGAATGAAGAGGATGAGTAGTTAATACTCAAATTATGATCGATATCGTGAGAGCGTTGACAGAGCGTCTGCAGCGTCTGGCGGTAGCGAGGTGTGTATGTAGCGAGGTGTGTATGTAAGGGGAACGAAGCAGAGCGATATACATTTTAGTAGTTTAAATTTGAAGTTACCAATATATGATTTCTGGAAATCGCAGACGAAAGAAAAAAGGTATATTGTCTCAATTTGTTTACGAGAAATGGTGTAGATACTCCTAAAATCGCGTTTTCTACAATGTAGTTATTAGAAAAAACGATAGTAGCCAGATATTTTTATGGTATACTATAATATTATAGGCCTATGGGTTGTGCAAATGGGTGAATTATTATATTTATATGTATTATATTGGGGTGTTAGGGGGGGGGGGGGGGGGGATGTCATATGGGTGTTTATGCCCTCATATGATATTCTCTATTGTTGAAAGAAGCATTTTAGACAAAAATACACAACACATTTTTGGGGGGCTGGGTGGGTCAAATTTGGTTGGGTGTGGAGGGGTGGTAGGGATGCGATATGGGTGTTTTTGCCCTCCTATGTTATCCTCCTATGTTAAAAGAAGCATTTTAGACAAAACAAAAACAAATCGTGAAATTTTGGCTTTGGGGTCAAATGAATGGTCAGCCTCCCCTTAAGAAGTTAATGAGTGAAGGCGGTGCTGGATGGGAGGAGGGGCGTCGACTGACTGGGGACAGAGGTGTATGGGGGCGTTTCGTTCGTGGTCAACCCTTTGGGGATCACGGCGTCCGGCTATATATAGATAGATGGATTATTTTATCTGTTTAATATTATATCCCTTGTAGCATAAAGGTCAAGGCAATGGTTAATGTGGTTAAAGTACTTTGGTATATAGAAAATGCTCTTGTATGGCCAGCGATGAAGAATCATAGTTACATTCATTACGAAACAAAAACTAGAAAAAAGGATAGTATATAAACAATTGCCATGGAGCAAATTGAAAGAATTTGTGAATATGTGAACAAAGTTTATAGTGAATATATATATCTATAAATCTATCTATCTATCTATATATATATATATATATATATATATATATATATATATATATATATATATATATAGTATTGAACTTGTAATTTGTTTGAGTATTTGTATAGTCAGAGAGAAGGATAGTTAAACCGAATAAATAAGAGTGAATACAAAAGTGAGTAAAAAGAGTGAAGAATGAAACATAATGAGATACAACGGAACAAAGAAATACGTACTTAAAACATTAATGAACAAAATATTGTACCTTTCTTATATTATTGGAGATATATGTTAAGCTTTCATATTGGCAACAGAAATGTGTTTGCGCGCGTATGTATTTTTTGCGTGCGCATACAACCATAATTGCGCAGGTATATGACTACACATGTATTGAAATAAATAGCCTATAACAATAACACAATATCCTTTAATAGCTTTTTTTGAGCCCCAAAGGTTTGCAGGGTATGCTATTACACCAACCAAATATACCACACCACCAGTCCGGCTCATGTCCTTGTAGGACAACACGAAACATTGGCTAATATTGGGATGTCGTCAGCGTGGGTTATATGAACATCCCAGACTTTACTTCTTTTTGTTTTGTTTTTTGTTTGTTTGTATATGAAGCAGACAAAGGACAATGCCTCTATAGTAAGCAAGAAGTTGTGCGGGGGTAAATAACCCAAAGAGATGGTTGAGCACACCTAATTTTTAGCAAGAGTCTTTCCAAGAAAGGTCAGAGGAAAAAGAGACACAGGAGTACAAAGGAAATCAAGCAACAAGAATATTGAAAGATGACAAAGGGTTGATTTGATTGTTGTTGAAGAGTAATAGATACTTATGTGACGAATAAAATAGATAATTAAATAGTTCCCTTCAAGTAGATGTTAGCTACCATCACAGGATTTTATAAAACTGAAACTTCTAAATCTGGCTGCTGAGCAACTCCCTGCAGATCCAAACTCAATTATTGCACATATTTCAAAATAACATCCTTCCTTCTTTTCAACCTTCCCCCAGGCAATACATCTTGCGACAGTAAAAACCTAAGACAGACGACACTCCCCTGATGCACTAAGGAGGGCACATAACTCATTGTAATGACACAAAAGTTGTTCTCTATTTTGTTTTCCTAGGTGAATGAAGGAGACAAAAGGCCAAGTTGTCTGTGGAGAAGGAAGGGATGTAACATTGCGGTGTGTAGAGAGAGATTGTAGGGAATTAGTAAGTGGAGGGGAGTTGAGAAGACGAAATGCTTTTGGAGAAATGTGGTATGTGTGGAACCTCCCCAAACATGTGAACAATACTCGATACATTGATACACTGTGCCTTTCTGCAGCACAAGAAGCTGTGCGTGGGTTAAGAACCCACAGAGAACACACCTAACTTCTGGGAAGCTGTTTTAGCACGAGTGGCAATATGATCTTTCCAAGCAAGATCAGAAGAACAGGAAAAAGTAAACAAGACTATTGAGAGAAGACTAGGGGTTGATTTGTGTATTGTTGTAAGGGATAGTCGTATAGATGATTATGAAAGGTAGATAGATGGGGAAATTGGGTTTTGGAAGCATTAAAAGAAACACAAACTGATCTGTCCCAATCGAAAATAATTGATAAATAAGAATAGGCACGCTTTGGCCTCATGACGCAAGTTTGGAGTAATTGCATGGTGGGTCCTTGTGGAAAACTAATTTAAAAGCGTAAGGTAGTCACCAATGCAAAGTAATTCTATTGATACGTTTAAGAAAAGACTGGACGATCATCTAATGAAGATTGGATTAATGTGAATTAATCAGTAGGCAAGTGTAATTTCCTTTTCAAGCTAATGTCTTCCTATAATATATAAAAACTTTCCTTGTGGGCATTCCTGACTCATAAGGTTACACTTCATCCTATTTTCCGGTACGGCTTTTTAGCCGGAGGGTGGGGAGAGAGCCTTCTACTTTACTGTCCTATTCTTCCACTATAAACTGTCCATGTCTAGTAGTATTAAGGCCGGACCCCCTAGTTGGGACCGCAATGTCTGAGTATCTGTGTAACTCTGTGTAACTATCTCTCACTCTCTCTCTCTTTAAGGCGGCCGTTGTCTTTGTTTTATCATTCCACACAACACCTAACAGTAAGCCTCATAAGCCTTTAAGCCTTTCCTGCCTGGTGCTCAAGTTATGTGTGTGAAGAAAGTTACATTTGCATAATAATGTTTTCCCTTGGAGTATTCTCGGCATCATGCATTTTTGTCGCTGAATTGCAAGACACTGTGACAACTGCTTCACTTCCAATGGAGAGAGAGAGAGAGAGAGAGTTACTAGGAGTTACATAAATACACAGATAACACAGACCTTGCGGTCCCTACTAGGTATTCCGAACTTAATGCTAAAATAGAATTTGCTACAAAGTAGAAGGCAAGGATAGCAACATAAAAGGCTCTCTCCTCACCAACCTCTCCCTCCGACCTACCGTTGGTCGGCATGAAATATAGTTGGAGAAACAAGTCCCCCAGCAGAATGAGAAAAACTTCTACTGGGAAATTTATAATAAAGAACAAAGTTGAGAGATATTATATACCACTGATGCTTAACCCAGGGACTACGGCCTGACTCTTAAGAGGTTCTATTGGGCGAATGCGGCCAGACTCTTAAGATCAAAGGCATAACAAAACTTTCAAAACATCCCAGTGGTACTCAAATCAAAGCAATTTGTGATTAGGTGAGATAATTCCCATCCATTACTTGCTACCACTCCTACACTTGTGTCCCAACTCCCTCCCTTTCCCTTCTCCCCCCCCCCCTCTGTTTGCCCCCTATTCCCCCCTCCTCAATTATCCGGTATTTTCCCTATTATTCCAGATATTTATCGAGTATTGTCGTGCGAGGACGGCTGGGAGAGAAGGGGGAGGATGGAGGAGTGTATCTCCGACCCTCTAAGCCAGTCTGAGAGCTCCCCTTATCTCTCAGTATCATGTGAGACAACAGAGATGGAGGGT
The DNA here is from genome assembly GCA_032716605.1 of Paralithodes platypus. Lineage (NCBI taxonomy): Eukaryota > Metazoa > Arthropoda > Malacostraca > Decapoda > Lithodidae > Paralithodes > Paralithodes platypus. The sequence continues at coordinate 18,659,067 of CM064575.1, forward strand.
AGAGATGGCGAATTCGCTTCACTAGTCTTCCTCGATGTGCGCACTGGGACACACCTTGCATAATACGTTGCTTTATTGTTCTCTAAATCCCCCTTGCTTAGTATGTGATTCACGAACTAGGATTGCACGTATTGGGAGGTAGGATTGTAAAGGGATTGAGCAAGTTTCATCAAAACCCCTTCATTTATTCTAGAGATATTGTGCGAACAGACAGACACATGCACAGATCATGAAAGGTAAAGAGTATATAGAGTATATTGATATAGGCATCACAAGTTGCGAGATTCCGTTCAGTAGTATTGGATAATTATAATGTCATATTAATGCATAGGGTTCTAGGCCCCCCCCCCCCCCACACACACACACTCCCAATGATTATGTACTAGTTATCAAAGTTCTAAACTAATGGGAAAGGACGTATACCTTATGTTGGTGGGGGTGTACGTGCATGGGAATTATTCTGGTGTGTTGACGCTAATTGAGTAAAAGAAGGTTGCAATATATGTTAACATATTGTGTTAGTGTTGTGCTCTAAATTGACCCCAACTGGGACTCACACGCTAATAGCATTACGTTCTTTAATGTAAAATGACATACGAGAGCTTAGGTTGAAAATGAAAACAAATTGTTTGTACTGCAAATACAACTAATAATTTAATTTGAGACAATGCATAATTTTTTTTTTTTATCTCACTGACCTTGATCATCTGAATACCAGTTATCGTTTTCTTATTTTGTATTGCAATGGAACATTATCAAAAGGTCCTTAGATCCATCTGGTATGTCTTGTGAAGGCAGTGTCACACAACTATTATAGCGGTGAATTCTAGTGCAATCTGGATCTTTACTAAAACCTGATCGATAATGTTAATGTAATGATGTTAATTTATCAGAGTAAATCAGTTGTAGTACCATCGCTAATTGTTAGCAGGAACTCTAACACATTTAGGAGCAGAAGTAAACCAGATGTAGGCTAGTAGCTACGCGGTAACCCAATAATAATTTGAATACGGAACAATACACTATCATGATAGTTAAGACAAAACAACCGTAGTATTAAATATATGTTTATCAATGCATTTGACCTTTGAGAACCAGAATTCAATTATCATGTTGAAAACTAAATCACTTTTTGTTGCCAGTAATGCATCATTGCAAGTCTTGCATTCAATTTAGCTTACAATTCTTAATATTTGGAAATGATAAGCGGATTCTAGCAATTAAAAATTTGCATGTTTGAGATAGATAAATGGACCAGGATGAAAACGCATCACAGTCTGCTTAAGGGAAGATGGGCCGGTTTTCTGGACCACTTTCTCCCTCATGTTTAGCCCCATTAGTTTTCAGATGTTAAGATGTTTGCCCCATTAGTTAGTTGATTTTAAGACCTTTCGCCCCATTTCTTCGTCAATATTTAGACCTTTCGTGCTATTTAGGTGTCGATTTTTTTTCTCGACCGGGACATTTTTCCTACCGAAAAATGTACAGATTAATCTAGAAGGGGGATATAAAGGATAATTATTTAAATTTTATGAGGGTCTAGGGAGGAAACTAGAAAAATAATGAATGCATGCAAAAATCGCCCAAAAAGTGAACCATCTCCCCTTAATATTCCCGGCTCACAGCTAGTCAGCTCGTGCGGATGTTACTTGGCCCAAATGCACTTTCCTTAAAGAATCTGATAATGCTTCCGGGTAATGTGATGGACGTCGACCTCTTGCATCTCAAATAGCAAAGTTGGTTAGATGGGGGAAACCATACCAAATGTGCTATAACTGTAGGAGTAATTTACAGTACAAGGTAACAATACGCCACGATTTAGTATGTTATGTTGTTTATATTTTGATGATGTTGTGCAGTTTGAGAAGGATCCGTGGTAGTAACAAGGGTTAAGGGGAGGTTTTTAATTAGTTCCCTAGACCTCCATCAAGTTTAAAATTACACCCCCTAGACCCCCTTTCAAGATAAATTTGTACATTTTTCGGTAGAAAAATGTCCCAGCCGAAGGCCGATTCTTCTTAAATTACAGGCTCGCTTTCGCTCGCCAGGACAAAATCGACACCTAAATGGCACGAAAGGTCTTAAAATTGACAGAAATGGGGCGAAAGTTTTTAATAAATGGGGCGAATGTTTTAAAATCTCAAAATCAATGGGGCTAAACATGAGGGAGAAAGGGGTCCAGAAAAAAATGTTTCAAGTGGAAATCTCCCCTTAAGTGAGATAGTTCAAAGCTTGTTATTTGCTGGAAGTCCTTTAACAACTGAATAAAAATCGTCTCTCTCTCTCTCTCCTACCACTAAGTTGTTCCACCTGTCTCTTCCATAACTTCCACTAATGACCTCCGCGCCACCTGCCTTCCCTCTCCTCCCGTACAACTGCACAAATTAGTCAGGACACAATTCCCATTAAATTTAGCATGATATCCATATATGCCACTGATAACAACTTCCTTTGATTCCATATGGCTGTTTTGTAAATACTGTAGGCACTACAAAAAAAAGTAGAAAAGGTAAAAGGTAGAAAAGGTAAAGAAAGGTAAAAAGGGTAGCATGATAGAATTACGTACTGTATTATTTGTTATTGTAAAGTCATACCTTTGTAATGTACTCTAATTGTATCAATAAACCTTTTTGAATTAAATTGAATGGGCCGGTTTTCTGGACCACTTTCTTCCTCATGTTTAGCCCCATTAGTTTTCAGATGTAAGATGTTTGCCCCATTAGTTAGTCGATTTTAAGACCTTTCGCCCCATTTCTTTGTCAATATTTAGACCTTTCGTGCTATTTAGGTGTCGATTTTTTCCCTGGCGAACGATAGTGAGCCTGTAATGTTGGAAGAACCGGCCTTCGGCCGGGAAATTTTTCTACCGAAAAATTTACAAATTAATCTAGAAGGGGGATCTAATGGATGTTGTTTTTAAATTTGATGGAGGTCTAGGGAGGAAACTAGAAAAATAATGAATACATGCAAAAATCGCCCACAAAGTGAACCATCTCCCCTTAACTCTAGTAGAAAAACGACAAGTACTGTACTATGGAGAAGTACATTAATAGCTGTGCAGTGTGAAGAAGAAAGAAAGCAAACATGAAAAGAGGAGATGAAGAGATGGAAGGAAAATGAGTCTAGAATGGAAGTAGAGAGAGAGAGAGAGAGAGAGAGAGAGAGAGAGAGAGAGAGAGAGAGAGAGCGAGAGTCACCTGGGATCACACGGCAATAGGTCAGAATAGTGTAGTCTGCTATTTCGAGGTCACCTTTGGTCACACGGCAAGAAACAGGTCAGGAGGGGCATAGTTTGTTACCTCAGGGTCACCTGGGGTCACATGGGGAAAAAAAAACCAGGTCAGGACAGTGTAGTCTGTTACCTTTGGGGGTCACAAATATACCCTAGGAAAAAAAAAATGGAGCTGGTATTGGCCGTGATTCGTAAATATATATTGTTAAGCTATTATAAAATACTGTGTATACAATTAGCTCAACGCATGAATATTAGAAGTTCCTATTTCACACCAAAACATCGGTCAAATGCCACGCACAACCAGTAAAACCGGTACGTTCTGCTAGGGGAATCCCACCGTGTTATAATGCTCAATGTTATTCGCGATCAGTTTGTCCTGTCACTTTCGTCGTAGCTGCTGAACTCTACAGTTCGACGTGTCAGGCTAGGTACTGTACTGGCCAGTTTGAGGCTACATGACGTCAGTGAGTGTGTGAGTGGCTTCATAGTTAATGTATGCTTCACGGACATGCACAAATCATCAAACTGCTCATCACACTCAAACTGGCCTGTATATTTTCACCTGGCAGGTCGACACTGAGCGTGGGTGCCATCCTTTTCACGGAGACTTAGTATAATGACCTTTAATGAGATGCAAATGTCGCGCAGTTGGAGGAAAATCTCATCTCAGCCATCCTGCCGGCTATGGCCCCGGGGAATTGAGATTTTCTGAACAGGAGACAATTACTGCTAATATAATGTTGTAAGCTTAAGGGGAGATGGGTCGTTTTTCTGGTCCCCCTTCTTCCTCATGATTAGCCCCATTAGCCAGCCTGTAATTATGGAGGAACCGGCCTTCGGCCGTGACAGTACAAATTAATTTCGTAGGGGGATCTAATGGATGTTTTTTAAAGTTTGATGGAGGTCTAGATAGGAAGGCAGATTCCTCTTATATGGCAGGCTCGCTATCGCTCGCCAGGAAACATTCAACCCCTAAATCGTTCGAAAAGTCTTCAAATTGTCAGAAATGGGGCGAATTGTTTTAACATCGACAAACTAATTGGGCAAACTTCTTAAAATATCAAAACTAAAGAGGCTAAACACGAGGGAGAAGGGGATCCAGAAAAAATACCTCAAAGGAAAATCTCCCTCCCGTCCCGCCCCAGCGACGCGTCTGGCGCGTCGCCTATGTATGTAACGCACAGCCCCAGCGACGCATCTGACGAGTCACCCTAATTGCTCCGACCGTAACCTCAGGTGTAGCCACTCGAGAGGGCTCAGATTTGTATGGGAACTGTGTACGTATCCCACGCAACCGTGCCGATGGTTGAAAACTCTCAAAGTCCACGTGCGTGCGCGTGAGCGCGCAATAACCAGTTTTTTGGGGGAAATTGCCTTCAATGTTTTACTCTTGTAAAATACGTTCGGGGGCTCTGTAGGACCATTCTTTAAGCTTTTTGAGCGGTTTTTCGTGGTTTTTCCTTCATTCCTAACCCATTCGCTATTGTTTCTGGAATAAAACAATTTTTTGAAAACGGGCCGGGTTCTGGTGAACAAAAAATAAAAAACTAGGCTGGGCTCCACGGGTTGGAAACGTTGAATTTATCATACAGCTATTTATATTGATAACATGTTATACATCTACCGGGAGTTCATTTGAATTTCAATAATTGTCAGTTTCATTATCATCGACATATATGAAGCAATGATATAATCCATTAACCCCTTCTGTACCGGCGCCGTCTATTTTACTTTATTTTGGCTACTACTGGACGATTTTATTCAGTTTAAAAAGGGTCTCCAGCTACTAATAGGCTTCCAACTATCTCACATAATAATCTTTATTACCACAGATCCTTCTTAAACTTCAGAAAATCGTCTAAATATAGCAAGCATAGACTTAAAAAGACGTCGCCGGTACAGGAAGGGTTAATCAGCAGTTTCCTAGTGAATATTCCATCCAAAACATGTATATCGACTCAATACACACAGAGACAAACAAGCACACATACACAAACTGGATATAGCTATGGAATGTATAAGCTTCTACATAGAACAGCTATAATAATCTGAGCCGAATATTCCAATGCTGCTGGCCCCTGAATCCTTAATATTTATGTGGCGGCCGAAGGGAAGAGAGAGAGAGAGAGAGAGAGAGAGAGAGAGAGAGAGAGAGAGAGAGAGAGAGAGAGAGAGAGAGAGAGAGAGAGAGAGCAAAGGAGTACAAAGGAAATCAAGCAACAACAGATCTAGTGACCCTTCTAGGTTGCTTGTCCTCCAAAACACTGAGGATCAAGTGTCCAAACAGTGGTTTAGTGTGGGTAAGAGAGAGAGAGAGAGAGAGAGAGACAGAGAGAGAGAGAGAGAGAGAGAGAATGTAATTATAAAGTTATGACCATCCATATAAATTATACCCTCCCAGCTGCCTGTGCTGTTTGCTTCAACAACTAACATTTGTTTAATAGACATTGTTCTCTTTATATAGTAAAAATTTCAATACTGCCGTGGTGATAGTATTACCCACAAATGTTTACTCACTGACAACTGTATTTGGATATAATAAAGAGTCATATCAAATTTCAGGGAGTAAGTGTAATTTCATGTTGCAGGTCATAAAGTATGCACGATTCGAATTTATGTTATATGCATATAGACGATTCGGAAGCATATTGCATTTTTTACAGAGAGAGTATTCAGGCGTTTGTTCCGTTTTACATTTCCAGGTTCCAGCGGACAAGTCTCGCCTGAGGGGAAGAGAGACACAGAGGAAATATGAACCGCTTCTGTACCGGCGACGTCTTTTTTATTTCATTTAAACTATATTAAGCCGATTTTGTGTAGTTTAAGAAGAATCTGGGGTAGTAAATAACGGTTGAGTGAGATAGTTCGAAGCCTGTTAATTGCTGGAGCCTCTTTTAAATCTGAATACAATCATCAACTAGCAGCCAGAATAATATTAAAAGGACGGCACCGGTACAGAAGGTGTTAAGGGGAGGCTGACTGTTTGTTTGGTCTATTAATTAATGTATTCATATATTTTTTTAGTTTCGTCCATAGACCTCCATCAAGCTTAGAACAAAAACAAAACTAAACCCCCCCCCCCCTTCAAGATGAATTTGTACATTTTTCGGTAGAACAATTTCCCGGCCGAAGGCCAGTTCCTCTTAAAATTGCAGGATCACTATCGCTCGCCAGGAAATAATCGACACCTACTATGGGTTTCAGAGGCCGTGTTACATGGTTTTTCGGGAATAACTTATTAACACAAATTTGGATTAGTATGATATTTTGACACAGCTTTATTCACACCCTGCCCTAATTTTCGCCAATATCGTGCATTACCAAAAGTGTAGAATTAAGGTACTTGTCCCTGTGTCATGAGGTTAAAGTCGCACCTGGTCACACCTGGATGATGAGGAAACGAACAAGGTTAGTCACCCCCCCATCTCTCTTTCTTTCCCTCTCGCTCTCTCGCTCTCTCTCTCTTGCTCGCTCTCTCTCTCTCTCACTTTCTCACACATGGAAACTACGGCCACTGGCGCATTCATTATACATATAAAAGTGAGGCATGCAAAATGTATTAATTTTATATTAATGTATGATAGTGACATAAACTGACTGCAAGGGCAACAGTAGGGTAGGGTGGTGGGTATAAAACGAGCGTGTGTGATGGAAGAGCAGTGGTTTGGTGATTTCCAGGTGTTGTGTAGTTTTGTGTTGGCATGATATTGCATCTACTGTAAGGTGTAATATGATCATCGTATCGTCAGGTTGTGTTGGATGTCAGGTGGGATGGGGCAGTTGACGCTTGGTCATTAATTACGGGTTGGGAAGGGTGAGGATGGGAAAATGTTGGGGGAGGAAGGGTAGTGTAGGGTAAGTAAGTACAGTCACTTATACAAAATCGTGGACCGGTACGATTTTCGTTATGCAATTACTATCTGGGTTGATTATTGGCTGGGACTTGCTTTATAATCAATGGTATATGTAGGTTCGTAATTGATGTATAGACAATCATATTCGTAAATCCGTTTGTAGAGATATACTTCCATAATTAGAAAAAAGGTGAGGTCCATGAATTGTTATGAGTGATGGTACGTTGAGGAAGATGCTGCCGACAATAAAACAAACAATACAACAAAAACACGGAGGAGAAGGGTGGGACAATGGGACATTTATACAAAGTTTATAGGAATGTGGAGGGGTGAGTGTGGCCAGGTTTTATTAATAGGTCATTTTATACAACGAAAGGAAGCGGAGACATGAAGGGTGGACAAATGATTGGACAAGCCGATTGGCGGCTTTCTCCCTGCTGTATATGTAGTAAAGACGCATGACAAATGCGTTTTTACACCCACGCGGACAATGACGCAACATGGTTGCCATAATTTGCCTTGCTGGAGCCAATGTCACGTATGGCTGACTGTATACGACTGCTGCCGTAAGCCCGTGGCACCCGACGAAAACACACAACACCCGGAAACAACCGAACCATTGCTCATCGATGAAACACGGTCGTTATATACCCAGCACCCTACCATACTCTTGTCCTTACATTCACGTTATGTCACTATACAATATAAAATTAACACATTTTGCATGCCTCATTTTTATATGTATAATGCATGCGCCAGTGGCCGTAGTTTCCATGTGTGAGAAAGTGAGAGAGAGAGAGAGCGAGCAAGAGAGAGAGAGAGCGAGAGAGAGAGCGAGAGGGAAAGAAAGAGAGATGGGGGGTGACTAACCTTGTTCGTTTCCTCATCATCCAGGTGTGACCAGGTGCGACTTTAACCTCATGACACAGGGACAAGTACCTTAATTCTACACTTTTGGTAATGCACGATATTGGCGAAAATTAGGGCAGGGTGTGAATAAAGCTGTGTCAAAATATCGTACTAATCCAAATTTGTGTTAATAAGTTATTCCCGAAAAACCATGTAACACGGCCTCTGAAACCCATAGTAAATGGCACGAAATGTTTTAAAATTGACAACGTTATGGGGCGAAAAGTGTTAAAATCGCCAAACTAATGGGCTGAACGTATTATAATCTCAAAACTAGTGGGGCTAAACATTAGGGAGAAGGGGATCCAGAAAAACGGTCTATCCCTTAAGCTGTAGAAGCCACACCGAAATTAAACATTCCGGAAATAGCGTTGGAATGGTTTGTATTTTTCCATGGCTGGTAATTAGTATTATCCCTCACTCCTGCACCACAATAAAAAATGAAATTGGATTTGTAAACTACTCTTTCGATACTTGCATGTGGTTGACGGATTTTTTTTTTTTTTTGCTGGAACAACACTATAGCCTCAAATATTTGAAGACAAAATGTTGTATTGTGTTCGATGTTTGAAGTTCAACAGGTGATCAATATATAAGTTTGACCTTTTCCTTGCTACCATTCGCTACCATTAATTTCTTCTTGTCCTCTCTCTGTCACACTCTCCCTCTCTCTAACACACACACACACACTCACACAAGACCTATAGCCTGGAATATCGCGATCTTAGAACAAAACACCGCACACGCACATACAAACACACACACACATACACACACACACATTTGAAAACAAATTAATACTATGATGATGTTTCATAGATGCGCATTTGTGATTTTTTTTTTTTTTTTTTCTTCTATGTGATTGAGGGAGGCAAAAGGCATAACTGCCTAAAGCGAGTGCCTCCCCCATAGTTGAAAGAGTGACAGGGCCAAAATCAAGGGACGTTCGAGCCAAAATGCCTGGACACACGGAGTTTGAAGCAATTTAAGTCATAGGAAGCGGGAAAAACTGATTCTGGGAGAGAGTTCCAGAGCTCAGCTGTTGAGTAGAAGAAAGTTTGAGAGTAACGTTTCACTCTTGGGTTGGAGAGTTGCACAGAGTAGGGGTGGGATTGAGTTGCAAGACGGGTACCACGTGCCCTACGTAAAGGAGGTGGTATGCACTGGGATAGCTCTGAGGAACACTGATTATTATAGTAGCGATAGAATAGCGAGAGAGATGCAACATTGCGGCGAAGAGAGAGAGAGATTGCAGAGAGTTGGTGAGTGGACGGGAGTTAATGATACGAAAGGCCTTCCTTTCAACCTTGTCTAGGAGAGTGGTGTGAGAGGAACCTCCCCACACATGTGAACAATACTCAATACAAGGGCGCACTATGCCCCTGTACAGAGCAAGAAGCTGTGCAGGGGAAAAGAACCCCCTGAGGCGGTTGAGCACACCCAGCTTCTGGGAGGCTGCCTTAGCAAGACTGGTAATATGGTCCTTCCAAATGAGAGCAGAAGAAAAAGAGACACCAAGAATATTGAGAGAAGATGAAGGGTTGATTTTTGTATTGTTGAAGAATAAGGGATAGTCCGCTGGGAGATCCTTACGGGTAGATAGATGGAGAAATTGGGTTTTGGAATCATTAAAGTTAACAAGGTTTTCTCTGCCCCAATTGGAAATAGTATTTAGATCAGAATTTAAGAGTTGTATGGCTTCATTACGTTTGTCGTTGAGGGATTGCTGGCTGGGGCGTTCTGAAAAAGTAAGGGAGTAGTGTAAGGTTGAGTCGTCTGCGTATGAATGGATGGGAATTAAGGTACAGTTAAGGAGATCATTTATAAAAATTAGAAAGAGAATAGGAGATAGGACAGAGCCCTGAGGAAAACCGGAGTTTATAGGGTGAGGAAGTGAACAATGGCCGTCCACAACCGCGGCTATGGAACGGCCGGAAAGGAAATTAGAGACAAAGGCACAGATGGAGGGATAGAAACCGAAGGAGGGTAGTTTAGAAATTAAAGATTTATACCAGACTCTATCGAAGGCTTTCGATATGTCTAGTGCAATAGAAAAAGTCTCACCGAAGTCCCGAAAGGAGGATGACCAAGAGTTAGTAAGATATGAAAGAAGATCACCAGTAGAGCGACCCTTAAGGAAGCCATACTGGCGATCTGAGAGCAGATTATGAGAAGAGAAATGCTTAAGAAATTTGGAAGCAAGAATAGTTTCAAAAACTTTAGAAAGACAAGAAATGAGAGCAATTGGACGATAGTTGGAGGGTTGAGAGCGGTCACCCTTCTTTGGGACAGGTTGAATGTGAGCAAATGAGATTATGCTTTAGATCTTGAATATGCTACATGTGGTTGATAATAAAGAATAATATTTAAAAACAAATGTGGTTTTGAATAAATGTATTGACAATTTAAGGAACACCAGATGGATCATATTATTAAAAAAAAAAAGAAAAAGAAAAACAAATAATAATATATATATATATATATATATATATATATATATATATATATATATATATATATAATTGTATACCTGTATTTCACTCTCCTGTATGGCTGAATGTTGCATAGCACGCTTCCACCACCCTCTCTGATACTCCTTTATTCTTTCCTTTTGTCACTCTTCCCTTGTAGTCTTTTCTCTCGTATATGCTGCTACATTCCCCTGAATTTGCAATCTCTCTCAGCCTTACCCAGTATCGGGATTTAAAGCTGCAGATCCTAACGACGCAGTATATTGAAGAACAGGGAAGATAGTGACAGGGAATGTACAGTCGCGCTAATAAGTGATTGCTCGGCACTAACTATGTTTTGATCAATAATTGGTATCAGCAATATCTAAGTTTCATTTCTTCCTATCGAGTGAAGTATACAAACATGTTCCTACACTTACCAACCCTATTCAACATCTGACAGACATTAATACAGCACAGAGCAAGCCAAACGTAATGACAACTGGGCCATTACTTATTAGCGCGACCGTACGTATGAAACAAGGGGATATATGAAAACGTGGAATATGTGAAAACAGATATAAATACCATGACAAATACACTTTTTTTACTTCAAGGCTTTTAAAAAGGGAATCTAAGAACGAAAGTAAGGCCATTAGGAAAGTACAATAATTAATACATTAGTTTTTTTTAAAACACATTTAAGGTGAATAGAAGACACAACATTACAATGATTACAATGCAAATTATAGAAAGCAACGATATAAGGGACAGGCAGGCAAGAGATGGACCAGAAAGGTGAAGAACAATGTATATAATTCGAAAATATAAGTGCATCACACACATGGAATATAATGGGATACAAAGAGACTTGGCAAGATAAACTGAGGACTACTATGTACTACTATGTACTACTATGTACTACTATGTACTACTATGTGCTACTATGTACTACTATGTACTACTATGTACTACTATGTGCTACTATGTACTACTATGTACTACTATGTACTACTATGTACTACTATGTACTACTATGTACTACTATGTACTACTATGTGCTACTATGTACTACTATGTACTACTATGTACTACTATGTACTACTATGTGCTACTATGTACTACTATGTACTACTATGTACTACTATGTGCTACTATGTACTACTATGTACTACTATGTGCTACTATGTACTACTATGTGCTACTATGTACTACTATGTACTACAATGTACTACTATGTGCTACTATGTACTACTATGTACTACTATGTACTACTATGTACTACTATGTACTACTATGTGCTACTATGTACTACTATGTACTACAATGTACTACTATGTGCTACTATGTACTACTATGTACTACAATGTACTACTATGTGCTACTATGTACTACTATGTACTACTATGTGCTCAGAGTTGGGTAGGAAAGAAAGATACGACAAAATAAACATACATATTATACTGTATATTACACACTTAAATAATAACTGTGCGAAACGGAGGGAGTTCATGAAGTGAACATAAATAGAGACCAAACAAACAGGATACAGGCGGTGTCACACGAGCGATTTTTCCGTCAATTTTTTCGGGCAATTGTTGTCTGGAAGCTTCAAAATACAAGTTCCATATGAATTAAACTAGTAAACATAATCTACCTTTGATCTAGTTTCCGATTCCAATGCAAAAACATCACTAAATATCACCAGACAAAACTTGCTCATGGAAAATTGACGGAAAAAGCGCTCGTGTGACAGCGGCTTAAAGCAGCACAACATTAATGTAATACAAATTGTAGGTTAATGGAAACTGGGAGGAAAAAATAAACAAGATAAAACAAAAACATTAATTGCAAAGGGCTAGTAAGAGAGCTGAGAAAAACATTAATTGCAAAGGGCTAGTAAGAGAGCTGAGAAAATGAGACACTGAACAAAATTGCACAATTGAAGAATAAGAAAAAACCGTATGATTAATATGAAACAGCAAATCCAAAAGACACAGAGGAAGGCAAGAAATAATGGAAAGAAAGGATAACAAAAGAAGTTATATGAAAAGCAGTACAAAAATTTGAGGAATGAAAGAAACAGTAGTATCTAAAGAAGCCAAGCGAAATACAGAGCAGAGAGGTACAAAGGAGATAAAAATAGTCTTACAGGAGAGTTATAAGAGACTGGGAAAAAGGATAGGCACAAACAAACTAAATGTAGAATGCAAAGTGGTGAGAGGAGGGGAGGGCTTACTAGCATTAGAAAGAGAGGGCATGAAAGGCGAAATGAGCTTGTAAGGAAAAGAATGTCAGGTTGAATGCTAGTGACAGAGAGAACGAAGAGAGGAGAGGAAGGAATACAAACAGAAAAGAAGATAAATAGAGCTGGTGCTGAAAACGAAGGCTTTGAAAGGGAAAGTGAAGGCTCTGCACTTGAGAAAACACATTGGAAAATAGTATACGAAAGCAGTGATATAAAAACCGAGATGAAGAACGAATAAAATTGCTTCTAGAAAGAACCCTGTATGAACACATTACCTTAATTAAAAGTAACTGAAACATAGAAAAATACTATATCTGGTATTTCAATATTTATTGTGGCAACCAAAAAAAAATACACCTACTTAAAATATGTACTTGGTTTTAACTACTGTTATTAAACAACAGTAATTATAAATTCTAAACGTTGAACATATTGTGGTCGGATAACAATGGCACAGTATAATGTTGAATGTAGTATAATTAAAAACAGTTATGAGCATATTTATTTGTAAAGTAATGTATGCCAATGCATAATGCCACTCAACAAAGTGCAACTTCATTCCCACCAAGAGTATGAACCACTTATATGACTGTCCATTCGTCATACCTACTTTAATCTTCTCAATGGAATCAGGCAAACAAGACTATAAAATGCCTTGATCTGCTAGAGCACCAGACAAATGTAGGTTCACTAAGTATGATGCACAAAGCTCAGGTAGTATAGGTACTGAATTTGGCAGGCAAGGGACTGCCAGATGTAGATACCCCAATCAATACCCAACATGTATTAACCCTTACAGTACCGGCGCCGTCCTTATAACTATATGCTTGCTACTATTAGACGATTGTATTCAATAAAAAATAGCATTCAACAATGAACAGGCTTCGTACTATCTCACTAAACCCTTTATACTACTTAAACAGCATACAATCGTTCAAATATAGCTGGAATATAATTAAAAAGACGTCGCGTGTACAGAAAGGTTAACGCACCTACACCAAAATAACAGAACAGCTGTAGAGCATAATGACTTCACAACCGTTATAATCCAGAGTAATATATATATATATATAAGGCACCTTTCAATAGTTATATAAATATAAGTTATTCAATCTTTCCAAAGATGCTATACCTTTTAATAGGTATTGTCAGCAATGGTAAAATATTATTTGTTTAGAGGAGAAGGTACTATCAATTACCTACTGCACAGTATACCTTTAAAATATGTAAGGTTAAGTAAAAAAATTAAAGAGAGAGAAACGTGCGTGACAGATAATAAAACACATATAGTCAATGCTGAAAAAGGTAATACACTAACAGAGACTGAAAGAGAACTCGGTAAGGGAGCTCAGGAAAATTAGGTGCAGGGGATCAGAGGACCAGGACCGATAACCGGAAAATTGAATAGGGGGAATATCAAGTTATATTTCAAAGAGAGACGAAATTAATCGAGAACAAAAATTGGTCGCGGAAATAATACTAATAATAAAACAAAAATGGATTTAACTAAACGCCATTAGCACCATATATGTCTATCTATCTATCTATCTATATCTATCTATCTATCTAACTATATATATATATATATATATATATATATATATATATATATATATATATACTATATATATATATACTGTATATATATATTTTGTTTTTTTCTATGCAGATGAGGGAGACAAAAGACAAAACTGCCTGTGACGAGTACCTCCCCCAGAGTTGAAATAGTGACTGTGCCAAAATCAAGGAATGTTTGTGCCAAAATGTTTGGACACACGGGGTTTGAAGCAATTTCAGTCATAGGATGAGGGAAAGATGCATATCAGGGAGAGAGTTCCAGAGTTGAGCTGTTGAATAGAAGAAAGTCTGAGAGCAACGTTTCACTCTTGGGCTGGAGAGTTGCACAGCGTAGAGGTGAGATTGTGTTGCAAGACAGGTACCACGTGCCCTACGTAGAAGAGGAGGTGTACACTGGGAAAGCTCTGAGGAACACTGATTATTATAGCAGCGATAGAATAGCGAGAGAAATGTAAAATTGCGGCGGAGAGAGAGAAATTGCAGAGAGTTGGTGAGTGGACGGGAGTTAATGATACATTCAGTTACAACAAATCAAAGTCGAAATTATCTATATTGAAAACAGTGTTCCTCAATATATGTTTATATCATTGACGTTGTAGTTGTTTTTAGAGATTTCCTGGACGACTAATAAAACATGTCTATATTAACGTTGTAAATCCTATAGCAATTATATTTTAGATGTTACTTACAGTACTTAAAGACAGGCTTCTCTTATGGACAAAGTTAATGTGTGAAGATAATGAGGACATTCTTCAGGCTAATACACACCAACACGACATAGTTAACTGGTGCAATATATTCAACAACACCCAGCAGCTGGAGGTATTAAAGAACCCCAACAAGATATACAGGGAAAAATATGATGAAAGGAAAGGAACATTTTTCATAACAGCTGGAACGAGCAAGCTGGCGGTGAGTTGATCCTTCTACGAGGAGAATTATGTAATTTGTATTGTTACAGTGGTAGTATAAATTTTAGTGTAAATATTTAATGCAACATATTAAACACATAACGCCGACAATGCCATACACTTATAATAGGACCACAAAACTATTGAATACGCAGTCGGGAGATATTTATATGTGAACATATAATAACTAACCATAATGATATATAGAATGATAGAAATAACAATAGGACAACACGTGCATGGGGGAGGAAAAATAATAGAGAACATAAGAACAAAAGAGGACTGACACAGGCAAAGGAGAGAATGGGGAGAGAAGAAGAGAAACGGGTAGTCTTATGGATATACAGTAATTACATGAAAAGCAAAATACACAAATGTTACAACAAAATCCTACAGAGCAAATAGATGTGAAAAAATATCAGGCTCAAAAAACAATATGTAATATTTCTCTCCCGAAACTTTGCAACATTTGCCAGTAACGTCAGGTGAAATGTTGTAACCTCATACACGTGCAACCTGCGAGTGCTAGCAGTATGTATTTTGTGGGATGATACGCCGTGTTTTTATTTCTTCAACGTTACCTTACATTTATAGTGTTTGTCACATTATACCATTCCTATGCAAATATACAGATTGCCAAGTAGATATGTATATTTTTGGTTGCGTAAGTTAGGTTAGATATAAATTGCGTGCATAAAATGGGTGCAGCAGTTCGTGCGACATATTAGTAATATCTAGACAACTCGGTATTTGATTGCATAAGTCTGCCATGGGATACAACCAAGCTCCCACCTCTTAATCCAAAAATATAATATTGTGTTTTTGCTCCCTAACAGAGACAATTTCAGTAGTGAGCTCCCAACATAATTTATTGCCTTCATTTCTCCCTGTACACTCGACCAAAACAACAAGCTTTACACTAACGCTCTAAACATTCTGGAAGTGGGTCGAAATCTTATGATAATACCTCACAGACGTATGTTTCACTCGATTCATTCCGTTCACACTAGATTATTTACAGCTCAACAGTGTAAAGATTTGTTTTTGGTCGAGTGTACAGAACATTCAACCTCTCAACACGGAGAAGTCAGGAGTTCTTATTCCAGATGGCGATACAGCTTTGAGAAGTCAGAGTTGCAACGGGCCATGCGAAGACAACCAGGGCAGTAGGTTTACGAAGGCGAGACCACAAACGAGCCAGTTGTAACACTCAAACTGTCTTGATGTCTCACTTGTCAAAAGGAATAAGACCTCCTGACTTCACCCTGTTGAGCGGTTGAATCTACAGTAAGGGTGTAATGTTGGATCATAAAAGAATAAACAAATCACAATATGCAAAACAGACAAGCTCTACTTATTGGGTTGTGCTTGTCATTGATTTACTCACAAAACAAAGCTATAACAGCACAATCAAAAGTATTTATGTAACTGTGACCATAAACATTATCGTTTTTATTAGCTACAATAATGTTATAATGTGATCGTTTAAATTTGAATTTTAGTTGTGACTAATTAATTCAAGTCAAAATTTCGAATTACGTGAGTAAACCATTTAAGTGATTGACCTTCAATAAACAAAAAATAATAAATTGCGATTTCAATTAAATGGATTGCTTGATTATCATGTACTCGAGACATGGAAGTATAAGTTAAAGTTTATAATTTAGATTTATAATGACAATTATGTAAAAACACCATTTTAAGTATTAAATGAAAGTGCAGAGCGTAGAAAAGACGGTAACATAAACAAACAAATACGAGAAAGGATAAACTAATGAAATTGGAATATAATTCAGGGAAGCTTATTGGGGAAGGAAAACGAGGTAAAACCTGAGCAAAGTTAATTCGAGGAGGCCTTTGGGACAAACCGTAGAGGACTGAGAGAGAGAGAGAGAGAGAGAGAGAGAGAGAGATGGGGGAGGGGGGGATAGTTTGTCTTGGGTGTTCACAATGCTCAAGAAACACCAAGCTAATTTCAAAGCATTCATAACTATACTAATACTTTGAATATTACTGCTAATATACTTGCAATATTGTATACTATACTAACAAAACATTGACTGTCTTCTATTGTGTCCTTGTAATACATTTATAACATTGGCAATCAAATAATTACAACTCAACATGTTATAGCAATGGCTTCAATACTGCTTCATAACTGCGTTCATGAGTGAGGTTCAGGTGAGTGAGCGGCTCATCATAAAGTGGGCATGTCCGCTCATCTGACGCTTCTTTAATCCTGGCTTTGACTCACCTCCAGCCAAAGGGGGAAACACAAATTAGGGTTCGTGACTGTACAAGTGTCCGATTACCCTATAAGATACAGCTTATGTCTTTCTCGTTCGCCGTCCGTCCTGTCAATAAAACACCCAAGTGTTGAGACTGTCTGCCGTGGCCACGCATTCGAACACAGTCGGGACTTGTTTGTCAATATGGTATGTAAGCGCTATTTCTATTGGATGTTAATTATTTCATATAAATATGACGTCACTAACAAGCAAGGGATATAATTCGCTAGTGCCTGCGAGTTTTGGATCGCTGCATAATGATTGGCTAACGTCCACCACAAACCTTTGCCACTAAGCACCATCGATGATTCATGTTATGGGTGGAATTTAAATCTCGGTTTCAGGATGACCGATATGTTTCAGGATGACTCATAGGCCACAGGTACTATATACAAATATAAAGTTATATATATATCTAAGATAAATACCCGATTAGTACACCCATCTATATTAATATATTATTTGTATGCAGTTAGGTTATCAAAGGAAATTATATCATTGCTATGTTTAATGCTTCGTTCGTACTTTGCTCAGTTAGGCTGTATGTTCCACATGTCCGAAAACGGTGAAATTTTGCAAATTCTGATACTTGACCCTGCTGGCAGTAGTTCCCCGTTCATCCCACTATACAGGTCTCTAGCCCATTCAGTACCGGTGTCATCCTTTTCATTATTTGCTGGCAACTACAAACTATCTCAATTAATCCATTTAGCTACCGTATATCCTTCCTAAGATTCATAAAATCGTCTAAATGTAGCTGAAATCAGAAACAAATACGTCGCTGGTACAGAAGGGGTTAGTGACTCGGATCTAGAGGAATTTTTATGCATCCCAGATACTCTAAACGCCCTAAGCTTTCTCCTGTGACTAAATCGGACAGTGAATTACAAGGTGCGCGTAGAAACATTTATGTATGATATGACAGTTCATCCGATGATATCGACGTTATACCTGATCGCCAACGGAGGTACGTAGTGACTTGGACAATATACCTTTGGCCACTCGCTTGGAAAGGGCAAAAATCTCGGGAAGGATGTAGTTACCGGGTGTACCACTACCGACATACAACATAAATCATCTATAAATACTTATAATAAAATAAATACTTATAAATCTATAATACTAGGTTAGGTTAGGTTAGGTTGTTTGGTTAGGGTAATGTATTTTTGTATCCAAAGGCAGTCCAAATAGACGGGAACATGATGGTGAGCGTCCGCGTAGTGTAAAAAAGACGGGCGGTACACCCGGTAACTACATTCTTACCAAAATCTCGAAGAAACGTGTGACATCTCAATTATTTTCCGATTCTGATGGTGATGTAACAAATTATTTTGAAGGATTTGATGCTACACCTGTTACTGCAAATCAGGTCGCTATCGCTCGCCAGGAAACAAATCGACATATACAGTAGATGGCCCGAAAGGTCTTTAAATTGATAGAAATGGGGCAGAAGGTCTTAAAACTGACAAGCTAATGGGGCGAAGGTATTAAAATCTCAAAAACTAATGGGGCTGAACATGTGGGAGAAGGGGGTACAGAAAAACCCCTTTTAAGTGGAAATCTCCCGTTAAGTACTATAAATACAGTGAATACGACAGGAAGTGTCAATTAACCCCTTCTGTACCGGCGACGTCTTTTGCAATATATTCTGGCAACCATTATACGATTCTATTAAGTTTTATAAAGGACATCCAACAATTAACAAGCTTCGAACTATCTCAACCCTTTTTACTACCACAGATCCTTCTTAAACTGCACAATATCTTTTAAATATAGCAAAGAATAAAACTGAAAAAATACATCTTGGTACAGAAGGGGTTAAGATTACACAGTTCTGGGCTAGGGAAATAGTGCCAATTAAAGTTTCCCACTTTCGTTACACTTTTCTCGATGGCTCAACTTACCGTAGAAGTGTTTCCCAGGGTCTGGAACTAACATATTACTTCATCAATAAATTTGGAGTTAATCTATTTGTCAAAGAGGTGGGAGTCTGTAAGATCACAGTCATTGACTATTTCAACTATTGTCGTGATCGAGTTTGTGCCTCGACACTATCAGCAAAAAAGTGGGTACACATTGAAGATACCCGGACAGCCTTTTTACTAGTTAATTTTTGAAAACCCGGTAAGAATGGGGTTAACATTACCCTAACCTAACAACCTTACCTATTCTATCTTAGTATTATGGGTAACACTGTATATCGAAGAAGACAAATAAACAACAACAAATAACTAGTAAAAAAACTGTCCGGGGTCTCTTCAATTTTTACCAAAAAGTGTGTTATTGGGGGTCCCTCGAAGGTTGTGGAGATTGATGAAAGCAAGTTTTTAAAGCGAAGTACAATCGTGGATGCCAGTTGGTTTGCCATCAGGAGAGCTGGGTATTCGGGGGATCGAGATAAATAGTCAGGTGTGTTTTCTAGTGATTGTGCCTGTCTGTTCCGCTGACAGCCATAATAAAGAAACATATCAGACTTTGGACAACAATAATCGGTTCAATGTTATTTTAATACCACGAATTTTGTTGATAAATTTGAAGATAAATATTGAATCTATATGCTCTGAAGATCATAAGATTTTTTTTTTTAACCCTCGGAAAAACTTAATATAAAAGTATGGTACTAAAATTAAATTTTCGTAACAAGGTTGTCAATACGGTACTTTCCCGTTATCAATGTACAATTAAAGCTGAAGATTGCAGAGTAAACACCGTAGACTTCATCAATTTTCTTTCACCTTCGTATAATCGACAGCCATTTTTTTTTTTTGTTTTTTTTTTTTTTTTAACTAAGGGATTACTACTCAACCAGCAGGGGTGTGGGGGCAGCAGCCCCCACCCATAATACTCGGTTAGGTTAGGTAAGGTTGTTAGGTTAGGCTAATGTCTTTTCAAATCACTATCGGGGGCGAGTCTCAACATCGATCAATAGGCCTAATGGGGAAAATAGGTTTTCCCGAGATTTCTAATTAATTACAAACACTATAAATTGATGCAAATGAACAATTTCTTTCATAAAAAACACTCGGAAAATTCGTGGTATTAAAATAACATTTTTCCCAATAATCGTGGATGTCTGGAAAGAGTAAGATGTCAGGCTTTGTAACAGCATGGTTTTCAACGTCATACTATTTGTCATAAGCGCAAATTTGTCGGTCCTACCAATGCACTCGGCCACACTCAAAATATTGAAATTACTTGGAGCTACGCCAATGCTAATTATCCTGACCACTACACTTCTGAAACCTTACGGGAAAGCTACCTACAAGAGTATATGTATCGCCGGAAATTAAAGGCCAACCTCACGTCCATGTTCGTTCATCATATGAAGATCTACCCTTGCTAACTGGTAAGCATTTACGAAATGTTGTACAGCCCTAGCACAGGATCACATATCATACATAGCAATCGTGAGACCTTCTATTTGGGCATGACCACTATTTTACTGTTTTTTGTATCCCACGGCCAGGTGTTTTTCTTACTCCTGTCAACATTATGATGATGAAAAGGTAAATACCTGTTAAGAAATTTCCATTTTATTCTGGTAAACCTTGGTAACCCTGGTCTCTGGGTCTTCTCCTGGGTGACCTGGATGTGTGAGAGTTTGTGTTTTTTATCTGTGTTTATTTTTTGTTTTATGTTGTTTTTGTGTTTTCCCTGTTCTTGCTCTGTCTTGAGTCGGCTACCCCCAAAATGGGGATTGGGCCTGAGCATATAGATAGATAGATAGATTCTGGTAAATATTTGACGATTAAATTGAGCTTAGGAAGGACGTTTTTCAATTTTAAGGCTACAAACTGTCTCTATTAATACTTTTAGCCAACATAATGTATATAAATAGCTTCATAAAATAGTCTAAATGTAGCTGAAATCAACGGAAAGAGACGACACTGGTACTGTAAGGGTTGAGTAGTACACCCGCTAACAATACCCTTACCAAACTATCTGCCTTAACCCCTTCTGTACCGGCTACGTCTTTTTAATGTGTGTCTAGCTATATTTAGACGATTTAATACAGTTTAAGAAGGATCTGTGGTAGTAAAAATGGTTTAGTGAGATCGCTGGAAGCCTTTTAATTACTGGAGACACGTTTGAACTTAATTCAATAATAGTAGCCAGAATAATGTTAAAAGGACGCCTAGGTAATGAAGGAGTTAATCTCGAAATTATGAAGTGACATAATCTTCATTAGCTGACTGTCAACCATATTCAGGAGTGGCATAAACCATAACGTACTTCCTGCATACTCAACACACACACACACACACACAAACTCACACAGAAGTAAAATATGCGCACATACCCATACATGCGCATGGGACAGATAGGCGTATCAAATAATGGCCCCAATATCCAACGGTTAATCTGAATATTATTAATCCTACCAACAAGCACAGGGCCCCAACCGACATGAGAAATAGCCTTCAAAATTACGTCAATATGCAAAACAAACGGTGATATGCCTGTATACGCTCGCAGGAGAGCTAATATGGTATATGTTTCTATACATTTATACGCAGTCTAGAGATTTATAGATGTGTGTGTGTGTGTGTATATACTGTATGCATAGTTACATAGTTGTATTTGAAAGTAGGCATTCCCAGATGCCATACTTATATAATACCACTGCACCCATTTTCTTGGTATGCGCACCAAACTAAAGTTACAATAAAAATTGTTTTTATATGTGTAAGTTAGTGAACTCTAACTTTGAATATACAGACAAGTTTGCACATCAAAGACCCAGGTTTAAAATTAAGTATCCACGCTCACTCAGTACTTAATCGTATGTTTACATTTCTACGGATTTTTGTTTGTTGATTGATGTATATATTGTTTTGAGAGAGAGAGCAACAGCGTGAGTGATGGTCAAATATAACCTCTCGCTTGTAACCTGGTGCACCCAATGTAGAACAATGACAAACGGGATGAAACCTTTAGGTGAAGAGCGACGGGAACAGAGCACGGAAATTGACACTGGGGGATCTAGTGGACAGTATGCCTGTATAAATCCATGGAAGTCTAGCTCTCTTTGGAAAAACTAAATAAGATGGTCACCAATTTTCCCATGTATGTTTTTATTTTTCCCTGTTAGTTTTCATCAATATATAGTGTGGAAATAATTGCAACCCTCGGCGAAACCGTTTTCCCCATTATACAACGATCTTAAGACTCGCCGCCCGATAGTGGGGAGGGCTATGAAGTACAGGGAAAATGAGGGGTTAAATGCGTAAAACGGCGAATAAAACGTATTTTAGCAAAACTTGGCTCGGGTTTTAAGGTATTTCTAAGGCCTAAAACCCAATATTTCGAAAACCCGAGCCAAGTTTTGGCCAAAGCTGGCTCGGATTTTGAGAGTTTGTAGACAACAAAATGACAGTAACTTCATTTAGAAATTTGGCTCAGGTTTCCCGAAATTGCAAAGCCATAAAACCCGAATTTTGGAAAACCCGAGCCAAGTTTTGGCAAAACTTGGCTCGGATTTTGCGAATTTTAAGAGTAAACAAATTACAGTAACCTAATTTAGAATTTTGGCTCATGTTTCCCTAAATTGCAAACCCCAAAAAGCATAATTTTGGAAAACCCGAGCCAATTTTTGGCAACAATTGGATCGTATTTTGAGAATCGAAAAAGACTAACTAAATGTCGGAAATCGGCTCATGATTTCCCTAATTGCAAAGCCATATAACCAGATTAATCGAAAACGTAGCACTTATTTAAATCATAAATATCCAGTAACATAGACCTAGTACATTGTATACAAGCCTAATCCACACCTAACGCCTACAATGTGTCCGTAGTAGGCTACCTAGTAGGCCTACGTGGGATACAACATGGCGGTTGGGCCGGCGCCCATTTAGTAGCCTACCGGTATTCAGCCGTATCTGTAAATACGAATGCGAGTCACTTCGAGCGAATTCCTGATCGAGCGGATGCACAATCTAACCTAACCTAACCTAATCTAACTTAACCTAACCTAACCTAATCTAACTTAATCTAACCTAACCTAACCTAACTTAACTTAACCTAACCTAAATGCGCCTCCGCTCGAATATGAATTCGCTCGAAGTGTCCAGATACCGTAAATACTACCGCAACTACGAATCTTGTTTCTGAGACCTAGTATATTAACCTAACCAAACAACCCAACCTATTGACAGAGATGGGCAGGTGGAGTGGACTAAAAAGCTGGTGGACAGACCTCGGGAGACAGGTGAATATGGCGTGTGTACGAATCGGTGCCGTCTATAGGAAGCTATTGACAACCATGTTACGACAAAATTCCATTTTAGTACCATATATTTTTATTAGGTTTTGCCGAGGCTTAAAACACATTTTCATATTATGTTTAGAGCATATAAAATCCATATTTGTTTTCAAATATTGCAAAATAATTGGTGACCAACTTATTTAGTTATACTCTCTCTTTCTCTGTCTCGCACAACGGCACACACTGGATGGTCCGATGATATATCCCCACCCACTATATTGTATAGACTTGGCACTGTGGGTTCGAGCCCCCGTCCAAAAAAGGATTTTCGTCTATCCCGATGTGGAGAGATTGTAGTATGGTCCCTCTTTAGCAATGGTGCTCAATCATCAGCTTGTATTAGCCTACACGTGGTTCCACCAGTGCATCTGTATATGTAGGCTACTATGTATCGGAATTGTGGCACCATCTTGATCGCATGTGACCTAATAGTTGTGGTAGAATAAGCTATGTAGCTAGATTAATTTAAGAATACATATGTAGATTTGTAGTTTCATTGGTGCAAGCGATCAATAAACCAATAATATCAATTATTATAATTTGGTAGCATTCAAGGAGACTACATCAGGACTCTTCTTATTATTCTTCTTACCTCTGACCGGGTATAAGCTATCCTAGTGTTTACTAGCCTATACCCCTTTGAAAGGACATTAGCCTAACCTAACAACCTTACCTAATCTATCCTAGTATTATGGGCGGGGGCTGCCGCCCCTACCCCCGCTATTTGACATCTTTGACAGATTGTTGGTGTATTTTTCTGTGAAAAGGGTATTTTTTCAATTTGTCAATAACGAAAATTCTCCATGCGGACTATATGGAGAAACATATGGCGAATCTGTTGGTGCCTATTTTCCCTAATAAATTGTTTCTAATAAGGCGGATGTAGTGTCCTTGAAGATTATCTATAATTTTATTAGACACGCATATCAATTGTCTATTTTGTTTGTCTCTCAGCACCACCTGCATAATTAGTAGCAGCAGCCGAACGAGCTGACCAATGTTCTGTACTGGAGCCTCTCAAACAATTAAACTCTTGTCTGTTCGACATTAGCCTAATTAATCGCAATCATGACAAACGTATGTAGTTCAGCTGTTCATCTGGTTCTCTGTATTCCTCATCCTCTCGATATGTTTCAAGGTTGTCCCTAAATTTATTTTAGGGGGGTGACCTGCCTTTTTTCTCTCCTTTTCTCTTTGTTCTGGCTTGTATCCATTCAGCCAACTATTTTATGACGTTTATCCCCATCCAGGTGTCGATTTCGGGATGGATGTAGTGATCGGGCGTACGGTCGTCATGGTGTGCGCTCGCAGTTACGTTCCCGTCTATTTCGACGCTATATTTTCTGCTATTTGCCCCCTGTCATTACTACATGAATACTAGGTTAGGTTAGGCTAATGTATTTTTATATCCAAAGGCAGTCAAAATAGACGGGAACATGATGGGAAAGGTCCGACGCCACTGTTTCAAAATGACGCGTAGTGTAAACAAGGCTGGCGGTACGCCCGCACTTAACATTCTTGCCTCGATTTCTTCCTGGCGAGTTATAGCGAGCCAACATTGTATGGAGAAATCCGGTTTCGCGGGGAGACATTTTTCTATCGAAAAATGTACAAATTTAGCTTGCTGTCAAAACAAAAATATATACATGCTGGCTTGCTACCGCTTGCCAGGAAAATATTGACACCTGGATGGGGGTAAACGTCTTAAAACAGTAGACTGAATGGGGCCGAATGAATACAAGCCAGGGAAAGAGAGAAAAGGAGAGAAAGATAAAACAAAAAAAACGGTGACCCCCCCTTAACTCTCACGCTTTTATGACGCAGAGGTTGCCAGATTACCAATGAGAAATAGAGTTCTCTCAGTCTTATAATTACCTCTCTAAAATTAGTTTTCTGCCCACAGCTAACTCAAAGACAACTGCAGAGGTTGAAGTAACTAAACTAAAGTTTTCTAAATACCCCTGATGGTAACAAAGGCTTTAAAGTATCCCTAATAGGCTCAAAATCGCGTCATATGCGTGACAGGGTTAAGAAACCTTCAACAACAAAAATTAGCATTCTCAGCCATCATGAGCCACTGGGAGGTTCATGTTGCTGCTGCATGTTTGCATTATATACCTGGTGTCAGCCGTTGTGAGCATAGGCACGTGCATTAATGCCAGGGGTTGACAGTGAGAGCAATACCGGTATGGTGATTATTAGTGGTTACAACCCAGAGAGAGAGAGAGAAAAAGAGAGATTTACATAGATTCACATATATACACTGACCACACAGACTTTACGATCCCAGCGAGGTGGTCAGGAGTTAATTCTAGTAGAGATAGCTAACCTGGAGAGAGAGAGAGAGAGAGAGAGAGAGAGAGAGAGAGAGAGAGAGGGGGGGGGGGGGGGCAGGGTGTGCAATACTGTATACATATCTGAAAGATAAATTTTTTACTCCTTTCAGTATAATTAGTGAGGCTTTTCCTCCTGTTAATCAGGCTATCATTAAGCAATTCCATACAGCTTAGGAAGGATCTGAGGAAGCATATAGGTGCATTGAGATTGTGTTATTGTTTTATATCCGCTTTGTTTCTTCCTAACATGCGTAACATCGTCAAATATCAGTTAAAATGAAATATATAAATGTTTCATCACTCTTTCGGTATGACGATTATACAGTATATATATACTATATATATATATATATATATATAATTTGTTTGTAGGATTATTTCCTTTGCCACCTATTTAACGACTTTTGACCGAAGATAGAAAACAAATATTTACTGCAGGATCACCTCTCGTATCCAACTTGATACGATAGGTCTATCTATCTATCTATTGCCAGACGCCTTACTCCCCTTAATGAGGGTGGCCATACACAGAAGGCCCCCAAGCGGACCTATTCCCTGTAAGAGGGACAACCTGAGCCAGTTTACTAAAGTGCTTACAGGGTTGACCACTCAATTTAGGATCCATCCGGCTCCGAGGCCCTCTATGTATCTTGTTAGCACATTTTTCTTCAGTGGTGTTCGGCTAGTCCATCCACAAACCTGCCTTACAATTAGTGAAGCAGTACGGATTTGCATCAGGTTTAGTTCCCTAGACTAGTTGCCGACCAAGGCTGACGAGTCCCATCCACCCGGATTTTTATAAGGTTGTCTCCCCTAGATGGGTTGCCGACCATCTAGGCGGAAATATGCCCGCACCATAAGTGTTAAAAAATGTCTTACAGTTTAGGAAATACCAGTGGATTTTGTAAGGCCAATCAGGATAGATATATACCCATATTCTTCCATAGGTTATTACCAAGCTGAATCTTATCGTCAAGGGTAGGTAGGCTATAAATATAATGAAGTATCGTATTGACGGAAATATATATGAAAGAACGACGCGAGCTAAGGAGGAAATTTAATGTGAAAAAGGAGATAGTCTATCTGCAGGAAAGATTTTTTTTTAATTAAGGAAGGTACGGGAACAACTGAAAATTCATAGGACAAATAAATACTACAATTGGAAATATGAAGCTATGCATCGTGTTCTTCGAATACATACTGGTCACGTTTTTCGACTTTACTTGTTTTCCCTATCTACTGTTATTCTTTATTAATCTCTACCACTATAAAGAAATAGAAAGAAAGGTAAATATTGGTAAATAATATAAGTTTGAAGGTGTGGAAGACTAGATTGAAATAGTAAGGATAGGCAGCTAATGGGTGGGTGTGGGGAAGACGAGGTGGGAGGGAGAATGGTTCGTTCGTTCTGGCAAAGTTAGGTCACATTCAATACGGCTGCTTCATTAGCTAGCTCACGGCCAATGGTTTTTCTGTTGGCACACACACAAACACACACACATGCAGACCCAATTAGCACACACGCACAAACATACACAAAGTCACAGACAAAGAGCAGCGGTGGTCGAGTGGAGAGCACGCTCACGTGTGAATCTGCTTGATCAGAGTTCAATCCCAGCCGTGGCGGACATTTAGTGGGTGTGGTAGTACGTCCTAGCCTGTATATCATGTTTGCACCCAGCTGGGAGACACCTCGACGACAATATACAGACTATTAACACACATACCAAAGCCATTCCAACAGCTTCCTCTATCTACAACACCCCTTCTCTGCTATCTACACTCTCCCAGCCGTATGGTCCTAGTGTACTGTCTGATGGCGTTAATGGGTTTCGAAATGCAAGACACATATGCACTAACACACACACACACACACACACACACACACACACACACACACACACACACACACACACACACACACAAATAAAACAGACTGAATTTGGTTATATATGTCATTGTTCTCAAGCTATCATATTAATATTTAAAAAATACCCGGTAACAATAGCACAACATACTATAGCTACAATTGTCTTAAATGTGTTGCGATTTTGTTTTCACTAGTTCCATTGCATGTGTGTGTGTACGGACATGCGCAATTTTGATAACAAGGTCACTACAAATAAAGTAGTTCATTTTCTAAGAAGTGCTTTTTTTAATAGTATGATTGCGAAGATAATTGCAATTTTAATAAGCACAAACACCTCTGTGATATGAAAAGATAAACTATTCCATACTTCATTATTCGGGTATAATGTATTCACGAAAACCAATGTATGAGGGAACATTTATAGAGAAATATACGTGTTTAAGAATAAAAGCGAATCTAGTTATATTTGCGTAGGAAATACCAGAATGCGAATCTTATAAATTATTCAAGGAAGCAGGGCCGCCGTGTTTGAAGCAAGGTTTAGAGAGCGGTATTATCGGTCTACGGTGAATTATTAGGGAATTTGGCAGTGTGTTGATGAAAGGAAGTCAGTATCACACAAGAGTTTTTCCTTCAATTTTTCTAGTCATCCCTGGTCTGGCAGCTTATGCCGGTATTACACGACTGCAGTTTCCCTCAACTCCAGTGCAAAAAGTTCCCGGAAAATTAATGAATATCAATAATTTATGAGGGACTCCTGTGAGATGTCTACTTAAGTTATTAGAGCGATTGAGTGTTTGGTTGGACAGAAGGAAGATTATAGCAAGGTTGGCTGTTAGGATGACAAATTATTTTGTCTTTGTATAAAGTCTGAGTGGTTGCTCAGATGAGAGTATGAATTGAATGGATTTATAGAGGAAAATGTGCTTATATGTATATAAAGCGAGAGAGAGAGAGAGAGAGAGAGAGAGAGAGAGAGAGAGAGAGAGAGAGAGAGAGAGAGAGAGAGAGAGAGAGAGAGAGAGAGAGAGAAAGAGCAATTATAACTCAGCAGACAATGATCGGAGTATCTGTGGGGTTCGGTGATTGCCTCCGGCTTAAACAGGAGTTTTCAGAGCTACCATTAATTATAAATGTTTACACGCGGAGCTTGGGGCTAAATCCGGATTAACGTTTGGTACACCGTTAAGGAGAGAGACATGTATGCTATACATACTATCTCTTAACAGTACATACACATGCATGTTAATCTATTGTATGGTTCACATAATAAATATTTGGACATTTGAGTGGTACAACCTTACTTTCTCTATTCTTGAAGAATGTCAGAAACGCTATAGTAAATTTGTAATCCTATTCTGAATGCAACGAAGCACATTTTTAAGTACCATTACAATTCTAAACCCTGTTATCGCAGGTATTGAAGAATAACGGATCACAAGCTTTATGCCGATATTATTATAACCTCAGTGTGAAATTGCAGGATTGTGGCGGGCCCGGGCGAGGAGGCTGCTGTTATAACTGGAGGGCCACATTAATTATTGGGAATGAAACCCCAAGGTCGTTCACTTATCGAAAGCATATTTTGGCCGGAACATAGTGTTTCCTATTATGCCGGGTAAACTGAAAGGGAGTCACCGGCTTTTTTTTATCTTTCTCTCCTTTTCTCTCTTTCTCTGACTTGTATCCATTCTGCCCCATTCAGCCAACTGTTTTAAGACGTTTATCCCCATCTAGGTGTCGATTTCTTCCTGGCGAGCGATAGCGAGCCAGCATTTTATGGAGAAATCCGGCTTCGCCGGAGACCTTTTCCTATCGAAAAATATACAAATTTAGCTTGCTGTCAAAACAAAAATATATATATATGCTGGCTAGTTACAGTTCCCCAGGAAAATATTGACACCGGGGTGGGAGTAAACGTCTTAAAACAGTAGGCTGAATGGGGCCGAATGGATACAAACCAAAGAGAGAGGGAGAGAAAGAGAACCAAAGCGAGGTGGGCTCCCTTAAATAGCGACCTAAATTTTGTGTGTGTTTCACTCAGCTCCTTGTATGCAGGCGTTTTCCAACGTATATTGAATTAGGTCAAACATTAATATAAAGAGACATATTCCACAGTCTGTCTTGCCTTTTGTAACTGTCTTGCACATACATTAATAATGTATAACACTTACAGACATAAATTTGTAATAATATACTTTGAAATGGAATTTCTCTTATGGACATATGAATTTTCAACTGCATATCAAACTCATACTTTCACCAGCGATGTATGCAATTCTTTAATTACACTTAATTAACGTACATCTGAGTCTTACATTGTAATTGTTACTACTAAATGTGTCGCCCATTTTACCTGATTTATTTCACTTACTGTACATACTTAAATATGTCTATCCGTTACGCATTAAATCATTAAGTACGTAACCAATTAATGAAAGAGATAACATTTGATGTTAGTCATCCGATTGTTGAACTATTCATTACAGTAATAACAGAAAAATAGCTCATTAGTCGAGAGATCATTTAGGTTACTGGAGAAACACTTATGTTGGTCGGGCTAGATAACAGTGAATGTCAGTAATTAACCCTTCAATAAAGCTTGTACTACAGTGTTGCTAATTATTCACATAATTGCTGACCACTAAGGTCATTTTATTCGTATTACTGTATATTCAGCTTAAAATATTCTCTAACTACCAGTTAATTAAAACATACAGTTGCAACCATGTGTGGGTTTGATTATTCAGTTATAACCCAAAAACAATATATTCAGGTTCCTAGAGTATACATCAAACATTCTTAATTTTTAGCTTCTGTATGACGGTTTGTACTAAGATTTGAAAGCGATTATTTAATTCAATGATTACAAGACAAATGTTACTGTATATTTCCTGAGGGGTGACATGCATTTTTTTCTTTCTATATGATTGAGGGAGGCAAAAGGCATAACTGCCTATAGCGAGTGTCTCCCCCATAGTTGAAAGAGTGACAGGGCCAAAATCAAGGGACGTTCGAGCCAAAATGCCTGGACACACGGAGTTTGAAGCAATTTAAGTCATAGGAAGAGGGAAAGACTGATTCTGGGAGAGAGTTCCAGAGCTCAGCTGTTGAGTAGAAGAAAGTTTGAGAGTAACGTTTCACTCTTGGGTTGGAAAGTTGCACAGAGTAGGGGTGGGATTGAGTTGCAAGACGGGTACCACGTGCCCTACGTAAAGGAGGTGGTATGCACTGGGATAGCTCTGAGGAACACTGATTATTATAGTAGCGATAGAATAGCGAGAGAGATGCAACATTGCGGCGGAGAGAGAGAGATTGCAGAGAGTTGGTGAGTGGACGGGAGTTAATGATACAAAAGGCCTTCCTTTCAACTTTGTCTAGGAGAGCGGTGTGAGAGGAACCTCCCCACACATGTGAACAATACTCAATACAAGGGCGCACTATGCCCCTGTACAGAGCAAGAAGCTGTGCAGGGGAAAAGAACCCCCTAAGGCGGTTGAGCACACCCAGCTTCTGGGAGGCTGCCTTAGCAAGACTGGTAATATGGTCCTTCCAAATGAGAGCAGAAGAAAAAGAGACACCAAGAATATTGAGAGAAGATGAAGGGTTGATTTTTGTATTGTTGAAGAATAAGGGATAGTCCGCTGGGAGATCCTGACGGGTAGATAGATGGAGAAATTGGGTTTTGGAAGCATTAAAGTTAACAAGGTTTTCTCTGCCCCAATTGGAAATAGTATTTAGATCAGAATTTAAGAGTTGTATGGCTTCATTACGTTTGTCGTTGAGGGATTGCTGGCTGGGGCGTTCTGAAAAACTAATGGAGTAGTGTAAGGTTGAGTCGTCTGCGTATGAATGGATGGGAATTAAGGTACAGTTAAGGAGATCATTTATAAAAATTAGAAAGAAAATAGGAGATAGGACAGAGCCCTGAGGAACACCGGAGTTTATAGGGTGAGGAAGTGAACAATGGCCGTCCACAACCGAGGCTATGGAACAGCCGGAAAGGAAATTAGAGACAAAGGCACAGATGGAGGGATAGAAACCGAAGGAGGGTAGTTTAGAAATTAAAGATTTATGCCAGACTCTATCGAAGGCTTTCGATATGTCTAGTGCAATAGAAAAATTCTCACCGAAGTCCCGAAAGGAGGATGACCAAGAGTTAGTAAGATATGAAAGAAGATCACCAGTAGAGCGACCCTTAAGGAAGCCATACTGGCAATCTGAGAGCAGATTATGAGAAGAGAAATGCTTAAGAAATTTGGAAGCAAGAATAGTTTCAAAAACTTTAGAAAGACAAGAGATAAGAGCAATTGGACGATAGTTGGAGGGTTGAGAGCGGTCACCCTTCTTTGGGACAGGTTGAATGTGAGCAAACTTCCAGCATGAAGGGAAGACGTTAGAGGATAGACAGAGACGAAAGAGTTTGCCTAGGCAGGGAGTCCGCACGGAAGCACAGTTTTTGAGAACAACAGGAGGAACACCGTCCGGACCGTACGCCTTATTAGTGTTAAGCCCAGAGATGGTTGAAAGTACATCTTTAGAAGAGATTAGGATATTAGGCATAAGTAAGAGAGAGGAGGGCGGAGAGGGAGGAATAGCACCGGAATCATCCAACTGAATAGTATTAATTGATCTTTTTGTACAAACTTGAACAATGTGTTGCTTTGACTGATTACAATATACAAGTATCTTATAAATTTTAAAACTTTTGACTCGGAGAATACAGAAGTTGAACAAAATGAATGAGATAGAGCTGAACAGAAAACAATTAAGTGATTGGTACCTATATAAAGGGGTGGCGAGCCAAGACAGTTTGATAGAAGGAGTAACACCAATTATGACCTGTAGGAGTGGGTGGCTTGGAACTTTCTCCATTTCAGTTATATTCGGCCCCCGACAGCTGTCAGTTATTACAGAGTAGAGGTGACTTGCAATAGAGGGACAGTCGCTCTCTCCCCAACACAGTAACTAATAAGAGGCCAGGATACTGTTGGTGAGGGAAGGGGGCTCGTATCACCGGTACTTAACCCCCCCCCCCCCCCTTCCCCTGTAAAAGGGAGAGAAACAATAAAAGGCCATTCCAGTTCACACCAGCATTCACCAACGAATGGATATGGCTTAAAAGCCACAAAGTTGATGAGGTTGTGTGTGCACGTCTATATACATTTGTCGGCCATTGCTATCATTGTGATTACTGTGTGTGTGTGTGTGTGTGACTGTTACTCTGAAGATTGAGGCCGTTTGTATCGTTGATGAGACTTTAACGGCCAAGTTTACTTTCCTGGATGAACAAAATGTTCGGCTGAGTCCCT
The DNA here is from genome assembly GCA_032716605.1 of Paralithodes platypus. NCBI lineage: Eukaryota > Metazoa > Arthropoda > Malacostraca > Decapoda > Lithodidae > Paralithodes > Paralithodes platypus. The sequence continues at coordinate 18,692,326 of CM064575.1, forward strand.
GCAAATCGCACTTCATGTCTCTCACACCTCTCTGTAGGGGGAATACCACAATATATATACAGTATATATTTTTATCATTATTATTTTTTTCTTCATATGAATGATGGAGACAAAAGACAAAGCTACCTATAACCATTGTCTCCTCCAAAGTTGCAACAGTTACAGAGCCAAAATCAAGGTATGTTAGAGTTAAAACGTCTGGACACACTGAGCTTGTAGCAGTTTTAGAATGAGATAAAGATAGATTGAAGGAGAGAGTTCCAAAGTTTGCTTGTTGAGTAGAAGAAAGTGTTGGAAACTTTGATCAATCTTGGTTTTGAGAGTTGGACAAAATAGTGGTTGGAGTGTGTCCCTCACTACCTGTATACAGGGTTACCAAATCAAATCCGCTAGATCGTAAATAAATTACGAAAAGCGGTAGAAAAATGGCACAATCTCTACAAAATCGTTCTAAAATGGCTCAAATTGACGGAATATCACTATAATTCATGTAGCTAGATATACAAATTGGCCTCTAGATCGAAGTTAATACCTCCAGATCTAGCGGGAAAGTAGCTAAATTGGCAACACTACCTGTATACACTGAGAGAACTCCTAAGAACATTGATTATTGTAATAGCGGTAGAAGAAAAGAGAGATGCAACATTGCGGCATGTATAGAGAGATTGTAGGGAATTAGTGAGAGGAGGTGAGTTGATGAGATGACATGCTTTTGACTCTACTCTTTGGAGAAGCGCGGTATGGCCGGTTCAACCCCCCCACACATGCGAACAGTACTCGATACATGATGAATGTTTAGATTGCTCGGTATGATTTTCCGCATTTCTGTCTCCTCTTGTACACCCTGAACCAAAGTTTTGACCTTTTCCGACTTTGCTAGCAGCTAAGATTAACTTCTGAAATGCATATGCTAGGTAAAGAATTAAGACAAGATTTTATTCGAATTAAGATAGCTTAAAAAAAACTTAAGGGGAGATGGTTCACTTTGTGGGCGATTTTTGCATGTATACGTTATTTTTCTAGTTTCCTCCCTAGACCTCCATCAAATTAAAACAAAAAAACATCCATTAGATCCCCCTTCTAGATTAATTTGTACATATTTCGGTAGAAAAATGTCCCGGCCGAAGGCCGTTTCTTCCAACATTACAAGCTCACTATCGTTCGCCAGGGAAAAAGTCGACACTTAAATAGCACGAAAGGTCTAAATATTGACGAAGAAATGGGGCGAAAGGTCTTAAAATCGACTAACTAATGGGGCAAACATCTTAACATCTAAAAACTAATGGGGCTAACCATGAGGGAGAAAGTGGTCCAGAAAACCGGGCCATCCCCCCTTAAGACCACGATATTTGCCCCAGACTGTACATAGCTTCTCCCTGGAACAGTAATGGCAGTGCCGACAGTCCTAAAAGCAACATTCTTTTACCGCACGGCATTAAGTGGTAGTGACCCCTTTGGATTCAGAGACTGGGCAGTGAAAATCGGTCTCACAAGAGGGGGCTTTCTCGCTACAATTATAATCTAGAACACCTAATAACATAGGGTTGTGGAAATTTGATTATCATATGCTGATAACCTTCGTAAATTAACTATCAAGTTAATTAACAGCCGTTTGTTGAAAATTATGTTGACAGTTTGACCACCTTGTATGGTACCGATTCGTGTACTTTCGTGATCTGGCCAATCGACTATAATAATTATGTTATTTGCATTCTTGAGTGCCCTTGACACTAAATGATTAATGGTAGTATGTCTATTTAGTCACCTTTGAAGGACACTTCTAATTTAATAAACTTACGTACGGTCAGAGAGAGAGGGAGAGAAATAGAGAAAAAGCGAGGTGGGCTCCCTTAACCCGTACAGTACCGGTGACGTCCTTTTCATTATATTCTGGAGACTATAAGACAATTGTATACAGCTTAGGAAGGACGTTTACCCATTACATGACTACATACTATCTCAATTAATCCTTTAAGGGGAGGTATTTAGTTTGTTCCCTAGACCTCCATCAAGCTTAAAATTACACCTTCTTGAGTCCCTTTCAAGATAAATTTGTACATTTTTCGGTAGAAAAATGTCCCGGCCGAAGGCCGGTTCCTCTTAAATTACAGGCTCGCTATCGCTCGCCAGGATAAAATCGACACGTGAATGGCACGAAAGGTCTTAATATGGGGTGAAAGTTCTTAAAATCGCTAAACTAATGGGGCAAACGTTTTATAATATCAAAAGCAATGGGGCTAAACGTGAGGGAGAAAGGGGTCAAGAAAAAAATCCCTCAAGTGGAGATCTCCCCTTAAGCTACCATATATTAATCCTAACCTTCATATAATCGTCTAAATGTAGCTAAAATCAAATGAAAAAAGACGTCGCCGGTACAGAAGGGGTTAAATCATAGTTTGTTTCCCCCAACTCCCGTCAGCCGCTCCTCTTTCCATAATCTCCTTCTGACTGTCTCCTTAGTCCCCTCCCTCAGCCCTAAACCCAGCTCCCCTCTCTCACTCCCCCTCTGATTGCCCTCTCTCTCCCCTCGGCAACTTCCTAGGGAGCCTGTTAGGTAGTTATTTATAGCTCCAGCGCGGCTCTCTCACTCTTTATATATAAATGTGTATTTATATATATATATATATATATATATATATATATATATATATATATATATATATATATATATATTGTTGTTAGGCAACGACTGAGTGTACCTAGTTATATAGATATATGTTGTGTGCTTCACCCGTTCAGTACCGGCGACGTCATTATTTGATTACACTGCATTTAGACGATTTTATGAAGCTTTGCGAGTCTGTTGCTTAAGAGGAACCGGCTATTGGCCGGGACATTTTTCTACCAAAAAATGTACAGATTTATCTTGAAAGGGGGTCTAGTGGGTGTAATTTTAAGCTTGATGGAGGTCTAGGGAACAAACTAAAAACCTCCCCTTAACTTAATTCTGGCTAGTATTAGATGATTTGATTTAGTTTGAAAGGGGCCTCCAGCAATTAGCAGGCTTCGAACTATCTCACTTAACCCTTTTTACTACCACAGATCCTTCTTAAACTGCACAAAATCGTCTAAATATAGCTAAAATAGCATTTTAGAAACGTCGCCGGTACGGAAGGGATTAAAGGTTATGTAAATACACGGCACATCAGGGTTGCATTTGATATGATGTCAGTCTTAGGCGCACTGAGTATTAAAGCCATAGTAGAGAGTAAGCATCTATCTATCTCTCTATTGCCGGACGCCTTACTCCCTTTAATGAGGGTGGCCATACACAGAAGGCCCCTAAGCGGACCTATTATCTGTAAGAAGGACAACTCGAGCCAGTTTATTGAATGACTTACAGGATTGACCACTTAATTTAGGATCTGTCCGACTCCGAGGCCCTCTCTGTATCTTGTTAACACTATTTTTCTACAGTGGTATTCGGCTAGTCCATCCACTAACCTGCCTTACACTTAGATAAGCAGCATCTTTATACTTACACTAAATACCTCGTACATCTACTTGGCTACACTGGAGTTTATATTACGAAATACTGTAATGATCTCCAGTATCCTGTTATATATCCTAGTGACATGAACAATAATATTACGGAGCGGAAACTGGATGTCAGACCGAGTATTACCCCAAATGTATTAGACGCTTCAACAATCAGAGGCTGGGTATTTTTTTTTTTTTTTTTTTTCAATATTCCAACTTACTTCCTCTCGGGCATAGGCTGAGAGCCTTAACATTCACCGCTTTACAATGAACAGTGAAGCCCGTGAGGTCTTGTTCCAGTCTAGGGAGTGAGACATGTGAAGCACGTAGAGTACAACGAGCACCTGCCATCTTGCCTTCACATGAGGCACGGTGCTCACTCATGGCCCGAAACGACCCCATCTCTGAAGCCACCTCGTTCCCGTGCTTCACTGTCTCACCCCCTACACTCGGACTCTCACACTTACACACACACAACGCCACCTGTTGAGCAGATAACTCACCAGGCATTGCACCCCTATAGCATATTTTGAATATGGGAATATTCATACAATGCTATTTAATCAGGGAACAATGAGGGTATTTTATTGACGTTTCGGTGGGCTTGTGGTAATGCACTGATACCAGGTACAGCACAAATTCCATCCCAATAATATCTTCCCATTGATACATCGGGATTTGAACCAGGGACCTTTGGATTACCAGGCCAGTGGCAATACCACTCCACCACACCTCCCCTTATGATATGAAAGTCGCGTTCCACCCTCACAACCTAAAATGGACCTACCTAAATATTGATCGTCTACACATTAAGGGGAGATGGCTGTATTTCTTTCATTATTTATGTATATTTTTAGTATGTTACTAGTTTCCTCCCTAGATTTCCATCAAGCTTAAAAAACATCCATTAGATCTCCCTTCTAGATTAATTTGGACATTTGTCGGTAGACAAATGTCCCGCAGTACCCAAGGGAGGCCACACAGGCATATGTTAAGGAATTGCTGGTAGTTCGGTTTTATTTGCATGGCTTCCCCCACTGTTTTTATGTGTGCCTCACCTACACAGAGTAATCCAGCTAACTCTCACATACACCACCTCCTCCAATTCATTTCACTACACTTAATGAGCACACCACACTGCTTTCCAATAGACCTAAATTGCCATTAACGTACCTTGATTTTGGTTGTCACTCTTTCAACCATGAGGGTGACACTCGTTACAGGAAGCGTTGCCTTTTGTCTCCTTCATACACATAGGTAAACAAAAAGAAAATCAGACAAAACGTGCAATATTCAAGACTTAGGCTGCAGAACAACATCATTTAACCCCTTCTGTACCGGCGACAGAAGGGGTTACCCATCATGCCAGGTTTATGACGTTCGTAAAATTGTCAAACTTATAATTTTCTATAGATAAAAAACCTGGTGAAGCGGTGGTTGGCGATGATGGGTAAGGTAATTAGTGAACTAATTAAAATATAATGAGTCCTATACTGATATATAATAATGAGAAAGGTAGGATGATAAATACAGCGGGAGTAAGATAGTATAATAGGGTAATGAATATCGATGGAATTAGGTAATAATGTACCTTATTAAATGAAGCAATGTGAATAAATACAATACAGCAATCAATGAGCTACTGGCGTATCGAAATTAATATGGCAATTAATAATACCACAGAAGGGTCATTAATAAAATATAACAAGTTAAGGTAAAGGGGTTAGTGCTTGTTTTGTTTGGTATATATACAGTATATATAATGTTAATTTATGTATTATTGAGTTTCCTCGCTAGACCTCCATCAAGCTTATTAAATACCCCCTAGACCCCCTTTCAAGATAAAGTCCATTTCCTTATACAATTACAGGATTGCTATCGCTCGCAAGGGAAAAAATCGACACCTGAATGGAACGAAAGGTCTTACTATTGATTAAGAAATGAAGCGAAAGGTTCCGAATTAGGAAATGAGAACACAACAAATAAATTAATGAGTGTTGATTAAGCTAATAAGTATAATGCTTAACAAAATATTTACCAAGAAAATAATTGCATTAGTTGCAAAGAATTATGTTTGAAATCCTGCATATTAACAACCTTTTGCTAATAACGTTGAGGATGACCACATTTTAGTAAAGTTTGTATACGACATTGCTAATTTATTGTGAGCATTCGCTTCAACTGAAAAATTAGGGCGGGTGCCCAACCCCGAAAGGGGTTGAAATAGGGGAGCTATCCCCCCGCCAAAGGCGGCTTTCTAGGGCCTTTCCTAGCTGTTGCTGAGAGGATTGGGTTCTAGTCATGTGGTGATTGGCTGGTCTATCAGAGTGAGAACTGAGCGATCTCTGTCATACCCATAGCTTACTCTGACTGTTCCTTTTACTTATATATTTTCTAGATCTCAAGTGACGGCGTCTCTTCCGTGGATTGACCTCCCAATCTACCAAGATTGGAAGCCAAAGCGTCACATTTTTCCTTTGCCCCTCAACTTTCTCTTCATAAATGCTGAAGGGCACAGGGCCCTGGGTGGGCCTTTGGTTTCCCGGGCGTTTCCTCACCCTCCTCAGCTCCCCGCCATGGAGTGGCTTCGGTCACCCAGGCTTTATTGTGGTCGGCAGGGAGGGGTCTGTGGGGGCGCTCGGTTATAGCCTTGGCCTTGCTCGGGGCCTTGGGGCTGTTCGGCCAGGCAGCTTGGGGAACATCAACAACAACTGAAAAATTATCTTGAATTTTAGATTTTTGCAAATATTGAGAGTATACATACTAAGTCATGTTTGTCGGCTGCAAACAAACAATCTTATTGTGGTAGATACCATAAGTTTGACTACTAACAGATTCGCTTTATACTAAGCATGTAGCAGCTATTTTTTGATTGCGGGGGGGGGGGGACCCCCCCTCAAAAAAAAAAAAGTTCTATACTATACATTTATCAGCTATTCATTGTACTCTACAAAGTGGCACAATAACACAAATCTATAGTACAAATAATTGCAAGAAGATTGAAAACGCGCGCACACACACACACACTGTAGAGGTTAGGTGTGAATGCATCACCTCTCGATTCCACCTGGTTCCCTGCCCACATCCTACCCCTTATGTAAGTATGTTGGCCCTCTTTTGGCAGCCAAAGTTCATTGACTACTTAGGATGAGGAATTGTGTATTATCAGCATCATTGGCTGCCGGCTTGAAAAAAATACTATTTTGAAAATATTAAACACACACATATGTAAGTACATGCACGCTCATAGAAATACGCATATAAACATTCACACACACACACATTGATGACCATTTAGGGGCCTTGAGAACTTAATTCGAGAAAATCCCCAGGCCAGTTGTGAAAATATTTTCGTGGTAAACGTGTACAGAAAATTAACCAGTTTTCCACAAACACCTCAAAGCCTAAAACAACATATAGTCATTAAGGGGGCATGATTGTTTTTTTTTGGGACACCCTTCACCCTCGTGTTTAGCCCCATTAGTGTTGAGATTTTAAGACATTCGGCCTATTAGCTTGGCGATTTTAACACCTTTCCCCCAATTCCATTGTCAATTTTAAGACCTGTCATGCAATTTAGGTGTCGATTTTTTCCTGGCGAGCGCTACAAAGCCTGTAATTCTAAAAGAAACCGGCCTTCGGCCAGGACATTTTTCTACCGTAAAATGTACAAATTTATCTTGAAGAGGGGTCCAGGGGATGTTTTTATAGCTTGATGGAGGTCTAGCGAGGAAACTACACAATAAATAAATGAATAAATAAATTAATATACCAAAATATAACCAATATCCACATTTTAACACAGTAAGTTACCAAAGGGAAAGTTGAAATTTGAGAATAATATATCAAAGGCTTTTTGCAAGTCACGTCTCCCTAATAACGCTGAATGGTCGTTATATGAACTCTGATAACTGATGGATTCTGAAGTCTCCTGAATTTTCATCCTAGACCTTTGGAGCGTACAGAATATCATCAATATTTTAGGAGGCCCTGGCTGTGTATCTTACGTTTCCATATTCGCAAAGACAATTTCAACAATGCTGAATCTATATTTTTTCGGTGTGTATTTTGTTATAAATAGACACCATTATATTACATTCATAATTTATATATTGTATTAGTATAATATAATTCTTATATATATGGATGTGTGTGATATTTGTGTTTTTTGTTGTGATATTTGGACGACTCAAGACAGAGCAAGAACAGGGAAAACACAAAACACAACACAAAACAACGAACACGCACAGACAAAACACAAATATCACACACATCTACTGTATATATATATGAATTATATTATACTAATACACTATATAAATTATGTATGTAATATAATGGTGTCTATGTAGAACAAAATCCACACCGAAAAAATATCGCAGACTTATAATATATTCAGCATTGTTGAAATTGTCTTTGCGAATATGGAAACGTAAGATACACAGCCAGGGCCTCCCAAAATATTGATGATATTCTGTACGCTCCAAAGGTCTAGGATGAAAATTCAGGAGACTTCAGAATCCATCAGTTATCAGAATTCATATAACCTCCTGGCCCAGGCGCTAGTTTATTTTTTCAGCAACTGTGAGTTTACTTTACTGAAATGTTACCGGATAGTTCTCAAATTAACGGGAGGCAGTTGGGTTTTCGAGTCCTCCTCCACCCTCATATTTAGCCCTATTGTATTCATATTTCTGTCGGACATATCAGTCTCAACCAAACTGGACTTGATAAACAAAACAACATGTTTAACGACCATTCAGCGTTATTAGGGAGACGTGACTTGCAAAAAGCCTTTGATATATTATTCTCAAATTTCAACATTCCCTTTGGTAACTTACTGTGTTAAAATGTGGATATTGGTTATATTTTGGTATATTCATTTATTTATTCATTTATTTATTTTGTAGTTTCCTCGCTAGACCTCCATCAAGCTATAAAAAACATCCCTTGGACCCCTCTTCAAGATAGATTTGTACATTTTTCGGTAGAAAAATGTCCTGGCCGAAGGCCGGTTTCTTTTAGAATTACAGGCTTTGTAGCGCTCGCCAGGAAAAAATCGACACCTAAATTGCATGAAAGGTCTTAAAATTGACAACGGAATGGGGGAAAGGTGTTAAAATCGCCAAGCTAATAGGTCGAATGTCTTAAAATCTCAACACTACTGGGGCTAAACACGAGGGTGAAGGGTGTCCAATAAAAAAAAAAAAAAAAATCATGCCCCCTTAATGACTATATATTGTTTTAGGCTTTGAGGTGTTTGTGGAAAACTGGGTAATTTTCTGTACACGTTTACCACGAAAATATTTTCACAACTGGCCTGGGGATTTTTTCGGATTAAGTTCTCTAGGCCCCTAAAAGGTCATCAATGTGTGTGTGTGAATGTTTATATGCGTATTTCTATGAGCGTGCATGTACGTACATATGTGTGTGTGTGTAATATTTTCAAAATAGTAAAACAAAACAAAAATTTCAAGCCGGCAGTCAATGATGCTGATAATACACAATTCCTCATCCTAAGTAGTCAATGGACTTTGGCTGCCAAAAGAGGGCCAACATACCTACATAAGGGGTAGGATGTGGGCAGGGAACCAGGTGGAACCGAGAGGTGATGCATTCACATCTAACCTCTACAGTGTGTGTGTGCGCGCGTTCTCACTCTTCTTGCAATTATTTGTACTATAGATTTGTGTTATTGTGCCACTTTGTAGAGTACAATGAATAGCTGATAAATGTATAGTATAGAACTTTTTTTTTGGGGGGGGGGGGAGGTCCCCCCCCCCCCCGCAATAAAAAAATAGCTGCTACCTGCTTAGTATAAAGCGAATCTGTTGGTAGTCAAACTTATGGTATCTACCACAATAAGATTGTTTGTTTGCAGCCGACAAACATGACTTAGTATGTATACACTCAATATTTGCAATAATCTAAAATTCAAGACAATTTTTCAGTTGTTGTTGATGTTCCCCAAGCTGCCTGGCCGAACAGCCCCAAGGCCCCAAGCAAGGCCAAGGCCATAACCGAGCGCCCCCACAGAACCCTCCCTGCCGACCACAATAAAGCCTGGGTGACCGAAACCACTCCATGGCGGGGAGCTGAGGAGGGTGAGGAAACGCCCGGGAAACCAAAGCCCCACCCAGGGCCCTGTGCCCCTCAGCAATTATGAAGAGAAAGTTGAGGGGCAAAGGAAAAATGTGACGCTTTGGCTTCCAATCTTGGTAGATTGGGAGGTCAATCCATGGAAGAGACACCGTCCCTTGAGATCTAGAAAATATATAAGTAAAAGGAACAGTCAGAGTAAGCTATGGGTATGGCAGAGATCGCTCAGTTCTCACTCTGATAGACCAGCCCATCACCACATGACTAGAACCCAATCCTCTCAGCAACAGCTAGGAAAGGCCCTAAAAAGCCGCCTTTGGCGGGGGGGGGGGGGGGGGATAGCTCCCCTATTTCAACCCTTTCGGGGTTCCCAATTTTTCAGTTGAAGCGAATGCTCACAATAAATTAGCAATGTCGTATACAAACTTTACTAATATGTGGTCATCCTCAACGTTATTAGCAAAAGGTTGTAATATCCAGGATTTAAAACATAATTTTTTGCAACTAATGCAACTATTTTCTTGGTAAATATTTTGTTAAGCATTATACTTATTAGCTTAATCAACACTCATTAATTTATTTGTTGTTCTCATTTCCTAATTCGGTACCTTTCGCTTAATTTCTTAGTCAATAGTAAGACCTTTCGTTCCATTCAGGTGTCGATTTTTTCCCTTGCGAGCGATAGCAATCCTGTAATTTTATAAGGAAATGGCCTTTATCTTGAAAGGGGGTCTAGGGGGTATTTGTATAAGCTTGATGGAGGTCTAGCGAGGAAACTCAATAATGCATAAATTAACACTATATATACTGTATATATACCAAACAAAACAAGCACTAACTCCTTTACCTTAACTTGTTATATTTTATTAATGACCCTTCTGTGTTATTATTAATTGCCATATTAATTTCGATAAGCCAGTAGCTCATTGATTGCTGTGTTGTATTTATTCACATTGCTTCATTTAATAAGGTACATTATTACCTAATTCCATCGATATTCATTACCCTATTATACTATCTTACTCCCGCTGTATTTATCATCCTACCTTTCTCATTATATATATCAGTATATGACTCATTATATTTTAATTAGTTCACTAATTACCTTACCCATCATCGCCAACCACCGCTTTACCAGGCTTTTTATCTATAGAAAATTATAAGTTTGACAATTTTACGAACGTCATCCCCCCCCCCCCCAAAAAAAAAGTAAAAAGAGGGAAAAAAAAAGAAACAAAAATAGGAAAAGTGGGGATTGGGCCTGAGCAAATAGATTGATAGATTAGCATAACTAACGTGATCAATATTACATTAACTTGAATTTGGTCAGAAACCAATCAAGCAAACATTCGTACCATTAGGGAAGTGTCAACAAGGAAATAAGTGCAGATATGTATAACCCATTTCACTTGGCCTTAAGGGGGGTCACCTCGTTTTTTTTCTCTTTTTCACTCTCTCTCTGAGTTGTATCCATTCGACCTCATTCAACCTACTGTTTTAAGACGTTACCCCCATCCAGGGGTCAATATTTTCCTAGCGAGCGATAGCGAGCCAGCATATATCTTTTTACAGCAAGCTAAGTTTGTAAATGTTTCGATAGAAAAATTTCTCCGGCAAAGCCGGATTTCTCCATACAATGCTGGCTCGCTATCGCTCGCCAGGAAGAAATCAACACCTGAATGGGGATAAACGTCTTAAAACAGTTGGCTGAATGGGACCAAATGGATACAAGCGAGAGAAAAGGAGAGCAAAAAAAAAAAAAAGCAGGTGACGCCCATTAGGATAGTGGCAGGATTTCTGACCAAATTGTAATGAATAGACTGTAGTTACTATAATTACTGCAATAACTCAGCTTAGGAAGAACCTCTAGCAATAAACAGGCTTCAAACTATCTCAGCCAACCATTCTAACTACCACAGATCCTTACTAAGCTGCACAATATCGTTTAAATATAGCTAGAATAAAATATTACACACGTCGCTGGTACTCAAAGGGTTAATTATTATATACGTTTCAATTTGAGTCACAAACTGGGTATAATGTGATTTAGGTGTGATCACAGGAGGAGGAAACAGAACACGAGGGAGTGATGGATTAAGTAACACCCCGTCCTTAACATTAATCATCAATTACAAACCCCAATGCACTTGGATAAACTAATAAATTCATATGGTCCTCCCGGGATTCGAACTAGGGACGCCACAGCCAGAACATAAGCATCTACACCATTACACCACCAACACAGTTAAAGGTTGAATACACGATCACGATTAATATCCATTTTCGAATTTTGGATATCAATCTAATCATGTATTCGACCCAACTGCATTATGGAAAGCGTAATGTTTTAGCCAGATACGTCAAAGTTAATCATGATATACGTTTCAATTTGAGCCACTAACTGGGTATAATGTGATTTACGGGTGATCACAGGAGTACAAAGGAAAGCAAGCAACAACAGGCGGGGGAAACAGAACACGAGGGAGTGATGGATGCCAGATAGATGATGAGCTGCATGAATGATACTGGTTAGTTAAGGGGAGATTTCCACTTGAGGGATTTTTGTCTTGACCCCTTTCTCCCTCATGTTTAGTCCCATTGCTTTTGATTTATTAAGACGTTCGCCCCATTAGTTCGGCGATTTTAAGAACTATCGCCCTATTTCTGTCAATTTTAAGACCTTTTGTGTGCCATTTAGGTGTCGATTTTCTTCGCGAGCGAAAGCAAGCCTGTAAACTTACTACTGAAATATGTACAAATTTATTTTGAAAGGGGGTCAAAGGTGTGTAATTTTAAGCTTGATGGAGGTCTAGGGAACCAAACTAAAACCCCCCTCTTAACCTCCTCCATAATTGGGTTCTCTTCACTCTGTCAGTATTAGGAACCTTTCTATACTGTCAGTGTCAAGGGGGTAATCTGAATGACCGAAAACTGCCACCTGATTTGTTGATGATATAATCGTTAACATTCATTTGGTTTCTTCATTTTAACTATGCTTTAAATTATGCATGCGCCAGAATAAAGCTTCGAATAATAATACTGATCTGATATGAAATACAGTATCGTGTTACAGTATCAAAAAAACTGACAGTGTTATTTATTTTTATTGTTGTTTTCTGTAATGTCTGTACTATCTGTCCCAGCCGGGCCGAGAAGAAAATGATCTGTGAGAGTGGCTAATTTCTCCGACCCACATTAAATATCCCCTGAGAACGGAGTTAGTGACCATGAAAGGTGACAATGATGAGGGAGCACTGGGTGACCACTTATCATCACTTTGGTAATGACGGTGGGGGTACAGATCCTCCTCCGTCACTAGAACTTGAACATTACAAAGTATTGCAAGGAGTATTATGTCTTAAAGCTTCCACGATTAACTTCGAGAGCTACAGTGAATGGCGAGAAATCAGTGGCGTAGCGAAGGTGTGTGTGTGGGGTGGGTGAGAGGGGGGGGGGGGGGCGTTCCCCGCCCCCGCCCTTGTAGGGTTGAGTTCCCTGTCTCAATATATCGACTAACGAAAGATTGAAAGTGTGTGGTAATCACAGGGGGAAATGATTCATACGTATAGTAGGGAAGATGCACAACAGGGCAGTAATCGAGAGAGTGAGAACGGAGAATGGATAGGTGAGTGACGAGCAGGGCGTGTTTAGGAAGGGAATAGTGTGTGTAGACCAGATTTTTTCCTTGAGATATGTTGTTGAAAAATATCTGGAAAATGGACAAAGGTTGCATGCTGCCTTTATGGACCTGGAGAAAGCCTATGCAAGAGTTGACAGAGAAAATCAGTGGAAAGTTTTGAGAATATACATAATATTTGTTAAGTTGGAGTAAGTGGTAAAGAGCATGAGGGTGCAAAGGCGGCAGTGTGTGTGGAGAAGGAATAGAGCAAGTTCTTTGATCTGAATGTTGGTTTAAAGCAAGGGTACATAATGTCCCCATGGTTATTCAGTATATGTATTTGGATCGAGTCATGAAAGAAAACCAAGGAAGAACATTGAATGTTTGTGTACCCCTGATAAGGGAAGGGAGATAAAGGAAGTTGCCTGTGCTGCTGTTTGCTGATGATACAGTTCTGATGAGAGTAATAATGAGTAGGAGTTTCAGGGTCTGATAAACATATTTGAAAATGTATGTGAGAAACAAAACATAAAGGAAAATGTGGAGAAGAGTAAGGTTATGGTCTTCGAAAGGGGTGCAGTCACAGAGAGTGAGGTGAGGTTGAAGGTCACGTTATGGAGAATGTACATACTGTACGTACATACATACAGAAATTTAATGACCGAGTGCTTCATACGAAGCAGCGCGGTTCCGGTATCACATCCTAATGGCGGCGCTCCAGGCAGCTCTGTTAAGAGCTGCCACACTTGTCAGTTTTTTTTATTCAAGATTAGACTAGAATATTCAACTGTAATCCCAAGAGTTTTATATAGTTGAGTCAAGGATTGTATATGTGTAGTGTTTTTCCTAAAGGGAATATATACTGTGACAAAAAGTGAAAATAGAGAGAATAGAGGAAAATAGAGACAATACGTTAACTTTGTATCGGTGGTTTTCCGGGTGTAGGAGGGGGACTTGACATATATTCTCTCACAGTGCTCGGTGGGGACTTACTGTATGTTTTGTTACATGATCTGAGTTAATAATGCACAGTCTTAACCACATGCTATTAACCCTCTCCGACATATGACGCGATTTTGAGCCGATTAGGGATACTTTAACACCTTACGAGCGGCCTAGGCGGTAATTTATATGTACCGCCCAGCGGGGTGTTTTTACCTTAAATAGGGTTGTTTACGTGATCATTTTCATGCCTAAATAAGACCCAGAGCGTAAAACAAGTATCTATCCCTGAAAGGGCATAAACAGAGCTTTCCAATGACATCCCAACCATCCTTGTACGACCACTGGTATTCTTGCAACGATCGCGCAACACGAGTGCAAAAACCATGTAATTAGGTACTTTCTCTACATAATTCCTTGTGTAGCGAGTGTGAGGGGGGGATGGAAGGGTGGTTTTCACTTCAGTTGGCCCACCGCGGTGGTGGGCAGCGGTCATAGCCTTACTACGCTCCTCACACCGCTCAGCTCTCTCTCTCTGCAACATTACGTGCTGAAAATGGCACACGACATAAGTTGTGAACCGCCACTTAGTCCAAATTTATTTCACACAACATAAGTTGCGCGCCGCCAAAGAAGGGTTAAAGCCTTTGTTACCATCAGTGGTATTTTGAAACCTTTAGTTTAGTTACTTCAACCTCTGCAGTTGTCTTTGAGTTAGCTGTGGGCAGAAAACTAATTTAGGAGAGGTAATTATAAGAGTGAGAGAACTCTATTTCTTATTGCTAATCTGGCAACCTCTGCGTCATATGAGTCTGAAGGGGTTAAAGTATTAGAGGTGATAATCTGCTGCTCTGCTGGGCTAGTATTCTTGGACGGTCTCTTATCTCATTGTTTAAGAGTCGTAGAGGTGATTCTCTTCTTAGATGCCAGCTTCGAAATTGGCTGGCATGCATCAAGCATGACAGGAGTACCATTCTCAAATTTGGCTGGTGAGCATGGAGGATCACAAGAGATGTCAGTCTCGAACTTGGCAGCTGAGCATCAAGCCCCACAAGTTTACATGACAAAACAGTGGGGATTGTTCTGATATCCCTGTCTGGTCACCTGCTATAGTGTTAACTTTTTCTGCATTATTTGCTGTTGTTGAGTGCGAAAAGGGCTTGCTCTGGCTCTGCTGCTATTTTGATGGTGATAAAAGGCAACTCTGTTTGGTGGAGGTGGCGCGAAGACTGTTCCGGGCGAGAAAGGCGTTCTGGGTCTTCTGTCTTTCCTCGTCTGGTATTCTGAAAACTTCTGGGTAAAGTAAGTAGGTTACGAAAGTTTGCCATAAATTAATAAAATAACATGAAATTCTGAATGGATGTAATTTTTACCTTTAGATTTCTCCCTCTACAGGTAATTCATATAGAGATGACAGCATAAACTAATCACCAATATTTTAGAAAATATATTTACCAGTAATTAGATGAATTAATTAAAGCAAGGGTGTATATTTCAAATAATATTGACCAACACAATTTTTTATGCGACAATATATTATATATATATATATATATATATATATATATATATATGTATATATATATATACCGGTTTATATACTGTATATATATATAGTATGCGTGTGTGCAAGTGTGTATATATTTTCCTTTCTTCATCACAATTCCCTTCACCACCCATCACTCATATACAGTATTAGCACACTATCTTTCCCTCTCCTGCCACCCCTCCCCCTCAGTCATTATCAGCACCAGGTCGTCAGTTTCTGCCAATCACACCCCGACCCTCCACCGTTGTCAATGGTCGTCAGTTAATTCCTCTACTGTCGTTCAAGGGGCTCTTTTGTCGTCCTTTATTAAGGGGGTTGACCTGCTTTTTTATCTCCTTTTCTCTCTTTTCCGGCCCCATTCAGCCTACTGTTTTAAGACGCCTATCCCCATTCAGGTGTTGATTTATTCTGCAGCATTGTATGGAGAAATCCGGCTTTGCCGGAGATATTTTTCTATCGAAAAATTAAAAAAATTAGCCTGCTGACAATAACATTATAAAAAATATGCTGACGGAAACCATCACCACTAGAACGGGGATAAACGTCTTAAAACAGTAGGCTGAATGGGACCAAATGAATACAACCCAGAAAAAGAGGGAGAGAGAAAAAAAAAAACGAGGTGGACCCCCTTAGTAGTATGCCAATGTTCCCCTTAGCTGATTGACGCACTACCCATTAATTTTGTTTTTATATATGTATGTATGTACAGTATATACTCAAGCACATACCCCATAGCTGGGGGTGACCGACTCGATACAGCCAGAACAGAAACGACGTTTAAAGTTCCAATTCTTTGGGATCCGGGACCACTTTGGCGTTCCCTAGCCCCTTTCTCTGCCCCCCGAAGGAAAAGTAGGACAGCAAAAGAGACAGACAAAAACGGCTAAGGTTGGGTAGAGGATGCTAAACCTTACTCTGGAGAGGACCAACTCCATTTCTTATGATATACATTTGTTTCTGAATTAACTTTTTTGTTTTATTTTTTATTTTTTTGCGTAAGGAAAAGCGGTTAAATCAATTAAATGTTTAACATTCTGAAAGACAGAGGGTACCACATGACAGGAAAGGTTGGATTTAAGTACAGTTAATTCGAATGATGATTCTGAGACAGTCGTTTCTGATTGCCAACCTGGAGGTAAATGTCCGACATCTATCCCAAACGAAGACAGTTAATTGGCGCCTTATTTTTCAGGTGACTATACTCTATTCTATAAACTTAGGTAAAACATGTGCATTGTGCATCCGTAACATCGATAACTAAATATAGACTAGTGTAGTCGAGCAAATATTTTTTACCATTTGGTCAGCCACAGCCCATTTTCTCTAGCCCTGTTTAAGTTACAGAGGTTAAGGATAAACAATTCTGGCCTAATTATAGTGAATCAAGTTTAGTCGTTATAATAATTTGTAGGGAAGACATTTGACGAGTTAGGGATAAAATGGAAAAGACGAATTTTGATATATTGGAAAATGCAATCGATCCCGTGTACCATATACTGTAGTAGTTTCTGTCACCACAGGCTCTAACTGAGAATCTGCTTGCTTCATTGCGCTCTACAATTTCCTGCTCTGTCTTCTAAGTAATAATATGTCTCGTTTTCAATCTAGAACGTACCCCATTACAACAATTCTATCCTACCTGGTATAACCGACTCAAAATACACCCCTATCTTAACTAATATAGACATTGCCTCTAGTTATGAATACTATTCTTTAGCAGTTTAATTACTGAAGCAACACAAAGATAAATTTGTACAAGCCACTTTATAGTTACAAAATATATAATGTGGGGTCAGAAAACTAACTGTACTAGTTCTTACTTAAGTTACAGTAGATGGTAACTAACTGTTTGCATTTTAGATAACTGTAGATTGTCTGTATTATGCTTAAAACACCATTCAAAGATTCTTCCAATACAAACCAAGTGAATAATTCCGAGCTATCGAATGTGTAATTATATTCAGATGAATAACCCATACCTTCATTTATCACTCCTCCCTCACCCTTCATTAATACCTTTAATACCTTCATTAATACCTCTTGATCCACTAATACGCCTTATCAGCCCGGCAAGAGGGAAGGTAATTTCTTTTTAAATCTAATTATGACGTGAAATACCTTTGATAAATAGATGACGGTTTATTTTGTTTCGATGGATAGAACATTTCCTTCGCAATTTCATACATTCCACTTTAACCTATTTAACCCCTTGACAGTTTATTATGGCTATTATTAGACGATTTTCTTCAGATTCGGAAGGGTATATGGAAGTCAGAGGGTAAACTGAAATAGTTTTTACCCTTTTAAGTCCCACAGATCCTTCCTAAGCAGTATCAAATCATCTAATTATAGCCTAAATGCACTGTCAAATTGCGTCAAGAGGTTAAGTTTATGACAAAAAACAAAATCGGAATATATCTTTTAATACTAATTGCGGTTAGACAGTCAGATATTATAGTATATTCGCTGTAAGTAGGCGAGAAATCATGACCTCTATCCTCTGTAACTCAAAAACGACTTGAGTATTCGAGCTAATATTTCTACCATTTGGGAAGTCGAGGAATATATGTGGACATTTACAGCCTATTTGCTCCAGCCCTTTTTGAGTTACAGAGGAATGAGGTCATGGTTTCTCGCCTACTTACAGCGAATATACTATAGTAAATGTTTATTTATAAGTCTTGAAAGTTGTAGTACAATTAACCCGCCAGTACCAGTTCAGTCCTTTTCAGTTTGTACTGGCTAATAATAGACGATTTTATCCAGTTGAAGAAGGGCCTCCAGAAATTAACAGGCTTCGAACTATCTTAAATAATCGTTTTTACTACCACAGATTTGTTTTTGAGCTGCACAAAATCTTTTAAATTTAGCTAGACTAAAATATATAAGAGGTCGCCGGTACAAAAGGGGTTAATTTTAAAGGGGACTACACACCCTCTGACACTAAACAAATAATAAAAGAAAAAATATTATATCTTTCACCTAAGATACATTCAGGGTATAATCAAATTATCAATGCCGACTTTGTGGGAACATGAGAATGTGGTACGTCATGACATCATGACGTCACGACTTCCTGCGGTCTTATTATTTGTCCTAGAGACACCTTTTGTTACATGTAAATATTCGAATACGATACGAAGAGCGTGTAATTTCGTTTTTCTTAAAATTTCCAATACGTCATGAGATATCGAGGTCATAAAATGTATGTAGTGCGCGACGTCGTCGCGCCGATCGCAATTTTGTTTTAATAAAATTCCCCCTGACACTCAAGATTTTCACTCTATCGAAAAACAAAAAATTACACGATGAAGGCACAGCCAATATGTGTTAACATGAGCGTTTACAAGCTGCTCCAATACAATACAATGGAATAGTTACACTTGGAAGTTGCCAATATATGATTGTGGGAAATCGCAGACGAAAGTAAAATATATACAAATCTCAGTTTTCTGGTAGTGTGTCATGACAAAAAATGGCTAAGTTACTCATAATAACTAAGTTTTCTGATTTAGGTATTAGAAGAAAGCGTAAACTAGCCAGTAATTTACGGTAAACTAGGATTATACTATATGTAACCTCTTATAATATGTATCATAGGTGTATGTCAGTGTTTTTTGGGGGGAAGGGGGTATTGATGTCATAGTGATGTCATATAGGTGTTTATGCCCTCTTATCTTATTCTCCATTGTTGAAAGAAGCATTTTAGACCCCCCCCCCCCAAAAAAAAAAAAACATCCTGACATTTTGGTTGTGGGGCGGGGGCTGGGGTAGGCATGTCATATGGGTGTTTATGCCATCCTATGCTATTCTCCTATGTTGAAAGAAGCATTTTAGACAAAACAAAAATATCTTGACATTTTGGTCTGGGGGGGTGAGTGTCCCCTTATGGATCCTTGATACTTACAGTGGGCTCGCATGTATCTGTTGTGTATGTCTGCTGTATGCATGCAAACTCTTGAAATTATGTGTATAAACTCATGTAGTTAAATACACAATAAGTAGCGTACACTATACGTTCCATTCAATACATTTCAAACTTTTGCTTATCCATTTTCTACACCTCTTAAATATTATCGGTTTCGAACACTCTCAGTTGCGTGCGCTATTCATGTAATTATCAGTCTCCTAAATTGATTGTTTACAGTGACTAACAGTACAGATGAACACAAAATAACGAGTCACTGCAAAATGACAAACACAATGTAATTTGTTATGATAGTAAATCTAATGATGGTAATAAAGAATATGTTTATAATAATGGACATAAAATATGATAAGCTTGGTAATAGTTATCTTCTTCAACTTTGAAAATAACCATTACAGCAAATTCAATGCAAGATTGTAAATTTATGTATGAATATCTACCAACAAAGTTATCTTTCTACCTCTGCCATCCTCCTCGCCGACTCTCCGTCACAAATTATCAACAATCCTTTTATCATCAACTTGCTGCAGTTTTTCCCCTCCCTATATTGCTGACCAGGCCCAACCGGGAGTCTATAATGACCAACAGGCCACGGCTTTTACCACGGACAAATAATTCACCTTTAATATTGATTTCGGAAGGGATAGTTTGGTGGCATACACTTGCAACAACTCTTCCAACTGCAAGTACTTCTCTTCATTATTGACTCACTTCAGGCATGAGTCGTGTAATCTTCCACTTGTTCTCCATCATTCAGGGTGAGAAAATTACCAGATGAACCAGATCAGTTTCAGGGAGAAGTAGTTGCCGTTCACGAACTAAACTATGCGAGCCTTGCACGACCTTTAATGCAACTGCTGAAGAAGTTTGTGCCATGCAACTGGGGCCCAGCACAAGAAGAAAGATTCAGTGTCCTCAAGACACTGCTCTCGATTTCCATCCTTCTTTTTCCTGATTACAGCCTCCTGTTCACCCTCTGCAGTGATGCCTCCCATAAAGGGCTTGACACTCCTCCCATAAAGGGCTTGACACTGTTCCAATGCAATCCTAACGCTCTGGGCCATATTCGAGTCATTGGCTATGCACAGGGTTCTCAACAATGCAGAGACTATGTATCACACCAAAGGATGGGAGACCCTCGCAGTGGCTTGAGCCCTGAAGCACTTATGTGACGTTATCCTTGGATATCGTATGAACCTCTACACAGACAATGAGGCAGTACAGGAGGTTTTCAGAGATGGATAGAATTTCACGGGCTCATGAGTGTGGTGAGACGAGATGATGGTGCTACATGATCCGGTAAGTTTTCTTCATCAAAGGGAAAGCAAATGTGGCTACAGATGCACTCTCCAGAAATGGGCAGGTAGCTCCTGTGATCTCGGTACCTGCGTTAACAATGCACAAAGTGATGGACGAACAAATGAAAGATGATCTACTTTCTTGAACCAGGTTATGACTAGCATCCTGAACTACCAATCCCTCATACACAGTTCCAATTGCAGGACGGGATGCCAGTTCGAGTATTATCTGACGGTGATGATACACAATCACGTTTAGTAATTCCGGACACCTTCACAGAAGTACCCCTCCAACAACTACATGTTGCCCCTAAAGCTGGCCATTCAGGAAGGGACACAACGTTGTTGACGGATAAGTGGAGGTACTACTGGACAGCGATAAGTACATATATTGAACAACACCTAGGCAATTGTG
The DNA here is from genome assembly GCA_032716605.1 of Paralithodes platypus. NCBI lineage: Eukaryota > Metazoa > Arthropoda > Malacostraca > Decapoda > Lithodidae > Paralithodes > Paralithodes platypus. The sequence continues at coordinate 18,713,656 of CM064575.1, forward strand.
TCTCTTGTGCTAAATACAAAACTACAACAAATCAACCTGCACCAATCTTGGAATACACAATGGTTTTATGTCCATTCGACACTGTTGATGTGGACGTATTGAAATGCTGAGGAGTCATCCAGGTATTAGATTAATTTAAGTCTTTCAATACTCATTATGCTTAGTTCTGTTCCTGTGTGTGTGTGTGTGTGTGTGTGTGTGTGTGTGTGTGTGTGTGTGTGTGTGTGTGTGTGTGTGTGGGCGTCTGTGTGTGTGTGTGTGATAACCAGTGACCATGAGTTAGCTAATTAAACACCAGTATTGACTCGGACCTAACTTTGCCAGTATACACAAGCAATCCTCTCTGCATTTCCCCTTCCATCTTGCCTGCTTCAATCAAATCCTTCCAAGGGGTCAGATAATATTGTATATTATCGCAGCTTCTTTCCCTTTCTTTCCCATTTACACTTTTAACTGACCACTTATTCTTTTCATAGTTCATAAATTTCCTATCTCTCTTTCTCTAACCCTTTTCTTCCTCGTTGTGAATATTTCGAGTATAATTGTACGAATATTGACGATATCCTGTGTTTAGCTGAGGAGCGATGATAATTCATATTTCCATAAACTAATCTTTCCTGTCCTTTCCAGTTGAAAGATGTTATCTTTGTATCTGTTCATAGTCCATATTCCTGTCTACTAATTTTTCCCTTTTGGTATGTTTTGGTTTGGTTTTAGTTCATAAGTTCTATATAATAACAAGATATAGGCCACTGTGTTAGGTTAGGTTAGGTTGACAATTGACCGTTAAGGGGACAGTGGCTGTTTGTTTGGTTTATTGATTCATGTATTCATATATTTTTTGGTTTCCTCCCTAGACCTCCATCAAGCTTAGACAAATACCCCCTAGACCCCCCCCCCCCTTCAAGATAGATTTTTACATTTTTCGGTAGAAAAATTTTCCGGCTAAAGTCCGATTCCTCCTAAAATTACAGGCTCGCTATCGCTCGCCAGGAAAAAAACGACACCTAAATGGCGCGAAGGGTCCTAATATTGACAAAAAAATGGGGTGAAAGGTCATAAAATCCCAAAACTAATGGAACCAACGTCTTCAAATCTCAAAAACTAGTCGGGCTAAGCATTAGGTAGAAGAGGTTCCAGAAAAACGGTCTGTGTCCCCTTAAGAAGCGTTGAACACAAAACGAAATAACAGAAGCAATGCAGAAAATCAAAACAAAATAAATAAAGTATAAATAAGTAACACCCCGTTCTTTAACATTAATATCAAATACAAACCCCAATGTACTTGAATAAACTAATGAAAGCATATGGTCCTCCCGGGATTCGAACTCGGGACACCACACCTAGAACATAAGCACCTAAACCATTACACCACCAACACAGTTAAAGGTATAATATAAGCCAAGCCGTCAGCAGCCACCCAGGACAAAATGGACAAGGCTTTATGAGCATCCATCCATTTCAATTTCTGATGGACATTTCGGAATCGAGTTTGATTATCTCATTTATTTTCCATTCTTTTCCCGGCGAGTCTATGTGGAAGTTCCCGGACCGCCAGAAATCACCATATTTTCTTATAATTTAGTTTGCCGACGTGGGCGAGTTTTGGTGAAGGGAGGGAATGGGGTGGGGTGGGCGGGGAGGGGGTCTGACCTTCTTCTATTCCATCGAAACGGGTGGTTGGTACATCTTTTAGCGTGATGACACCTTTTTAATATATTCTAACTGATACTAACCGATTCTGTTTGCTTAGAAAAGACAATTCGTAGTCAAGACGTAAATATAAATAGCTTGAGTCTTGAGTAACTATATAAATGTATTTATAGAAGACGGTGAACCTGTGTAGTAAAACAAAGCCATACAACATGCAGCACGACAACATAACAATCGTTCACATGTTTTCATAAATGTCATTGGGAGGTGTTTGGTGTTGGGAGCGAAATTAGTAATAAGTAACACCCCTTTCTTTAACATTAAGGGGAGATTTCCACTTGAGGGATTTTTTTTCTTTACCCTTTTCTCTCTCATGTTTAGCCCCATTGCTTTTGAGATTTTAAGACGTTCGCCCTATTAGTTTGACGATTTTAAGAACTGTCACCCCATTTATGTCACTTTTAAGACTGCGTGCCATTTAGGTGTCGATTTTCTCCTGGCGAGCGATAGCGAGCCTGTAATTTAAGAGGAACCGGCCTTCAGCCGGGACATTTTTCTACCGAAAAATGTACAAATTTATCTTGAAAGGGGCTCAAGGGGGTGTAATTTCAAGCTTGATGGAAGTCTAGGAAACACACTACAAACCTCCCCTTAACATTAGTAAATTAGATTATAACAAAACAATGCAACATAATACAACCCCGCATAACAAGAATACTACACAGCCCGTCATAACACAACAATACGCAGCACAACACAACACATCATATATCACGCAACACAATCCAATAGTACAACTCAACACAACGCAACATATCACAACGTACCACAATATATCACAACACAAGACAACACACAGCTTACAACAATGGAACACCACAATGCAATACAACAGAATGCAACCCAATAACATACAACACCAGGATACAACACAATACCAGAATGCAACACAAGGCATCACAGAGCAACACTAACACATCACAACAGATTGAGCACAACACCACATGATAACCTCCAAAAACACAACATAACACAGCCCACCACAATACAACACAAAATAACACAGTCCAACACAACACAACGCAACACAAGCTAACTCGGTACAAGACAAAATAACACAGTCCACCACAACGCAACACAACACAAAATAACACAGTCCATCATAACACAACACAACACAATCTAACTCGGTACAACACAACGCAACACAACACAACACAACGCAACACAAGCTAACTCGGTACAATACAAACACCACAGAGTAAACAGGAAACCAGAAGTTGACAAACGTGGCACTCTCCCTCTCTGCTGACACAGAGAGCAATTTAACAGCTAGGCCACAGTCAGATCAAACATGGAATTTATATAATCTAATGTTGTATATAATGCACACACACACAATATATACTGTATATATATATATATATATATAATTATACAGTATATCGATATATAGATATAAATATAAATATATTTATATATGTTTTGGTTTATTTGTTTATTTAGTTCTTACTTTCCTCGCTAGACCTCCATCAAGCTAGTATCCCCGTTTGAGATAAATGTGTACACTTTTCCGTAGAAATTTTTTCCAGCCGAAGACCGGTTCTTCCTAAAATACAGGCTTGCTATCACTCGCCAGGAAAAAAAAAACGACACCAAAATGGCATGAAAGGTCCTATAAAAGAAGAAAATGGGCGACAATTCTTAAAATCGTTAAACTAAAGGGGCGGACGTCTTAAAATCTAATAGCTAATGGAGAAGAACATGAGGGAGAAGGGGGTCCTCAAAAACCCTATCCGCCCCCCAAAAAAAAAACTATGTAAAGAACGGAGCAATTTTTGTTTTCATTCGACGCACCATAAATTCTACATAAGTTCGTTAATTATATCTACTATGACTATTTAATTGTAACCCTTTGAGTACCAGTACGTGTGTTATATTATATTCTAGCTATGTTTAGACGATAGTATGCAGCTTAGGAAGGATCTGTGGTAGTTACAAGGGGTGGTTGAGATAGTTTGAAACCTTATTATTGCTAGAGGTCCTTTCTGAGCTGAATGAAATCGTCTAATAGTTGCAGAATATGATGAAAATGACGTCCCTGGTACTGCATGGTTTAAGAGGGAATACGTTTTGCATTGTCATTTGTGTGTGAAGCTGCTGCAATGTAAATATCCCGACCGGGGGGTATTTTGTATCGTTTGGAAGGCTTTATTTACCGAGGACCTAATAAGCTACAACAAACACGTCAAGTATAATTACACAAAGTTATTATATTTCATGAGGCGTGACCTTTCCCCCCCCCCCCTCCCCCCTCGAGTCCCGCCGTAAAGTCCAACATTATAGTTAATATTATCAAGGGGAAATGGGTCGTTTTTCTAGATCCCTTTCTCCCTCATGTTAAGCCCCATTAGTTTTCAGATTTTAAGATGTTTACCCTATTTCTTAGTTGTTGTTGTTGTTGTTGTTCCCTAAGCTGCCTGGCCGAACAGCCCCGAGTCCCTGAGAAAGGTCATGGCCACGATCGGGCTTTCCCACAGAGCTCTCATTGAGTGTAGATTGTGTTGTTGGCGTAAGTGGTTGTGTGAAATGCAGTCTTCTATGATGTGTTTAACCCTCTCCGACATATGACGCGATGTTGAGCCTATTGGGGATACTTTAAAGCCTTTGTTACCATCAGTGGTATTTAGAAACCTTTAGTTTAGTTACTTCAACCTCTGCAGTTGTCTTTGAGTTAGCTGTGGGCAGAAAACTAATTTTGGAGAGGTAATTATAAGAGTGAGAGAACTCTATTTCTTATTGCTAATCTGGCAACCTCTGCGTCATAAGTGCGTGAAAGGGTTAATGGTATGGGGTGCTGTGTTACATCCCGGGCAGGCGTCGACAACATTTCTTGGTAAATAATAAGACCTTTCGTGCTATTTAGTTGTCGATTTTTTTTCATGGCGAGCGATAGTGAGCCTGTAATTTTGGCAGAACCTTCCTTTGGCCAGGACAGTTTTCTACCAACAAAATTACAAATAAATCTAGAAGGGGGATCTAGTGGGTGTTTTCTTTTAACGTTTGATGGATCTCTAGGGAGGACACTAAAAAAATAATGCATATATGAAATAATCGACTAACAAATTTTTTTTTTTTTTTTTTGCTTAATTTATTCCTTTATTTCTTAGTTTTCTCTCTAGACCTCCATCGAGCTTAGAAACCCCCCCCCCCCCTAAACCCCCCTTCTAGATAAATGTGTAAATTTTTCGTTAGAAAAATTTCCTGGCCGAAGGCGGGTTCCTCTTAAAATTTCAGGCTCGCTGTCCCTCGCCAGGATATGGGTAAATGTCTTAAAACAGTAGGCTGAATGGGACCGAATGGATGCAACCCAGAGAGAGAGAGAGAGAGAGAGAGAGAGAGACCCCTTAACGAAACATAGTCATTTGAGCGACTGGTTTCTAAATAGTATGTAATACAGATTCACTGTAAGCCGACTCTCCACGCGTGCCTAATTAGCAAGGAGCTTCATTCGGCTTTGTGAAGGGTCGTCCTCATTTATAGAGTTACTGAAATTGTTACCTGTAGTATCCCTTAGGGTGAGGGCTGGTCCTATCCAGAGTGAGGTTTATCATTCTATATGAAACCTTAGTGGTTTCTGTCTGTCCCTTGTACTGTCCTACTTTTCCTTCTTGGGCCAGGAGCTAGGAATCCTCCTCCCCTTGTAAAACTCACCTATTCGACGAGACAGAGAGAGGGGTGAGGGAACGCGAAAGTAGTCCCGGACCCTTGGAATTGGAACTTTAAATGTAGTTGCTGTTCTGGCTCTGCCTCGAGTCGGCCACCCCCGGCTATGGGGTATGTGCTTGAGTATATACAGTATCCTTTAACGGTTAAGTGAGATAGTTTGAAGCCTGTTTAAGCTGACTAAAATCATCGAACAATAGCCAGAATAAAGTTAAAAGGAAGGCTCGGTACTAAAGGGGTTAAGCGTCTGACTGGCAGCCAACTCCACAGAAGTTTTCCAAATTATAAACACTCTTAGGGGTGGATACTTAAAAAACACCAGCCGCCCAAATGGTGGTTGGGTTGAGCAAATTGTGTATATATCTGCGTATATAGACAATAGTATTTATCCTCTCATGCAGAGCTAAGCCAAATGTCATATATGTGACTCCTAAAATTTAGAAAATATACATATTCCCGTGAATGACGAGTCCAATTAGTTTCGTGGACAAATCCGGATTTCTGGAACAGTAACCACATTTGAAAGTTACTTATTGTTTAAACTTGGTTTCTAGTCACACACCCACACGCACACACACACACACACACACACACACACACACACACACAGATGCCGGCAGATCATGTTCTACATATATTTTCTTTCTCTCTTTCTTTCTCACACTTTCTAATGCACTTCTCTTGCATTAACGTCAGCTTCTCATCTTTCACCCAACCGTTCTTTGTTTTCCGCTGCCTGTTTTCGTTCGCTCCTCAGCACTGTCACACACACACACACACACACACACACACACACACACACACACACACACACACACATTATATCTCTCTCCCTCTCTCACCTCGCAGGGATCGTAATATCTGTGTGGCCAGTGTATATATGTAAATATATGTAAAACATTATCTCTCTCTCACTCACTTATCTGGCGTTGAAAAGAAGTCATGAGGTATTTTAGGTACAGCTGCCAACACATCAACCAGGGACCAGTGTTCTGAATGACTGACAGGGTGTTATCATCTCACAGATTTATGATTGTATTCAGTTGTTTTAAGGGGGATGGGGGTATTTATTGGCTTATGTATATATAATCATATAAAATACCTATTGGTCATGAATAAATGCTGGTTACCGTTGGGGAGTACGTCAAATATGCTGCTTATTTAATAGAACAAATATATATATATACATAATTGCTGAGCATATAACAACAATATGGAAACTAAACATCCGAACGATTAAATATTATATTATGATCAATTTTGACTGAAAATTGTATCTATTGGGGTATTTTTCACGGCTATATTATAGTCTAATGTATTTATTTCACTCCCAACACCAAACACCTCCCAATGAAATTAATGAAAGCATGCGATCCTACCGTGATTCGAACCTTGGTTACCACATACAGATCTTAAACTCTCTAACCATTACACCATCAAGACAGTTATAGATTAAGTACATGACTACGATTTTATATCCATTCATCGAATATTGGATATCAATCTAATCATGTACTCAAACCCAACTGAATAGCCTAATGTTCAAGTGAAAGGAAAGAACATTTTATGGGGCACATATCTCTAAGGACCGACCTCACTATGAAATGTTTCTGGGGTACGGGTTTTGCTTTTTCTTTGGATGTGATGGTAATGGTGATGCAGGAGATGCGGCCTGAAATGGTTGAGTCTACCATAACAACGGCTTTTACTTGCCTACGTGTTATTTCAATTGCTATCACATCCAAATAACTATCTACCAGTCTTCATCATGCATCGTGGAGAATGATATCTCTCATAGATCGCACAAACCTTTTCGAAATTATATAAAGCTGTGTTGGTGGTGTAATGTTTTAGATGCTTATGTTCTGGGTGTGGTGTCCCGAGTTCGAATTCCGGGAGGATCATATGCTTTCATTAGTGTATTCTAGTGCATTGGGGTTTGTAATGGAGGATGAGTGTTAAGAACGGGGTACTGTTCCTTAATAAAATACGGCTGATAATGGCCAAGCATCAGAATACACGTAATGTAATCCTCCAACCGTGGCTCTGGCGTTAAGGGAGCCCACCTCGCTTTGTTTTCTCTTTCTCTCCCTCTCTCTTTGGCTTGTATCCATTCGGCCCCATTCAGCCTACTGTTTTAAGACGTTTACCGCCATCCAGGTGTCAATATTTTCCTGGCGAGCGGTAGCGAGCCAGCATATATATATTTTGTTTTGACAGCAAACAAAATTTGTACATTTTTCGATAGAAAAACGTCTTCGGCAAAGCCGGATTTCTCCATACAATGCTGGCTCGCTATCGCTCGCCAAGAAGGAATAGGCACCTGGATGGGGATAAACGTCTTAAAACAGTTGGCTGAATGGATCCGAATGGATACAAGGCAGGGAAAGAGAGAAAAGGGGAGAAAGATAAAACAAAAAGCCGGTGACCCCCCTTAAATACAACCAACAACCAACTATTCACCTCTCGCACTCATCCGGCCATTATAGCCCCAAATACCGAGCCGTATGTGTAAACTATTGACAATCTCCTGGCAACATGAACGGCTGCAATATCATGGGATAACCCCTTCTGTACCCTGTCTTTGGTCATCCTCCCATTCTCTTTGTCACCATTCCATCAAGTGGTTTAGGTGCTTATGTTCTGGGTGTGGTGGCCCGAGTTCGAATCCCAGAAGGGCCATATGCTTTCATTAGTTTATTCAAGTACATTGGGGGTTTGTATTTGATATTAATGTTTTAAAGAACGGGGTGTTACTTATATATTATTCTAGCTATATTTAGATGATTTTGTGCAGCTTAGGAGGGATCTGTGGTCGTCAGAAGGGTTGATTGAGATAGTTTGAAGCCTTATAATGGCTAGAGATCCCTTCAAAGCTGAATGTAATCGTAGACTAGTTGCCAGAATATAATGAAAACGAGGTCACTGGTACAGAAGTGGTTAATGTTACCGATCACTCACTTATATTCAGTACCCCTTCATTACCGGTATTGTCGTTTTCTTAGCTATATGAAGTTTAGGAATTTCTTGTAATAGATGGGTATATTACTACCAATATACCTTTATTAGAGTTATATTTATTATGGGCTCCAAATTACCTGTTCATACATTACCTAAAACCCCAACTGTTGTCAGAGGAGTGTGGTGTTACTGTTATGTTTCTGTGTGTATTGTGTTGCATATAGCTGTTGGCAGGGTGTCAAACCAGAACAACATGCTTGGAGGACTTGAATGAAAATGAAGAAAAGATAACAAAAATAACGTGAAATAGCTTTGTTTTCGCTAGGCCTATTTCATCATTTACAAATACATAATTTAAACTACCTGTATAAACCACCATCTTATTGTTGAATATACACAAGTAGAGACTAAAAAGTAAGGGCTTTGCATTCGTTGTTTGACACCCTGGCTGCTGATGATCGGGTTTTGCAGAATGTTTGGCGATCATAATACTCTTGTGTAGGTTGCAAGAATAACGAGCGGGTGGATTATTGCCTATACTGATGCTCGTAGAGGGTATTGTGCCGTATGTAACCGTTACTGAGTGTGTGACTGTTATTGAGTGTGTGACTGTTATTGAGTGTGTGACTGTTATTGAGTATGTAACCGTTACTGAGTGTGTGACTGTTATTGAGTGTGTGACTGTTATTGAGTGTGTAACTGTTATTGAGTGTGTGACTGTTATTGAGTATGTAACTTATTGAGTATGTGACTATTATTGAGTGTGTGACTGTTATTGAGTGTGTAACTGTTATTGAGTGTGTGACTGTTATTGAGTATGTAACCGTTATTGAGTGTGTGACTGTTTTTGAGTATTAAACTGTTATTGAGTATGTAACCGTTACTGAGTGTGTGACTGTTACTGAGTGTGTGACTGTTATTGAGTGTGTGACTGTTATTGAGTGTGTGACGTTATTGAGTATGTAACCGTTACTGAGTGTGTGACTGTTATTGAGTGTGTGACTGTTATTGAGTGTGTGACTGTTATTGAGTATGTAACTGTTATTGAGTGTGTGACTGTTACTGAGTATGTAACTGTTATTGAGTATGTAACCGTTATTGGGTATGTAATTATTATTGAGTATGTAACCGTTATTGAGTATGTAACCGTTATTGAGTATGTAACCGTTATTGAGTATGTGACCATTATTGCGTATGTAACCGTTATTGAGTATGTAACTATTATTGAGTATGTAACTTTTATTGAGTATGTAACTGTTATTGAGAATGTAACCGTTATTGAGAATGTAACCGTTATTGCGTATGTAACCGTTATTGCGTATGTAACTTATTGAGTATGTAACCGTTATTGAGTATGTAACCGTTATTGATTATGTAATCGTTACTGAGTAGTTAACCGTTATTGAGTATGTAGCCGTTATTGAGTATGTGACTACCGAAAAATGTAAAATTTATCTACAAGAGGGATCTCAGGGGTGTGTGTTTTTTACTTAGCTTGATGGAGGTCTAGGGAGGAAACGAAGAAAATAATAGCTATATAAATGAATTGACCAGTAAATACATTAATAGTTCCAGGGCAGTAATTCCCTTTCCAATGTTCCCTTACCCACTCTAAACCACTGTTTGGACACTTGATCCTCAGTGTTTTGGAGGACAAGCAACCTAGAAGGGTCACTAGATCTGTTGTTGCTTGATTTCCTTTGTACTCCTTTGTACTATTCTTTGCCATTAAAACAACTTATATGTAGGTATTTTGTCTATCGGTATTAAGGGGAGGTATTTAGTTTCTTCCCTAGAACTCAATCAAGCTTAAAATTACACCCCCTAGACCCCCTTTCAAGATAAATTTGTACATTTTTCGGTAGTAAAATGTCCCGGCCGAAGGCCGGTTCCTCTCAAATTACAGGCTCGCTATCGCTCGCCAGGAAAAAATAGACACCTAAATGGCACGAAAGTTCTTAAAATTGACAGAAATGGGGCGAAAGTTCTTAAAATCGCCAAACTAAAGGGGGCGAGCGTCTTAAGATCTAAAAAGCAATTGGGCTAAACATAAGAGAGAAAGGGGTCCAGAAGAAAATCCCTCAAGTGGAAATCTCCCCTTCATGACAGCCTTTATATTATCCTGGCGCTGGTGATAGAAAGCAGTGTTTGTCGGTTGCCATGGTGACGCTACGAGGCCCTACGGATGTTTACACCGTCACTAAACTCTTACACTCTAATAAACAGCTTGTTATTACCTTTAGGCATCTTTAGTCAAGTGGCTAAGCAGGCCCCAGAGATCATACATTTTGTATATAAACCCTCACGATAAATAATTCAATTATGATTAAGGGGGCCAACTCTCTCTGAGTTGTATCCATCCAGCCCCATTCAGCCTACTATTTTAAGACGTTTAGCCCCATCCAGTTGTCGATGTTTTCCTGGCGAGCGGTAGCGATCCCCTTCTCCCAAATGCTTAGCCGCATTAGTTTCAGATTGTAAGATGTTTACCCCATTAGTCTGTCGATTTTAAGACCTTTCGCCTCATTTCTTTGTCAATATTAAGACCTATCGTGCTATTTAGGTGTCGAATTTTTCCTGTCGAACCATAGTGAGCCTGTCATTTTGGAAGAAACGGCCTTGGCCGGGATATTTATCTACCGAAAAATGTACAAATTAATCTAGAAGGGGGATCTAAAGACGCTTTTTGTTTTAACATTTGATGGAGGTCTAGGGAGGAAACTAATATATTCATATGAACAATGCATAAATTAGCATACAATTAAGCCTATCCCCCCTTAACCTTCTTCCGCATATCTAGTGACCTGCAGAAGCTATTTGCGAAACGTTGTTATTAAGAGGAGATGGTTGATTTTTCTGGACTCCTTTTTCCCTCATGCTTAGCCCTATTAGTTCTGAGATTTTAAGAAGTTTTCCCCATTAGTTTGGCAATTTAAAGATCTTTCGCCCAATTTTGTTGCCAATATTAAGGCCTTTCATGCACTTTAGGTGCAATATGTGTCCTGGCGAGCGATAGCGAGCCTGTAATTTAAGGGGAACCCGGCCGGGACATTTAAGGGGAACCCGGCCGGGACATTTAAGGGGAACCCGGCCGGGACATTTTTCTATCGACAAAAAATAAAAATAATATATAGGCTATATATATATATATATATATATAAAAATTTATATATAGATTTATATTTAAGGGGGGGGGGGGGGTCATGGGGTGTTGCTTAAAACTTGATAGAGGTCTATGGAGGAAAATAATTAAAACTCAAAACATATATTAAACAACTAATAAATATGAAAAGACATGCGTCCATCCACCTCAACAATTTTTGTTTTTATCCTTTTCAGCAGCTACCCAATCGCAGCTACCCAATCTCTCTCCTCTGAAATGTCTGTAGCTGCAAATCTGTGAGAGAGGGGACGAACAACTGCTTGGGGGAAGTCCAGGAATATTAGGCCACCTGTGAGTAAGAAAGTCAGAAGAAGTGCCAGCAAGAATTTTGAGGAGAGAAATGTGAAAAAGCAGCGCGTGGGGGTAAATTAAAATGGACAAATGAAGAACGGAAATTTTAAAATATTATTAGGAGGGAGGAAAATCTGAAGAAGCAGTATGCGGAAATAATGAGGTGGTGTTAGGTTAAGTACCTAGAACAACTGGAAGGAAGTAGGAAAATAAAAGAAAAAGTGTTGTGTTTGAAGAAGCGAGAGCCATTAAGGGGAGATGATTAACTTCTTGGGCGATTTTTGCATGTATTCATTATTTTTATAGTTTCCTCCCTAGACCTCCATCAAATTAAACAAAAACATCAATTAGATCCCCCTTCTAGATTTTTTTAATTTGTACATTTTTCGGTAGACAAATTTCCCGGCCGAAGGCCGGTTCTTCCAACATTACAGGCTCACTATCGTTCGCCAGGGAAAAAATCGAAACCTAAATAGCACGAAAGGTCTAAATATTGACGAAGAAATGGGGCGAAAGGTCTTAAAATCGACTAACTAATGGGGCAAACATCTTACTATTTGAAAACTAATGGGGCTAAACATGAGGGAGAAAGTGGTCCCGAAAACCGGCCCATCCCCCTTTAAAGCAAGAGTACGTATACAATAAGAATGAAACGTTGAAGGGTGAAAATGTGAAGGGAGGAGTTTTGATGCAACGAAGAAATTGAAGATAATACGTGAATAGGGGAGAAATTTAAGCCTGAATAGCTGATGGAGATGCAAAATATACAGGGGTGGGTGGGGGGTGTGGGGGACCAGAAATGCCCTCACTTGTCTGACCCCTGGCAGCGACTCATGATCTGGACCACTACTTTCTACTCTCACTATGAATTTCGCCAACATTCGTGGCCTTTCCTCTAACTTCTCTTTCTCACCGAAACGCAGTTGTGTGGGACTACTGACATCAAACCCTTTTATGTATCCTCCTACTACCTCTATCCTTAGTTCTAAGCCAAAGGTGGCTGTTGCGTCTATGTACGCAACAATCTTGCTTGCTCTCTTGTTCCCAACTTTGATACTTCTGAATTCTCAACTCTCTAGCTAAAGCTTTCTTGTCACTCACAAACTAAATAGTTTTGGGCTGTTTAAACACACAACAGTGGTCACATGTACTTCACAAACACCAAGCAATATAGGTATATAATTTAATACGTATCTGTCAATTAAATACAAATATTGACTATATTATATCTCTACGTTAATTATATTTACTCAGGAGCAAGATTTACAAAATACATCTTCTGGGATAATTTAGCAATAACTGACATTCCTTGGTAATAGATGGACATATGCGAGTCCCCTGCCGCAATATACAAACCTACAGTATTATTTTCGGTTGTCAGCTATCATGGCAGCAACTGAAGATTTTAATATTACAGATGACTGCATAACATATTTCACATACCCTGGTTGGTCAAATACAATATGCCGTCCTTTGTCAGGACCTCACGTAATATGTTTCTACCACTGCTTCTGAATGCTCGTGTGCTTGCTTTTTGTGGGCGAATTGTTACATATATGTGTTCTTCTCCTGTCACCTTTTTATCCTTTATCGTGTCTCTTGTTGATCCTCCCTGCCCCTTGTGAGAGTAAGGGCTGGCTACTGACTGACTCACTGACCTCCATACCCTGAGATATACATATGAAACAGTGTAGTTCCTTGTCGACTATGATCTTTACAACACGTGGCACTGGTAGCTGAGAAATTGGGAAAGAAAGTTAAAATCAGAGAATACCCGACGAGTGTTGTCCAATATTTACGAGCACACGGCCTGGCGTAAACTGTGCTGGATTAAGGGGAGGCAGTTGTTGTTTCGAGTCCTCCTCCTCCCTCATGTTTAGCCCTATTAGTTATGAGATTTGAAGACATTCGCCGCATTAGTTTGGCGATTTTCAGACCTTTTGTCCAATTTATGTGCGAATATTAAGACCTTTCGTGCCATTTAGGCTTCCTGGCGAGCGATAGCGAGCCTGTATTTGAAGAGGAATCGGCCTTCGGCCGGGAAAAATTTCTACCGAAAAATGTATACATTTATATCAAAGAGGGGGAGGGGGGGGGGGGGGTGTTTTGTGGGTATTTTTTGTTAAGCTTGATAGAGTTTTAAAGAGCAAACTAAACCCCTCCCTTAAACCATTGAGCCGAACCAGTAAATTATGCTGCACAATACCGTCTGAGCTCCCTTAATGTGTGAGGGAACGAGGACAAAAAATCATATATATATATCACAGGCAGCACTCGTTTGTATGTGGTGGCTGGACAATGGAAATATAATATGGAAACTTTATTGTGTATGAATGATTTGGTATTCTTTTACAGACATGAATAAAATAAAAGCTTCACTTATTCATATGCAACTACTGCAACGATTTATGTAATATAACACTTCCTTAACGTAATGACGAACTAATTCAATAGTCAATGATCTTTTAATTTGATAAAATATAATAATTAATTAAACAGCAGCATCATGAACAACAACAACAACCACAATATACAATATAAACAAATACACAAAGGAACAACGTTGACATTATTCTGCTGTCATTATAGTTATAAAGCAAAAGAGAGCGAGAATTGATCACTTGCGAGTTTCAGGCTATAAGGAAGTTCGGCCTGTAAACATCGATTATTAAACTAAAATACAGTAATTATGTTGATTTCTGATGGATAAATAGTATGTTGAATTTGGTTCTGTGTACTTATAAATGTACTAAAACTGCATTTTAGCTGGTTATTCTGCTAATTATCGATGTCTACAGATCCTTATAGCTTGAAACTCGTAAGTGGTCAATTCTGAAGGTATGCATAGATATTTGCTTGTATATTACTTGTTTATTTGTGTTGTTGTTTATTATTACCGATATTTGTGTTGTTGTTTATTATTACCGATATTTGTGTTGTTGTTTATTATTACCGATATTTGTGTTGTTGTTTATTATTACCGATATTTGTGTTGTTGTTTATTATTACCGATATTTGTGTTGTTGTTTATTATTACCGATATTTGTGTTGTTGTTTATTATTACCGATATTTGTGTTGTTGTTTATTATTACCGATATTTCTACTTGTTTTAGTTTGCTCCCTAGACTTCTATTAAGCTCAATGATACCCCATCCCAAAGACTGAACTTCGAGATAAATTTGTAAATTTTTTGGTGGAAGAATGTCTTGGCCGAAAACTTTTTCCTTCTAAAATACAGGTTCGCGTTCGCTCGCCAGGAAAAATCGACACGTAAATGGGCTATTTAAAGCTGAGCAAAAATTGTCAATGATAACCCGAATATAACGAAACAAAATAGTGAAATTGTTTATAATTGACTTGTTAATTGAATAATACTGGGAGGGTTTCCTAGACTTAATTTGCTGTTTTTTATTTCTTCTTTTTATTTGTCTCGTTTAGGATTAAAGGGACAGCAGTAACAGAGACATCATATCTAGCCCCTTTTCTGCCCTGCCTAAGAAACTCGTCTTTCACTCCAATATTAATTCTCTCCCTTCATCAGGTTTAGCTAATCTCGCCCACATCAAACACGGTCAGCATTGAATACCTTTTGTTTTTTCAGTTACAGTTTGTCTTTGGCACAGTTAATACATTTGGTTATGTTATTATGTAACATACTTCCACTTGTTGTCTGTCAAATGTATTTAATTTGTAAAATGTTGTTTCAATTCCATTATACGGTATGCATTTAGCTTCTCGCGCCATTATCACTTTACAATACTTCTTGGTATTGGCGCCTCTCTCTAACACCGATTAATGTTTTGCCTGTCTAGCAATATACGAGGACCAAATGCCAGCCTTATGATATAATATGCCATAGTTCAGTGACAACCTTACTGTTTCAGATTTATCTAGCTTTAGGAGTATATTCAACCAAGCCAGGTTTGAGAATACCCTTTATGAAATATTGCATTATAATAATCCAGTCTCCTAAACTAAATTAACATTATTTTGTTTTATTTTTTGACAGACGTCGTATTTTCTGAGAAGGGGTGGCCATGAATATTGAGAATTTTTCACGAATCGCTATAGGTCAAGTTTCCCATGTTTAAAGTGTAGCGGATATCCGGCAAGTTCATTTTGGCTTTGTGAGTAACTTTAGTCTTAGCGGAGGCAGCCGTTCAGGAGTAGTGCATTATATATATATATATATATATATATATATATAATTGAGAGAGAGAGAGAGAGAGAGAGAGAGAGAGAGAGAGAGAGAGAGAGAGAGAGAGAGAGAGAGAGAGAGAGAGAGAGAGAGAGAGAGAGAGAGAGAGAGAGAGAGAATGGGAGAGAGAGAGAGAGAGAGACGGACCTGGCAATACTAAACAAAACCATTCTAACCACAAAACAATATTTCCTGACCTGACTCTGACGGGTGGAGAGATGTGAGGGTCGAGGGCCGGCCACAACATCTGTCTAAAACTCCCTTTCCGTGGTAGTCTCGCTCTGGGTACTTGTGAGTTATATATTAGGCTGGGGGAACACGGGGAAGCGGTGGAGCTGGGAGAAGTAAGGTTGGGAGTGGCTGGGCACTGAAAACTAAACAAGTGACTGCCTCCCCCTTAATGGGAGGCAGACCTTTTTTTCTGGCCCCCCTTCTCCCTAATGTTTAGCCCCACTAGTTTTGAGATTATAAGACGTTCGGCCCATTAGTTTGGCGATTTTAACATCTTTCGCCCCATTTCGTTGTCAATTTTAAGACCTTTCGTGCCATTTAGGTGTCAATTATTTCCTGGCGAGCGATAGCGAGCCTGCAATTTTAAGAGGAACCGGCCTTCGGTCGGAAAAAGTTTCTACCGAAAAAATTAAAAATTTATCTTGAAGGGTCTACGGGGTGGTTTTCTAAGCTTGATGGAGGTCTAGGGAGGAAACTAAAAATAATATATGAGTAAATGAATTAATAGACCAAACAAACGGCCAGCCTCCCCTTAATGTAGGAATGATCCGTTAGTGGAAGGGCAGCTAGGGCAACTGTGACGGATAGTTCTAACAAAGTAAGCCAGAGTCACACGAACCCTTTTTAGAGCAATTTTTACGGGCAATTGTGGTCAGGAAGCTTACAAAATTACACTTCATCAAATTTCAGCCGCCGACCATAATATACCTTCAGTCTAGTTACCGATATCAGTGCGAAAATGTCCAGAAATAACACGAGAAAAAACTTGCTCATGGAAAATTGACGGAAAACTCGCTCGTGTGACAGCGGCTTAAGAGGCGTGATGAAATGATGGTTTAGGTAAAATCCTGTGTAGCGGGAAGAACGTTTTTTCAGAGGCCTATTTACTAAGAAACTTTAAACAATATCGCTAACCTAACCTATCCGAACCTATTCTTGTAGTGCTCGCGCGTTTGGGGCTAGCAACACGTATTATGAAAAACATGCATCCTCCTTCATTCACTGTCCCCCCCCCTTCACTCACTCAACCCCACAATTTGCCGGAGGATAACAGGTTTTTCACAATACGTAGACGGATTTTTTTTTTTAAATTCTTGTATATCAGTGGACTATTTGTGAATGTAAAATGTAAACATATATTGTACCATCACAAAGTAAGAGACCTGATGAAATAATGGTTTAGGTAAGATGATGTGTAGCGGGAAGAACTGTTTTCTAGATGCCTATTTACTAAGAGACTTTGAACAATATCTTTGACCTAACGTAACCAAAACCTAACAGAACCTAAGCTAGTATATTAGTGGACTATTTATGAATGTAAAATGTAAAAATATATTGTAACATTACCACATTATTGAGATATAAGTACAGATCTCCCCGACACACAGGAGTATAAGTAACACCCCGTTCTTAACATTAATCATCAATTACAGACCCCATGTACTTGAATAAACTAATGAAAGCATATGGTCCTCCCGGGATTCGACCTCGGGGTGCCATGGTTTATTATCCGATATCCTTTGTTGGGAATCCTGGCCATTGTGCCCCTGGTGTGGCCACAAATACATTGTTTGTGGTGGCAGGGGTATCGATCCATCACAGGCTGAGAGGGGGGCTAGTGTTTTTTTGTTTTTTTGGTCTATTAAGTCATCTATTCATTTATTTTATACTTTCCTCGCTAGACTTCCATCAAACTTCGAAAAACACCCCCTAGACCCCCTTTCAAGACAAATTTGTACATTTTTCGGTAGAAAAATATCCCGACCAAAGGCTGGTTCCTTTTAAAATTACAGGCTCGCTACCGCTCGCCAGTGAAAAATCGACACCTAAATGGCACGAAAGGTCTTAAAATTGACAACGAAATGGGATAACAGCTGTTAAAATCGCCAAACTAATGGCCCCAACATCTTAAAATTTGAAAACTAAAGGGGTTAAACACGAGGGAGAAGAAGTCCCGAAAAAGCGACCACTACCCCCTGAAGCCGGTATCACACGAGCGCTATTTCCCTTAACATTTATCCTTAACACTGGTCTGGCAGCTTATGAGGTAATCACTTAAACTATTCCGATCACATAAATTCATCGGTCACCAGTCTACTACTGATGCCGGTGCAATATATTCCGGAAATGAATATGGATATGAATATATTTCAGTAAATATCATCTTAGGAAAACTGCAGATTACTGTAAAAAACACCAAGCAAAATATACTGTATATAATTTTGTAATATACTGTATATAATTTTGTAATACACAGCAAAGGTTGCAATAAACAGGCAGGCACATTTTACCGTCATTGTGCTTGTGTTGGTATTCACGAGACATCCATCAAATGGCACAACTGCTCGTATTATCATTATGGCCGCATTGGAAAATACTTACTGGAGATTGTAAGTGGAACAGACAAGAATGATGTTGGGGAATTATTCTGGAGATGTACAACAAACAGTTTTCAGAAATTATATAGGTAGACATATAATGTGTTGTGGTTGAGTGGACAGTAAACACGATAATAATGATAGCATATACCTTACTGTATTTGTTGTTAACATGCTATATACATATATATATATATATAATGACCAATCTCTATTCGGACTATAATAGGATTAGTGCTAGGACAACTGAACCCTGGACAACATCCTTCTTCTGTACGACCTTCAATGCAACTGTTCTCGTAAATATGAAAATAAAAGCAAAACACAATTAAGAAAAGCATGATGTCAGCGATTTGTCTGCACACTTATATTTTACTCTAATTAGGTCGTTTATTGTTCTGGGAATCATTAGTTTAGTAACGTTTTATGTTAACCAAAACCAAGTTGAAAATAGCTCTTATTTAGCAGTACCATCATAGCGTCTTCTCTAAGTCTATTATGTATGGAATTATTGTTGGATGAATTTTTAACGCAGTCAAATATAAAAACACACATGCTCTGGTTATAACTATTTCATTTAATTTTCACCCAGCCAAACACGAGAGTCATTAATATCAAGTATATCTCACAAATACACGTCAGCAATTAAATGTTTGATATACTTGATATTAATGACTCCTGTTTGGCTGGGCGAGAATTAAATTACATTTCTATAACCATAGTTGGGTGCGGGTATAAATTATGTAAAAACCCCTGTATGGTATCCTGGAATATGGATGAAACGACTTGTGTTGAATTGAAATACATTCTCCATATAGGATTTCCCTTTTTCTTAACATAAATAGGAAAAGGTTAAGTATCCTTTATCACGTCATGGTGCAGTGGATTAATGCATAGACACTTTATTTGTGAGATGTATTTGGCATGTATGTATAGTTCATAAGGACATATATACCCAAAGGTATCAGATTCTGTCCTCATTGTCATTGAATTTATGTTAAATACGTTCACATGCTTTGTATATATTAATATTTTGTGTCGTGCCCCAGCCAGGGTTCAAACCCAGGCCAGTAGTGCAGCACTCCAGCACCTAAACCATTAGACCACCGAGGAGCTTAAAAGTAGTGGCTTCATTTGGAATTATATCCCATCCACCACCACCCGCTCCGACTCGTGATCACGTAGCTATATACCCTACACACAAACACTTCACACACAAACACTAGCAACTAAGTACTAGAGAAGGATACAAGTAATCTGGGGCACATTGTGAATACTCCACTATATCAAATAGCTATGTAGGTACGTTGTACAGTACATGTTGGTCTTTTGTAACTTATTCATTCAGGAATAACTGTACTGTATGTTGTTTCATCCAGGCGTCCCCCCCTTAAGTGCAATAAGATATAACACACACGTGTACATAACTCATTTATGTGAGTAATGTACTTTACTTATTTTATTAAAGTCAAGTACTAAAGATTGGTCTAGTTTTTGCTTGACTAAATACAGCATTATGTTCTGTTCAAATCACTTTCGTGTGTTCAGAGCTGGAAGCAAATTATGATAATATTGTGAAAGTAACTACCAAGTTATTTTGATTACGCTGTACTAAGCTAACACAATTTCAAGCTATAGTCTATTTGTGTTTGTAAGAGGTAAACAAATTAAGCCTCCACAGCCCCGAGCACCAACCAGACCCACCAGGCAATATGCTCCACTTCAGCCAATTTTACCAATACCTCAGAGTCTAGCAAGATCCTTTGGGGGTAAGCCGTGGGCAATTGAACCCTGGAATTTTATGTTACCACTTTACTATATGTATTATTTACTAATAAAATCAATTGGAGTTATTATAATATACAGTATCTATGTATACTCTACTAAGTATAATGCAAACGTAGTAGTGCATTGTGTAGTTTATATTGTTCAGTTTATTTCATTGTGTGTCCAGAGGGCTACACTTGGGCACCCTAATGTACTACAATTTGGGAGGAAATACAATTATATAATCATAAACAAAAATCAAATAAATACCTGGCAAAATAGAATAATTACAAATAAAAATACATTACAAGCACAATCAAATACAAATTATTTTGACCAGGGTTCGCAAATGAGTTTACTTGCGTGTTTCCTATTTTAAGAACTAGAAGAAAACAATATGAATATATAACATTATGAAGTGTACAGTATAATATTATATGATAAATGCAAGTTTTTTCTTTCTCGTAACTATCTGAGATATATAACTGTTATCGTCTATGTTCACAGAATATATACAGGTGTGTTACTGTGTATACCTCTATTATGATAAATGTTTAAAAAAACATGGAGTAAGAAATTTATTGAGTGATGAGAGAGAGAGAGAGAGAGAGAGAGAGAGAGAGAGAGAGAGAGAGAGAGAGAGAGAGAGAGAGAGAGAGAGAGAGAGAGAGAGAGAGAGAGAGAGAGAGAGAGAGAGAGAGAGAGAGAGAGAGAGATGTTGCCATCCTATTAACTATAATACATTTATTCACCAATTTTAGTTTCCAACACTTGTTCGACCGTCGGATGTTTATAATAGTTCGCGAGTAGTATTGGTTACTTCACATATAGGAAGAGGGACAAGTTTTGTTATTATTATTATTTTCATTATTCACTACAATACACAAAATACTTTCAAATTTGTCGCCAACTATTGGCTTAGATGTACTGTACGTATGCAGTACTGTTCACTCACTATACCTCGATCCCTCCTACCCACACACGTACACGTAAACATTTACACATAAACACTGATACAAAATAAAGTTCACAATCATGAAGCACACACACAGACAGATACATATGTACACACACACACACACACACACACACACACACACACACACACGTAACGAGATACAGCTCTGAATAATTTTCAAACAAAAGCCAGAAATATATTTATCAGGTGTATTGAAATGGCTTATCGGATCCATTAATCTTTGGCCGTGACAAAATATATTACCTGGTTTATAATATATTTGACTCGTATTTCATATGAACGGTGTTGTTGGTTATTTATGGGGTGATTAGGGACATAATATTTTGTTATTAATTGTGATTAACTTCAATGAATATTTCAAACTCGTATATTGAAGTACGTTGATAAGCCATTGTATTTTTCTTTATGATGTAGATGCAAATCCAATAATAACTTCATGGTCCTGTATCCCCCAATTCTTAAGCCCACAACAAAGAAACAACATAATAGAGTACCTCCTTGCAATTCGTTGTAAGACCCATTGTCTGTCCTGTGGTGGAGGGGGGATATAGCTCCCTGTTTTTGTGCTGACACTGGCTTGATGGTGTGTGTATGTGTGTGTTGTGTGGATGGGGAGATGTGGATCTGTGTTCAGACAATAGTCACCATTTGTCGTCCATGGTATGGGCTTGAATTAATATAGATAATTATAATGTCTCTCTCTTATTATTAGTACGTAATAGGAAATTAGTTATTTAGATTTTTTAACTTCTTATTTCCTGTTTATTATGACCTGTAATTTTGATGCCTGGACACACAGAGTTTGAAGACATTTAAGTTATATGATGAGGGAAAGATTGATTCAGGGATATATTTCCAGAGTTCAGCTGTTGAACAGAATAGTAATTTGGAATATCGTTTCACTCTTGGGTTGGTGAGTTGCACTGAGTAGGGGTGAGATTGTGTTGCAAGTCAGGTGCTACGTGCTCTACCTACTGTAGAGGAGGTGGTATGCACTGAGTGAGCTCTAAAGAACACTGATTATTTTAATTTCAGTAGAATAGTGAGAGAGATGAACATTGTGGCGAAGAGAGAGAGAGAGAGAGAGATTGCAGAGAATCGGTGAGTGGACGTGAGTTAATGAGGTGAAAGGTTTTCTTTTCTACTTTGTCTAGAATTGCTGTGTTCGAGGATCGTCTCCAGATCTACGTACAATACTCAATACATGGACGCACTGTGCCCCTGTACAGAGAAGATGAAGGGTTAAAGACAGATGGAGAAATTGAGCTTTGGAAGCATTGAAAGAAAGTTTTTTTCTGCCTCAATTAGAGATAGTAACTTCATTCTCGCGACAATTATTACTTCTAGCAATACTAATTCAAGCTTTACGCTGGAGAAATGAGCCATTTCGAGATGATGTTTCAGAGACTGTGCCATTTTTCTAGGGATAGTATAGAGATTGTAACTATCATATGTATAGTGATATTCTGTATTTTCTACTATCTAGTAAGATTCTAACTACTTTTAACGAGTATTTTGTGATTTTTTTTAGCAACTACCCAGCATGCAATTACTCCAAAACTCACGCCTATCTTCTTATCTTTCTACTGTCTTACTGATAAATAGGTAAATTGGCAACGTTGTTATACATGTGTTGTTTACTCTGCCTTGCTCACCGGAGGGTCTGCTCCTGGCTTCTCGTTAATTTGGAGAGGAATAGCCCGAATATGATACATAACTTTGATTTATAGTATGATTGCTTACGATCTACCTTAATACGCATTTTTGACGGAACTAATACTGAGAACCATTTATTACTATTATTATTGTTATGTATTATTTATTAATTTTATTATATTTTATTCATTTTCATATCCCTCCTTCACCCTTTCATCGGGACCCGTTGGGTAGTTCTAAGCATAAACCAGCACATGTCCAACTACAGTATGTTGGAAATTGTCCCATCCATGTTTCCTGCAGGGGCTCAAGTCTCTCCACAAATTTGTCAGGATTACCGAGATCAGGGAAACAAAAGACACACGGCCACGATAAATAACAATAATGGCTAAATGATTTATAGGAGATGAAGAAAATGGCCTCCGTCGAATGGAGAGATCAGTATATGAAGCAGTGTTTGAGATTTATACAGGTGAAGGAGCCACGCCAGCAGATATAGACGACAACTGCAGTCATAATATCTTACACTATTATTTTGTCAACACGTATATACTGTATATGTCGGCAAACACTTTAAGGGGGGTCACTTTTTTTTTATATCTTTCTCTCCTTTTCTATCTTTCCCTGGCTTGTATCCATTCGGCCCTATTCAGCCAACTGTTTTAAGACGTTTATCCCCATCCAAGTGTCGATTTCTTCCTGGCGAGCGATAGCGAGCCAGCATTGTATGGAGAAATCCGGCTTCGCCGGAGAGATTTTTCTATCGAAAAATGTACAAATTTAGCTTGCTGTCAAAACAAAACAATATATATGCTTGCTCGCTACCGCTCGCCAGGAAAATATTGACACCTTGATGGGTGTAAACATCTTAAAACAGCAGGCTGAATGGGGCCGAACGGATACAAGCCAAACAGAGAGGGAGAGAAAGAGAAAACAAGCGAGGTGGGCTCCCTTAATATATATAAAGTCAGCTGCAGTGGTAGGTGGTACACATTGTATTGAAATATTCGGATACGCCATTGTAATATTTTGAAGTATTTCTTTTGATTACTGAAATAACTATTCGTTATTTGGTGTCCGTCCTTTGTGTATTTACTCACCATTTTGTACTTAATATATTTATGTATGTAAACGTGGGATATCATTCAATGCCAGTGGACCCCTTAACCCGTTCAGTACCAGGGACGTCCTTTTTATCTTATTCTGGCAACTATTAGACGATTTTATTCAGCTTAGGAAGGACCTCTAGCCATATTAAAGACTTCACACTCTCTCAACCAACCCTTTTAGCTACCACAGATCCTTCCTAAGCTGCACAATATAGCTAGATTAATATATAACACACGTCGCTGGTATACTCAAAGGGTTAAGAAGGATTATTAACAATTACATCGATATTGGTCTGGTGAGTGTGATCTCCATGCTTGCAGATGACATTGAGATTGGGGTGAATGAGAAGGTCCCCATAGGGCAGGGAAAAAACTATACAGTATGTGTCCAATTGCATGAATTTGGTTGGTAACAAAGGTCCGGATGATACCCCCCCCCCCCCTTCTAAAACACAAAAATCAGTATAAACACTATCATGTCAACATTACTACAACTACGCGTCTATTCCCATCCAATGTTCTTAATTGCCGGGAATGTGAATAGTTTGCAGTCGATATATGATACAATGTGGAGCGATGCAGTCACCCTAAGTCTTGTCAGCTCCGGGTTTGCCAAACGGTTTCCGCCGCTGTAGTTTAGTGCCTCTCACGCCAAGTATGCAAATTAAGGGGAGGAAGACCGTTTGTTTGGTCTATTAATTCATTTATTCATATATTGTTTAAGTTTCCTCCCTAGACCTCCATCAAGCTTAGAAAAACACCCCGTAGACCCCCCTTCAAGATAAATTTGTACATTTTTCGGTAGAAAAATTTCCCGGCCAATGGCCGGTTCCTCTTAAAACTGCAGGCTCGCTTTCGCTCGCCAGGAAATAATCGACAGCTAAATGGCACGAAAGGTCTTAAAATTGACAACGAATTGGGGCGAAAGGTGTTAAAATCGCCAAACTAATGGGCCGAACGTCTTATAATCTCAAAACTAGTGGGGCTAAACATTAGGGAGAAAGGGGCCCAGAAAAACGGTCTTCCTCCCCTTAACTCATATATTAGAGAAGGTTGCCGCTGTATGTATAGGCGCAGTCAAGAGCAACAATAACTTGATACACCAGCAGGGGGATCCTACCTACCTACCACCTTCACAACCACACACTTTAGTTAATTAAACGTTGTGGTGTGTGTGTGAGAGAGAGTGTGTGTGTGTATATATGTGTGTGTGTGCTTTTGTGTGTGTGTGCTTTTGTGTGTGTGTGTGTGTGTGAGAGTGTGTGTGTATATATGTGTGTGTGTGTTTTTGTGTGTGTGTGTGTGTGTGTGAGAGAGTGTGTGTGTATATATGTGTGTGTGTGTTTGTGTGTGTGTGTGTGTGTGTGTGTGTGTGTGTGTGCGTGCGTGCAAGAGGAAGGGGAGGGGATGAAGACGAACATACATATTAACCTCTTCTGTACCGGCGACGTTTTTTTTAACTATATTGTGGCCACTATTGCACGATTCTATTCAGTTTAAAAAGTGCCTCCAGCAAATAATAGCCTTCGAATGATCTCAATTGACCCTTTTACTACCACAGATACTTCTGAAACTGCACAACATCGTCTAAATATACCTAGAATAATATCAAAAGGACGTCGTCGGTACAGAAGGAGTTAAGGGGGGGGGGTCACCTGTTTTTTTTCTTCTCTCTCTCTCCTTTTCTCTCTTTCTCTGGCTTGTATCCATTCGGCCCCATTCAGCCAACTGTTTTAAGACGTTTATCCCCATCCAGTTGTCGATTTCTTCCTGGCGAGCGATAGCGAGACAGCATTGTATGGAGAAATCCGGCTTCGCCGGAGACATTTTTGTTTCGAAAAATTTACAAATTTAGCTTGCTATCAAAATATATATATATATATATGAGCTGGATCGCTACCGCTCGCCAGGAAAATATTAACACCTGGATGGGGTCGAATGGATACAAGCCAAAGAGAGAGAAAGAGAAAGAGAGACAAGCGAGGTGGGGTCCCTTAAGTATAATATAGTGTAGGACGACTTCATTCGCCTTGAAAAGATCCTCGATGCTTTTTCGATTGGCAATGGTAGATGGAGCTAAAGGTCATAACATCACCAAAATAATGGAAATGATATCTTACAATTTCAAAGCTAATGGGACTAAACATAGACAAAAAGGCTACTTCCCCTTAATAGTGATATCAGCGATCTCAATATA
This sequence comes from Paralithodes platypus, assembly GCA_032716605.1. NCBI lineage: Eukaryota > Metazoa > Arthropoda > Malacostraca > Decapoda > Lithodidae > Paralithodes > Paralithodes platypus. The sequence goes on from CM064575.1 coordinate 18,739,966, forward strand.
TATAATTTCTGACTTGCAAGTTTCGTTCTATAAAGAAGTTGGAGCTGTAGACAACGATATTTAACATAATTTACAGCTAAAATTTGGTCGTACTACATATATAAATACATAAAACCCAATACCATTTATCCATCAGACACGTACATTATTATTGCATTTCTGTTTAATATCGATGTCCACGGCTCCAACTTCCTTATAACCTGAAACTCGCAAGTGGTCAATTAGTGTCCTCATAAGCTTTGCCTGGCGTAATATTCTCGGGCGTCATGCATATTAATTTTATCACCAGTGCTGGGATACGTACGTATTTAATTTAGTTGAATAGTGATGTCGACCTTGACTCGGTAAAGGAGAACATTTGAAGTGAAAGAACTGGACAGCTGTACTGTAGATTGTATGTCTTCACCATTATATTTATTTTGATTCACTAATCAGTTATCAACATGTATATAATATGAATTTAGCTTCTGCAATGATATGTATAACAATCACAACAATTGTATTAATCTGTATCTGGAAGCAACAATAATTTTGTTTATCCTAAAACAAAAAATATATATGAACTACAGAAATAAAGTTTAGTTATCGAAAATATAACACCAACATAACCTTTAAATCAAGTAATGCCACTTGAGAAAAACCTCACACAACCCACCCGGGATTCGAACATCTTTGCTGAATGCATTGAATGACTTATACAGTGTGGTAATGTAGGGTATAGTAAGACGTAAATATTTTAATAACAGACAATGGCCTACATGTGCAATATGAAATTCTAACTCACTTAGAGTTGAGTGTGAAAGGGACCTGTCATATTTAGGCCAACCTGTATATTTTGCAAATGTTCTTATTTTGCCGGTATTGACACTCAAATCCAACATTATCACAAGTTCCCTGCACTTGAAAAATCACCCATTCAATTTTGTTATTAATCTGTAATTTTGTATTTGTATTCATTATTATTATTGAGATATAAATGTATTCTACAAAATACAGATAAATTCTCCACTTTTGTGTAGTGTGATATGGTATACTATTGATGTGTCAATGGGACATTGAATGGGAGGCATCATTCAGGTTAAACCACCTTTGGCAAAGCACTTGAAGCATTGAAGATGTATTGAAGATAATTATCAATATTATATTAATCTCAATTAATGTTCTACTGTAGACTACATGTATCTATGCCACGCCAAACACAAGCTGAACAAAACAAAACTATAAAAGTTATCACTGATACATGTATACTTATATGCAGAAGTGATTAAAACAAGGGAGCTTCCAATATCAAATGTAATCAATAGCACGTATGCCCGAGTGTGCATTTATCAAATATAGAATAGATTTTCACTTCAGCCGAGAGGTTGATTGGGGATTAATTATGATTGTTTCCTGAAAGCCGTGACGTGGTAGTCAACGTGAGAATCACAGTGCCAATACTCGTGGTACAGTTGTCATTGGAACTTCATCAAAAGCTTAATGATCACCATTTCGCACACGAGATGATGATATTTGATAATAGTATTGTTCAATAAATTGTATAGTAAGTAAGAAATACATTTACTTTATTCAAGGTATTAAAATGTAAAACTTGCAAACTAAACAAACCAAATCTGGGACAAAGACAATATCAATATTATCGGGCGATTTTCTTAAAATTACGAAGGATTATTAACACCTATACCTATTACAAACTGTGTATTTTAATATAATAAATATCCCCAAGCACAAAATATTATATCCATCAAGAACCTCAACAAGCTTAAATTATACGATTATATCATAGTTTGCCTCTACCTGGATTATATCATAGTTTGCCTCTACCTGGATTCATTCTCTCTTTTTAGATCACCAATAGATCCACGGATCTTTTTACATCTGTCCCTCCTCCCCTCGCATATTTTTTCCCTCGCATTCTGTACCCATATTGCCCAGTCTGGATTCCTCCCTTTTTTAAGGGGTGTTGGTTCACTTTTTTGGTCGATTTTTTCATGTATTCATTATTTTTCTAGTTTCCTCCCTAGACCTCCTTCAAACTTAAAGAAACAAATCCATTAGATCCCCCTTGAAGATTAATTTGTACATTTTTCGGTAGAAAAAAGTCGCGGCCGAAGGCCGGTTCTCCCTTTATTACAGACTCACTATCGTTCGCCAGGAAAAAAATAGACACCTAAATAGCACGAAATGTCTTAACATTGACAAAGATCTCGGGTGAAAGGTCTTAAAATCGCCAAACTAATGGGCCGAACGTCTTACAATGTAAAAACCAATAAGGCTAAACATGAGGGAGGAGGGGGCCAGAAAAACCGGCCCTTCTCTCTTTTAAACAACGTTTTTCTATCTGATATTCAGCCAGAAATATCATCACCAGTCACATCTTTATTGAATTTAAACACTTTTTCTTCCATTAGCCTGATATTTCAGTCACAGATTTGGGATAAATTGCGAGAGAACATTTTAGAACATTTCCTTTCATAGGATTTTGTTTATGGACGGTACGAGGACCCAATGACTATACCAACATATACTATGCACTGGCCATGTATTACTTGACACATGCAATACCAGATTTTATCCAGAATCTACCATATATTATTCATATTCTAAAATGTAACCAATTCATCCACAACAAAATAATGGCTTGATCAGTTCAATTTCTACTTACAAGCTCAATTCAGCCTCTAGGCTCTGATATGTGGTTTACTGAATAATATCCCCTTCATTACCGATGCTGTCCTTTTAACTTTATTATAGCTACTATTAGACGATTTTATTCAGTTTAGAAAGGGTCTCCAGCAAATAACAGGCTTCGAACTATTTCCTTTCACCCTTTTTACTACCACAAATCCTTCTTAAACTGCACAAAATCGTCTCAATATACTAGGAATAAAATAGGAAAAACGTCGCCGGTACAGAAGGGGTTAATACATAATTTCAGTTAACATTTGACAGTATATTAATATGTTTTATACACCAACCAACTTCACATCTAAACTCAATTAATGAAATCAACAAATACATGTGGCACTCCGAGGACTCGAACCCAGGATACTCACATCGAAATTCCGCGCACTATGCATTACGCTATCAAGACAGTTCAGATTCTAGGATCATAGTCACCTCTCTGTTATTTCCAGTGTTGAGTGTTTCTGGGAAAGGGGCCAGAGTTCGACGCCTCCCATAAATACCAGGTCAGTAATTCAGCCAGCCCTTTTGGTTAGCTAAGGGAGCCCATCTCGCTTCTTTTATCTTTCTCTCCTTCTCTCTTTGGCTTGTATCCATTCGGCCCCATTCAGCCTACTTGTTTTAAGACGTTTACCCCAATCCAAGTGTCAATGTTTTCCTGGCAAGCGGGAGCGAGTCAGCATATACACATTTTTGTTTTGACAGCAAGCAAATTTTTTACATTTTTCGGTTACTAACCTCGGACTATCGACGGTGAAAGTTCTCTTAATAATTGTGTAAAACATGTTCTAGTGCCCTCACACATCAAAAGAACTTCACTGATCAGATGGCAACCTTTCCTCAATTCCATTATGGCCTAGACTGAAATTTACAGTTTCACAACAACCATTAAAATGCCAAACATTGGTGTGACGTCACCGTTGCCACATGAAATTCATTGACCAATCACATATCAGCTTACAACACAACATTCGGCTGGGCTGGGTCTTGTGTTGTGTTTCTCGTAGTCTACGGACTGTTTACGCGATGATTGTGCTTTATACTCAATTTACTAAGTTATTGTAGGATTATATTAATTTCGTACCTGAACTCAAAATGATTTTAACTACATAAAAGCTATAACTAAAAGTTGATTTGAGAAATGATTGTCGGTATTTTTTATATCATGTAAAAACATCGCTCCCGCTACTATCGGGTATACCAAACTGTGTTCTAGTGGTACCAAGGTCATGTGTAGCAGATCATAATTATGTATATATATATAAATATTGAATCGTCAACGTCAATGGGTTAGGAAATATAATGTCGTCCTTGATTCATTTGAAACCTGATTCCTATGATTAATTATGATTTTATTAATTAGAATACGAGCACGGACAAATATACCTGAACAGTTTTTTGTTTTATATTTATTCACGCTACTGTCCCACCCTTTTAAGAAATGTATTAGTAAGGGTGAAATTATGTTGGAAGCAAACATAACGTTTTCTTTCAATGCTAAATTGCATTTTCTATGATTTGGCAACATGATTACTTCTCTGGTCAATAGATGGCTCCACAGGTGCCTAATTCAACTCGAGCATTCGAGACAATGATCTATTCAGTTCGGCGCATTATATGTTAATGCTTATCACGATCGTGAATTATATTTGAGTTGTACGCATTCAGTAACAACAAAATATAATACATAAAATTGATTTATACACTGGAATAAAATAACATGAAATGTATATAGAACATGTGAAATAATAATGTACAGTAGATAAAGTGAAAACTACCTTGTTGGTATTGCTACTGTAGATCTGTATCAGTCACTAATCTGAAGCAATTTAGTAATCTTCACTTTCCAATGGTAAACAGTCCCTGATGGCTGCAAGGGACTGGAGTTTTCGCAGAGATGCTCCAGTCCTGACGTTATTCTCGACTTACAGTGTGCTGGCTTAATAATCCAATAGGGTTGATAGCCTCTGAAGTCCTATTTTAACTAACTGGTGGCTGTGTGTGTGCGTTTCATAATTAACGACAGACTTTCGATCAAGTATTGCATTGGCGTAGGCTACACTGATCTGCTTGTGATCAGTTGCCAGAGGACTGTAGGTGAGTCATATTGATAACCCTTTGAGTACCAGCGACGTCTGTTACCTTTTACTCCAGCTATATTTAGACGATATTATGCAGCTTTGGAAGGATCTGTGGTAGTTAAAAGGGTTGAGTGCGATAGTTTGAAGCCTTATTATTGCTAGAGGTCCTTCCTGATCTGAATAAAATCATCTAAGAGTTGCCAAAACATAATGAAAAGGACGTCACTGGTACAGTATGGGTTAACCCTGCCAATATTGTCACAATATGTTTTGGATTCCATCTTGGGAGATTCTCGTGTACTGTCCAGTATATTTCTCGCCCACCTACCATCCCTCATTTCTCTTTTCCACCCTCTCCTTCTCCCTCCCCCTATTTTCCTTAGTGCAACCCCACATCCATCCTTCTAAAAAAGATTTGCGACTGTACCATACCTACGTGAGCATTCATTATTATACACCCATATGAATTTTGGGTATTAATCTAGCTTTACACCGGTTCGAAGTTATGATCTATTCTTTATGCTTATATATTAGTAATATCATGTACTTCATTTAAAATTGGTGTGTCACTAAAGAAAATGTCGTGCTTGCGTCAAACACAGATTCAAATATTCAGAATATTGTAAGAGCATAAATGTGTGTGTGTGTGTGTACATAGCTATAAAACAAGCTTGACCAACACATTTATTCGTAACTCGGATTACAATATGGAATTTCACGAAACTACTGTTAAAAATAGACCACTTTCACTTCTTTAGTTTAATATGACGTCTTATGATCCCCATTGATATGGGCATAGTCGGAGTTTTTGTGAACTCATGCTATTTGATTTGTTGACATCTTTAATTTACCAATATATACTTATTTTCACCTTGTATCGTTCTGTTTAATTATTTACCTCTAACATATATTACTTGGTTATTGTAGGATACATTATATAACAAAAACAAACTTGTTTGATTAACTTTTCACTAAATATATATGAATTTTCATATAACAGGCGCTTCTGCGTATGGTGTTCGTCGGTAATTGTTTATAAATATTTATGTAATTTGCCATGTGAACATCAAGCCAACTAATGTCTATTTTGTCGGGATATTTAATTGCAAACCGGTAGCCAGGTGACCTTTTTAGGTGTATACTAAATTTTAATGTGAGTGTTTTTGGTAGCTAAATCCTCGCTCTCTCTCTCTCTCTCTCTCTCTCTCTCTCTCTCTCTCTCTCTCTCTCTCTCTCTCTCTCAATCAAATGCAATAACCATATCACAAGTTTTCTATTTACATTTAATTAGATGAGTTGACAATATTTTATCAGCCACGCATTTTTCAGGATGTTATCGGATATACTGTATATATCAACCGCGTGTGTGTATGTGTGTGACTTTCTGTATATGATTATATGTATTTAATAGTAACATGTCAAGATATAATGCTCGTTATGAAATTGTGTTTCATATTGATATCATTTCTCATCAATCCAGTATATATTTAGTATTACATTTTATCATTTGCAATCCAGGTAATAAGAATAACTGTCAAATATGTCAGGTCAGGTGAAGGTATTGAGGGATAAGCCTTTACAACGGCACCTCTTCGCTACTTTCTACTTTCCTACTTTTTTGAGGAGTGTAAAGAGGGGAAAAGGGGTGTTGGAGAGAGAGGAAGCGGTTGGAGTGGCTTTGTTATTTGTGTTTATGGGTAGTCTATTCGGTCCGAGTAACATCTGCTGCCTTGCGTGTGTGAGGGAATATATCTGTTGTGAAAGATGGATGGCAAGAGGAAGTAAAGGAAGAGACTGATGATCGCAAGAAACAGAGGAGGAGGAGAGCTAAGTTGAGAAGAGATGTGGAAAAATTGTATGGAGCAAAATCAGAGAGAGAGAGAGAGAGAGAGAGAGAGAGTGAGAGTGAGTGAGAGGAAGGACAGACAGAAGAAAAAAGAAAGATATAGAGAGAGAAGTCAGGCAGTAAGAAACATGGGTTGAAGTTATTACTTTAAGATAACGCCTTACGAGCGGGCCCGTCAGTAACTTCTACTGCCCGCCAAGCGGGTGGTTTTATCCTAAACGAGCTTATTTCCGTGCTCTTTTTCATGCATACACAAGAGCCAGAGCGTAATACAATTATGTATCCCTGAAAGGGCGATAATTATTATTTTCTATATCAGTATCTTTGATTCCACGCTTAAAGTTGAAGTCTCTGTTTATTATAGTTCCGCTCACGCAAATTGGATAAAAAACCCGGGCCTTTCCCTCCTACAACTACCTTTCTTATCACCTATTACATTTACCCTCTTCCAGTCATTCGATCTACCAAATAATGTTTGCCATGGTTTGTCTCGCATTTACCTTCATGTATGTTACCATAGGGAACACATTTGATGTAAAACTCATGTGGTAAGTCCCATCTGTGGAAGATTTGTTTGATTATCCCTCATAATTATGTATGTATATATGTATGCATGTGTATGTATATGCTTTTGACAATTGATGGACAAAATATTATACGTAAACATTTAACAATTACCAATTTAGAGCAGTTCTTGCACTGTGCATTAAAGTTCTACCCATATGTCATTATACCACAGCCGACAACATATTGTGAATTCAGTGATAATGGTATTTTGATATGTTTTCAATTGTCTACATATTGCTAGCTGATTGTCTTATTTCTCATTGAGCATAGTTTATCTCTCTCTCTCTCTCTCTTTCCTTCCCTGCCCACCACCACTGTTCTTCATCATGTCCTTCACTAAGACCCAACAAAGTCCTTCAGACACAACACTTTCGCATCCTGGTAATTTATGTCTCTCTTCCTCCCCCTGCACAAACTTCCTCCTCCCACTTCCACCGAAACTTCTTGTGAGTTTTACCACCACTACCGATGTTGTTTTTGTTTACTCTCTCTTACACCCGGGCTTTTCTTATTTGTTTGCGTCTTTTGGGAAACTGAAACTGCTTTTGTCACGTTCTTTCCTTGGCGGTTCTTGTTCGTTGTTGGAATTTGTTAACTTCGAGTATTTAAGGGAAAATGGCACTCCGTTTGTGTAGCGGTTTCTGTTACTGCCTGCTTGTTGTCAGCCATGCTCGAACTCAACCCCAAACGAAGAATAGGATGCATTATCATCATCATCATCAGTGAACATAACACTCACGCTAACCTGGATCGTAATTTAGAAAAGTCAATGTTTAAGAAGGAGTTTTAGAGCAGTGTCCCAAGCTAGTGAAGCCTCTCATCAGCACGGGGACGATGAACCCCGGAAATTAATAACTGAGGCGCAAAAATATTGTTTGGGAAGTTTACTGAAATCGATCCTCCCAGTTTATCAGAGTAATGAGGAGTAGCTGGGACCCTCGAGTAAGTAGAGCCTGGACAACTTTAGCCATATTGTGCCCTAGTTTTCACCCACCCGGACGGGTATTTTTTTTAGATCATCCGTTTTTTTTTTTTTTTTTTTTTTTTTTTTTTTTTTTTTTTTTTTTACAGATTGCGAAATATGAAAAATGAAAGTAATTAGTATAAATTGACATTTAGCCGTTTTAGATAACCAGTACAGTACTGTACAGTATTTAGTAAACTGTACAGTAATGTACAGCCTTAGAATATGATACAGTAGTGCATTGTGCACCATTCTGTCCAAATATAGCTATAATAACATATAACACACGTCGCTGGTACAGGAAGGGTTAAATTCATTTTGTAAACTATGGATATTTACGGCTGTAAATAGAATCCTCCAACTACCTTGCAACAATAGTCAGACTGCCCATTTCCCCTGCCGTAATGAGTTAACTGTATTATTCACTAAGCTCCGAGAGCCAACATAGTGGTTTCATTCGCATGTTAATTGTTGGACTCTTGAAATGGACGGTTTTGGAACAAAGGCATAATCATTAAGGGGGGGGGGTCACCGATTTTGTTTTTATCTTTATCTCCTTTTCTCTCTTTCCCTGGCTTGTATCCATTCGGCCCCATTCAGCCAACTGTTTTAAGACGTTTATCACCATCCAGGTGTCGATTTCTTCCTGGCGAGCGATAGCGAGCCCGCATTGTATGGAGAAATCCGGCATCGCCGGACACATTTTTCTATCGATTTTTTTTACAAATTTAGCTTGCTGTCAAGACAAAACTATATATATGCTGGCTCGCTACCGCTCGCCAGGAAAATATCAACCTGGATGGGGGTAAACGTCTTAATACAGTAGGCTGAATGGGGCCGAATGGATACAAGCCGAAGAGAGAGGGAGAGAAAGCGAAGAAAAGGGAAGTGGGCTCCCTTAAACATAGCTTGCACAGTATACATGGGAATATTAATGACTAACAGTCGAACCAACATGTTAAAGGATTTAGCCCCAGGCTCCGCGTGCAATCGTTTTGGTTCGTAGCTCTAGAAAATCTCGTTTGTTAAGGGAGCCCATCTCGCTTTTTTTCTCTTTCTCTCCCTCTCTCTTTGGCTTGTATCTATTCGGCCCCATTCAGTCTACTGTTTCAAGACTTTTACCCCCATCCAGGTGTCAATATATTCCTGGCGAGCGGTCAGCGAGCCAGCATATATATATTTTTGTTTTGACAACAAGCTAAATTTGTACATATTTTGATAGAAACATTTCTCCGGCGAAGCCGGATTTCTCCATACAATGCAGGCTCGATATCGCTCGTCACGAAGAAATCGACACCTGCATGGGGATAAACGTCTTAAAACAATTCGCTGAATGGGGCCGAATGGATACAAGCCAGGGAAAGAGAGACAAGGAGAGAAAGATAAAAACAAAAAAAACGGTGACCCCCCCCCCCTTAAGCCAGACCCAATCACCGAACGCAACATATACACCAATCAATGTCTGACTTGTTATGTGTGTGTGTGTGTGTGTGTGTGTGTGTGTGTGTGTGTGTTCTATAGCGTCTCTTTATATATGCTGCAATCATTTAACTTATAATATCTTTCACAAACCAAGTATAATTAATGAGCTATGGGTTTCAGAGGCCGTGTGGCATCGTTTTGGGGAATAACTTATTAACAAACAGTTGGATCAGTATGATATTTTGACACAGCTTTTTTCACACCGTCCCCTAATTTTTGTCAATATAGTGCATTTCCAAAAGTGTAGATATAAGCCACTTGTCCCTGTGTCATGAGGTTATTGTCGCACATTAATGAGTAAGAAATGGACAATACCGTGGCTTACCTGTGAGAACCACCAAACCATTTTTGCTCCTCCATCAAACACGGTAATTATCAGCCACCACCCAACCGTATTATCCCCTTTAAATTCAAGTAATCTGTCAATATCAAGTATAAATATACAAAAATGCATACTGTTTGTATATTTATACTTGATATTGACAGATAACTTGAATTTAAAGGCGATAAAGATAGATATATCGGTTTGGGTATCGTGGCAACAAAATTATTGCAATAAGCTAGCTGTTATACTTTAAAGTTATGTTTTATGTTGGTTCCTTATTTCGATATGAGGAATATTTAGATAGTCAAAAGCATTAACATAACTGTATTATTTATAATTGATTATGTTTTCCCTACTAAATAATTATACAATCACTTGACAACAGTTTTATTGATATCAACCATTACTAGAGATGCGAAGCAGTATTAGTTATTGTATTTGTGTATGTACTGTATATACTTAGGCTCGATACCCTATAGCTGGGGGTGGCCGAGTCAAGACAGAGTCCAAACAGAAACAACATTTAAAGTTCCAATTCTTAGGGTATGGGATCACTTTCGTGTTCCCTCGCCCCTTTCTTTGTCTTGCATAGTAGGAGATGTATGTGCATCTGTGTGTGTGTATGTGTGTGTGTGTGTGTGTGCATGTTTGTGTGTGAGTGTGTGTTTGTGTTTGTGTGTGTGTGAGTGTGCTTAACAGATAAACCATTGACCGTGAGCCTGCCAATTAAGCAGCAGTATTGACTCTGACCTAACTTCGCCAGTATATGCACCAACAACCTAAGCCTCCCTGCCTCTCCCATTGCTCCCTTGTCTCTCCTACATCAATCAAGCCCCGCTGTTTCCTTCCCTTTCACATCACATGTTTGCCCACTAATTCGGCCTCACTAGTCCTTCCACCTATATTAACCCTTTCAAGATCCAAAACGCATTTCCTTTCTGTTTTTTGGTAATTATTAGATGATTTTATTCAGATTAGGAAGGGTATATGGAAGTCAGAGGGTTGGTTGAGATAGCTTTTACCCTTTTAATACCCACAGATCCTTCCTAAGCTGCATAAAATCGTCTAATGATGGCCATAATAAACTGCTAAAACAAGTCAGAGCTTCAAGGGGTTAAGGGGACGGTATCGTACAGTATTTGTTTATTTTTTGCCAGTATATATTTGGAGTGAAGAAGTATATGAATGAAGGCGGTGCTGGTTGGGAGGAGGGGCGTCGACTGACTTGGGACAGGGGTGCATGGGGTGTTTCGTTCGTGGCCACCCAATCGGGGATCAAGGCGTCAGGCAATAAATATATAGATAGAAGATGTAAACAAAATCATTATCCATTTCTAAGATAACTTAATTTCTGTTGTTGTTTACTTTGTTTGTATTCCATTGTATATTTTGAATGGTGGAATTACGATGGAAAAGTATTATTATTGACGGTTTAGCAGCATGGAACCAATCCTACATCATTACTAGCAACGGGATCGCAAATTAATTTTAAATTCGAGCAATTCCAGCGCTGCACTAGATATTCTGTCTGCAAGAGTCGGCCTGATTGAGTTCTGGATGACGCTACCCGTGTGGGGAAGTGTAGTGCATTTTAATGTTGCACCGTCACTTAAAACAGTGGCAAGTGAGCTATTTTGTCTCCAATATTGTTTAGCAATATATATAGAAGATATTATTGGGATGGAATTTGTACTGTACCTAGTACCAGTGCATTACCACAAAGCCCACAGAAACGCCCAAAAAATATCCTCATTGTTCCCTGATTAAATAACATCTGCACTGCTATCCTCAAATATTCAATTGTATCAGAAAACAGCCACCTAATTTAATGTACCTTCGATCAAGTTGCCGATACAAATGCAAACGAACCCTGAACACTTTACTGTACACATATGCCAAACAACATATGCCTTAAGGGGATAGTGGCTGTTTTTTGGTCTATTTATTTAGTTATTCATACAATTTTTAGTTTCCTTGCCAGACCTCCATCAAGCTTAAACAAAAATACCCCCTATTCAAGATTAATTTGTACATTTTTCGGTAGAAAAAGGTCCCGGCAGAATTCCGGTTCCTCTTAAAATTACAGGCTCGCTATCGCTTGCCAAGAAAAATTCGACACCTAAATGGCACGAAAGGTCTTAAACATGACAACGAAATTGGGCGAAAGGTGTTAAAATTGTCAAACTAATGGGCCGAACATCTTAAAATCTCAAAACTAATGGGGCTAAACACGAGGGATAAATTTAAGTGGCCCAGAAAACCGGCCCATGTGACCCCGCCTTTATATTCACGAGACGCCACTGCTGCATCACTTTCTCAGGTGAGGGAAAAGACCGACACACAAAGTCTGTCAAAGTTATGAATACAGATTAGGGAGTTAGTGCCACCGAGGACCTCTGACACCTTAACATGCCCGGTGTAAAGCCGTTATCACACGAGCGCCTTTTCCCTCAACACTGATCTTGCAGCTTATGAGGCTAACATTTGTAATATTTATGTCATCTAAATTAATCCATCATCAGTCTAGTTTCCGATACCAGTGCAAATTATTCCAGAAATGTTGCCAGACAAAATTTGATCATCGATTGTTGACTATAAAAGCTCTGGTGTGATACCGGCTTAACATAGTGTACAACTACGTTTATCATTAGTTTTTGTTTCTCCAGTATGAACTGTAATTGTAATTGCATATTTCAAATATTAGTAATTTGCCTGTGAATGATTTCAAATGAAAATTAATTAGAGATCAAGAACCAGAACACATTCCTAATTACACAAGAACAACCGAAAAAAGATAGAACAAGCATAAATTTAAGCTCACAGTACAATACATATTTCGCATACTATTCTATTTTAGCGAAAAGGCTTTCTCATCAAACACACAAACGGTCCAATTAGCGAACTTAATCGAATCCTAAATGTATTATATTGCTTCATTAGAATCAAAAGGCTTATCACTGTTCTGATAGGACCACTTATCATTGAGAATGGTGAACTAGCTCAGGATAGTTGAAATTATGTTGTCTAACATGTATCATAGCGTAATTGATATTTTAGTAATGTTTTAATTACCATAAATAAGCGTAAGGTAGCAAATGCTGGAAACCTGATAAGACGTCGCCAATACCCCTATGTACCTATGTGTTAAATAACAATAAGTTTGATCATGTGTGCATTGAATTGATGCATTTACTGGATATTGATATGTACACCCGCTAACGTCTACAACTGCTACGGAATTAATTGTATTAATTAGTATAACACGACAAATACAATACATAGCTTTGAACTATAGTATAACGGTTAAGCACTACCTTTTATTAAATAATCTGCAGATATAAAACAGAACTAGTTTAAATTATAGTAAAACTATCTCTATGCTCAGCTGTCCCTGAGAAGGAATTGTGCTTCGGTTATGCGTATTTATAAATAGTTCATACAGTGTATATATATATACTGTATATATTGTGTATGTATAGGTGGGTGCCAGCGTATGTAAGGATATATCATTAATTACTGTAGACTGGTGCTATAGCGTAAATAAGCTTGGATTCTCTCATTGGACGTGGGATTACCAAAGTTATAAATGAAGCTCAACTAACAAGGGGATCACAGCTGATCACAGACCTAACTGATATGATCTAATGACTGGGATAAAAGAGTCTTCTTTCCTTCCTTCCTTCAATAATTGTCTGTAAACAAAGAATGAGAAGCCTAATTTATCAAACCAATTGGCATTGTAATTCTGTATAATTTGTTCATTAATAACAAACACTTATACTTTGTTCATTAATAACAAACACTTATACTTTGTTCATTAATAACAAACACTTATACTTTGTTCATTAATAACAAACACTTATACTTTGTTCATTAATAACAAACACTTATACTTTGTTCATTAATAACAAACACTTATACTTTGTTCATTAATAACAAACACTTATACTTTGTTCATTAATAACAAACACTTATACTTTGTTCATTAATAACAAACACTTATACTTTGTTCATTAATAACAAACACTTATACTTTGTTCATTAATAACAAACACTTATACTTTGTTTAACTAATTATTTAATTTATTTATTTACTTTTGCTTTTAGCTAAAACTTTTGGTGGGTTTAGTTTGATAAAGATCAATATTTATGTAATTGATGACACTCGACAAATAGTATTAGGAAGAAGATTGTAAGAGACGAACTTATTTCCATTCAGCAAATGGAAAAGGGACATTCAGTTCGCAGTTTGCGACACATATTACTGGAAATGACCGTAACTTATGACTGCATCTGCATCCTTGTGTGCTCCATGATCTAGGTTTTTGTACTTCATTTCAACCAGCATCAGATGAAATTATTTAGCTTGACTTAGGGTATTTATTGATTTTATACCTTTTTGAATGAGTGAATTTACACAATTATAACACAATGACACAAATGTTCTCAAAGACCAGAATATTGCAAATTATATGCACTAATGTCAGTCTTAAATAATGAATAACTGTTGACTGGCCCCTTTCGAGCCTCAGTCCTGGAGGAAACCCTACGTTTATGTTAATATTTTGGCAATGAATAAAGCTATAATGTAGCGAAGTAATCAGGAAACATTTAGTTAAGTACTCTACACTAAGTTCAGTTAAAACGTGTAGTCAGAACACAGTTATATTTTTTTTGGTATTACACATGTAATATTTGTGGGAAATATTGAAGTAACAAGCTAACAATCTTTGGCTTTTGAAGCTTCCCTTGGGAAGTGAAGGAGGATAGTCCACCCAAAAGTAATATCAGTCTGCTCCATGCATTAGTTGAGGGAGGATGTATGTCCAAGAAGAGGTGTTTTAGAAGCTAAAAACAGTTTCTGATAACTGTGCTAATTCTACATATATTTATGACATCTATATAAAAGTGTGAAAAGGAACACCTTGAGATGGTTTGGCCATATGGAACGTATGGGAAGCGAGCGAATAATTAAGAAGGTGTACGAGAGCGAGGTGGAAGGACAGAGGGAGAGGTAGACTGAAAGAGAGGTGGAAGGATGGAGTGAGGAAGTATATGGATGAAGGTGGTGCTGGTTGGGAGGAGGGGCGTCGACTGACTGGGGACAGAGGTGCATGGGGGCGGTTCGTTCGTGGCCACCCCTTCGGGGATCACGGCGTCAGGAAATAGATAGATAGATATATACCAGGCATAAATGTTAGGGTCATTTCATGATACAGGCCATAACTCATACTGTCCTCTAAAAACAAAACCTGATAAAATAACGGATTAATTCATTAAGGTATTGCGAGCGTATCTATATATTATATTATAGCGCTAGGGTGACATATAATAAGTAGAAATAGCAAGAAAATAGCTGCCATGGAGCATATTCTTACCTATAAAACTCTCTGCACCGAAAGGGTTAATATCCCGCTCGGGAATTTGGACCATTAACTAATTATTATAACTCTCCTTGCTTCTCAAACTACATAAATCATAGTTCAGTAAAGCATAGAGACACACATTTATACTAACAGACATATGCTTCAAATATATAGTATCATAAATTTACAGTTAGTGTTGTTTGTTAGTCTGAGGTGAAGAAAAAAACCCTAATATGTTCCTACAAGCAAGTGCACCAAACAATCTGCTCTGGCTATATCCATTTTATAACAATTTACCAATACCGCCGAGCCTTAGAAATTCCCTGGGGTTAAGAGGGGTCACCGTTTTCTTTTGTATCTTTCTCTCCTTATCTCTCTTTCCCTGGCTTGTACCCATTCGGCCCCATTCAGCCAACTGTTTTAAGACTTTTATTCCCATCCAGGTGCCGATTTCTTCCTGGCGAGCGATAGCGAGCCAGCATTGTATGGAGAAATTCGGCTTCGCCAGAGACATTTTTCTATCGAAAAATTTACAAATTTAGCTTGCTGTCAAAACAAAAATATATATATGCTGGCTCGCTACCGCTCGCCAGGAAAATATTGACACCTGGATGGGGGTAAACGTCTTAAAACAGTAGGTTGAATGGGGCCAAATGGATAAAAAACAAAGAGAGAGGGAGAAAAGAGAAAAAAAGCGAGGTGGGCTCCCTTAAGCTACGATCAAATGAAACTCTGAAATTTCTCTTACTATTTTAGCATAGATATTGCATATTGCAGATGGTTAAAGTCCATGGGGGATTCCCTTTACATCCAGTGTGTAATAATGCACAATATATTTCTATATTGTTCAGACACGTACATAATACTAGGTTTATCATTTTTTCACAGAGGGTATTATTAACGCACTTTCATTATGAACCAAAACATATTTGTCAGTATTAAAATAATGTGTAGCACTGCGAGTCCTATTGACGAATAATATGTGATATATTTTGCCTAGAAATGTTTGAAAAATATAATATTGTACTCGCCTACTGTAGATGACATTTTGTATATTTTGTTTTATTTTAGAGTCTACACAACACATTGAACATCACAAGAACAAGTACAATATGATTATGCTGAAAGGATACGCACATTATATGTAAGACGTTAAGCATAATAATAATATAAATAATAATGATAATAATAACAATAACAATGATTATGATAATAAGAGTAAGGAGAGAGAGTGAGAGTGTGTGTGTGTGTGTGTAGGGGTGGGAGTCGGGGGGGGGGGGGGGGGGTGAGGGGAGTTCGATTAAAGGGGCGGATGTAGAAAAAGGCATTTGCGGGATCTGTGTGAATTGAGGGGGTTTATAAGACCATGCAAATCGTCTGATGATAACCAGGATATGATGAAAATTACGTCATCGTGCTGAAGGGTTAAACATAGTCTAGTCGTTCATAAAAATAGTGTGTACCCGCGACTTACCAAGATTGTGTAACGTAGCTTGTAATATATAGAGGGGGCTCGTGTCATGCAATGTCTGCACATCCTGTAAATGACACATATATATATATATATATATATATATATACCGTATATATATATATATATATATATATATATATATATATATATATATATATATATATAATTATACAGTATATAATTATATATATATATATACCGGTATATATATATATATATATATATATATATATATATATATATTTTTTTTTTTAGTATTTGAGGGATGAGGGAGGCGACCAGGACAAAGGCAAGGGGTCTGAGGAGATTGCCCAACTATCTCCACCAGCCGAGAATCGAACTCGGTCCTCCCGGTTAGAAACCGAGCACTCTACCAATGTCGCTAGTGGTCACCCCATGACATAAAGTAATGATACCTATATTTCATCTTGTGAAATATCTGAACTTACATAGCAAATAATGAGAACACATGAACACGGAAATCTGCATAGAATCATTGGGTAAGAACAAAATAATAGAAGTAAATTAATTGTGGGTTCTTATGGTTCATGTTAGCCTGTATATGCTGCATCAATATCACACAACATATGAACGCCATGTTCTTCATGACAGGTACGGCATTTAAGTAAAATCGTGTAATTCTATCCAATACAAATATAAAACCCTGTCACTTAAAATTGGAAGAGGGAAACATTACATACTATAAGTGTACGTAACACGAACACGTTTTGGTAGCGAATCCATGTTATACAGTTTGTTATTTACTACATAAAATGTTTTCCTCTAGATCAGTAAACGTTTCATTCTATTTCAATTTCACTCTTATTTTGATCATTCTCTATTCTTCCTGCCCTTTTTTACTGATACATTTATATTGCTGATCAATAAATAAATTAAAGTAAGGAAGAAATGGTTCAGAACTCAATGTCCTAACTTCCTGAGATTCCTCCCCTCTTCTTCCAAATTCTTTCCGAACTTCTCCTCTTAACGTCCTTCACACATACCCTTCGCTTTTCTCTGGTCGTATAGTTTTTGTTAAATTTTTAATACTTCCTCTTCCTATATATATTATTTTTCCTTCCTAAATCGAGGAAGGTTATTAAAGCAATGTAAAATAGTGTACATGTTTATCTTTAGAAGGGTCGGTACAGTCTCTAATTGATCCACATTATATTCATCTTGCTTTTAATTATATTTTTGTTTCCCGCTCGCTCATCTCTATAGTCATCTGTTAAACTTTCTTCATCTTTTACTCTACCTTATTTCGTCATAAAGCTTCCCAAATTATATACTTCCCTAGACTTAGATACTTCAACAATACAAAAATCAACCCTTCATCTTCTCTCAGTATTACCGGTGTCTCGTTTCCTTCGGATCTCTCTGGGAAAGACCATATTACCACTCTTGATAAAACAGCTTCCCAGAAGCAGGGTGTGCTCAACCACCTTTACCCCTACACAGCTTCTTGCTCTGTACAGGGGCACAGTGCGTCCACGTATTGAGTACTGTTCGCATGTGTGGGGAGGATCCTCTCACACAGCACTTCTTGTCAAAGTAGAAAAGAAAGCTTTTGTCTCATTAAATTAAGTCCACTCACCAACTCTCTGCAATCTCTCTCTCATCGCCGTAATGTTGCATCTCTCGCCATTTTACCACTATTACAATAATCAGTGTTCGTCAGATCTCTCTCAGAGTTTATTACCTCCTATACGTGGAGTACGTAGCACCCGTCTTGCAACACAATCCCACCCATACTCTGTGCAACTCTCCAACCCAAGAGTGAAACAACTTTCACAATATGTCTTATATTCAACAGCTGAGTTCTGGAACTCTCTCCCTGAATCCATCTTTTCCCCATCCTATGACGTTGCTTCAAATTCTGTGTCCAGGCATTTTGGCTTGAATTTTCATTGATTTTGGCCCTGTCAACCTGTCAACTATGGGTGAGGCACTCGTCACAGGCAGTTTAGCCTTTTGACTCCCTCATCCACATAAAAAAGAAAAAAGAAAAGAAAAAAGGAGTCCTATCTCACCACGCCCGTTGCCAGTGCTTTTATACTGGAGCTCGTATATGATCCTTTACTGTGAATATTATGTTGGTCAACCCGGCATATTACAGTCATAACATTAAGGGGAGACTGGCCGTTTGTTTGGCGTATTAATTCATGTATTCATATATTTGTTTAGTTTTCTCCCTAGACCTCCTTCAAGCTTAGAAAAACACCCCCTAGACAAGATAAATGTGTAAATTTTTCGGTAGAACAAGTTCCCGGCCGAAGGCCGGTTCCACTTAAAATTGCAGGCTCGCTATCGCTCGCCAGGATATAATCGACACCTAAATGGCATGAAAGGTCTTAAAATTGACAACGAAATGGGGCGAAAGGCGTTAAAATCGTCAAACTAATGGGCCGAACGTCTTATAATCTAAAAACTAGTGGGGCTAAACATTAGGAGAAGGGGGTCCAGAAAAACGGTCTGCCTCCCCTTAACAGTAATTATGGCCGGCGGAAACATTAATAAAAGCCCTTAAGGCGGTGTCACACGAGCGATTTTTTGAGCAATTTTTACGGGCAATTATGGTCTGGCAGCTTAAAAAAATTACACTTTATTATAATTCAGCCGCCTAATGTAATCTACCTTCAGTCTAGTTACCGATACCAGTGCGAAAAAGTCCCGAAATAATACGAGAACAAACTTGCTCATCGAAAATTGCCGGAAAAAGTGCTCGTGTGACAGCGGCTTTACTCATGGGACTATGGCACGATTCATATACATTTACACGGGCCACAAACTCAACTCCAAATTTACCGGCGAAATGCAAGTGGTTGGTGGCTGTTCATACGGCACATTGAACAACACGCGACAGTTTGTACCTTTTTGCCATCGTTGTAGAGAGATTGTATTAAGGGGAGGTATTTAGTTTGTTCACTAGACCTCCATCAACCTTAAAATTACACCCTCTTGAGTCCCTTTCAAGATAAATTTGTACATTTTTCGGTAGAAAAATGTCCCGGCCGAAGGCTGGTTCCTCTTAAATTACAGGCTCGCTATCGCTCGCCAGGATAAAATCGACACCTAAATGGCACGAAAGGTGTTAATATGGGGTGAAAGTTCTTAAAATCGCTAAACTAATGGGGCAAACATTTTATAATATCAAAAGCAATGGGGCTAAACATGAGGGAGAAAGGGGTCAAGGAAAAAAATCCCTCAAGTGGAGATCTCCCCTTAAAAACTAATTGTATGCCTTCATCATCATTATTATATATGTGTGTTACAAAGTGATAAGTCACTATGTTAGGTTATGATCAGGAGAACGTCTTGAGGTACGTTCTCATATTTATGGTAAGGGTTAACCATTGATCTCCAAGTAAGGGGACTGAAGGGGAGATCTCTACTTGAGGGATTTTTTTCTCGACCCCTTTCTCCCTCATGTTTAACTCCACTGCTATTGGGATTTTAAGAGGTTCGCCCCATTAGTTTAGCGATTTTAAGAACTTTCACCCCATATTAAGACCTTTCGTGCAATTCAGGTGTCGTTTTTATCCTGGCGAGCGATAGCGAGCCTGTAATTTAAGAGGAACCGGCCTTCGGCCGGGACATTTTTCTACCGAAAAATGTACAAACTTATCTTGAAAGGGACTCAAGGGGGTGTCATTTTAAGCTTGATGGAGGTCTAGGGAACAAACTAAATACCTCCCCTTAAGGTGTCAATCTCACTTGGTTATATAGGTTATTTGAAGGTTGAAGTTGTAGGTAGATCTCAGCTCTCTGCTCGTTGATAGAAAGGTATGATAATGCCGCCACCATCCCCCTTATACCTTATACATGGTATATATAGTGGTATATATAATGCCGCCACCATCCCCCTTATACCTTATACATGGTATATATAGGTAATGGGGAACTTATATGAATGTGGTATCCAAACTAACTTTATTATTAAGTAACAACTGAATGATGTATACAGCTGTACTAATATATATATATGTATAAGGGAGAATGTATTCTGTCAAGAGAATGAATATCTCCCAGACCTCCTGTTGTGTCTGAGGTCTGTATCTAACTAACTCCAATCTTCCTTCCTTCCTCTTACCTCTCTTGGTCACCTCGAAGCACCTCTCCCACACGTGATCTTAACTGGTCATACGATCAGTGCATGGGCGACATCAAAGAGTAAGAGTAAAAATGCAAGAGTAAGCTTTCAATGTGTGGGAAAGGAATCTGAGTCATGAATTTGAAGGGGTGAATGATCTCCAAGGTGTACAATACCTCACATAAATATAGAGACACTGTAACTAAAAGAGCTTAATATTATATGAGAGATGGATATAATGAATCCTAATAAAAAAATATAATAGTGAGATGTAATATATGTTTGTTTATACATTGGATGACGACCGATAATTCACAGTATTCAAATTTTATCTTATTAAGGAGAGATTTCCACTTGAGGGATTTTTTTCTTGACTCCTTTCTCCCTCATGTTTAGCCCCATTGCTTTTCTAATTTTAAGACGTTCGCCCCATTATTTTGACGATTTTAAGAACTTTCGACCCATTTCTGTCAATTTCAAGACCTTTCGTGCTATTTAGGTGTCGATTTTATCCTGGCGAGCGATAGCGAGCCTGTAATTTAAGAGGAGCCGGCTTTCAGCCGAGAAATTTTTCTACCAAAAAATGTACAAATTTATCTTGAAAGGGGCTCAAGGGGGTGTAATCTTAAGCTTGATGGATATCTAGAGCCCAAACTAAAAACCTCCCCTTAATGACAGTCTGGCACTATGTCCTTTGTTTATTGTTGTAGCTCTACATTTCGAATTTCAATAATGAATTAATGTTATGTGCTTATTTATTTTTTTTTTTCCTGATTTAGCGAATAAATATGTCCTTGCTATCTGGACTTTTACGCCTCAGTAAATTGGCCGTTTGAACTTTATGCCAAATAAACTAAATATATGTGCATTTGCAATAACACTATAAAGTTGATTGTACCCCGTATGTAATCAGGCTTTCACATGCCGAGATTATTGAGGGATTAAACTTTTCTAAAAACACAGGACAAAATAACCGAATTATTATATCCAGCTGTTTGTGGTATACCGATATATACAGTATACAGTACACATGCCTTTCCTCAGAACAGAGGTTGTTCACTAATGTAGGAATATTTGCATTTTAGCCATACGAATAACTAAATAATCGTACATGACACCATTGATTCTACTCTAATTGCTCTCACACACACACACACACACGTACACACTCACACATACACATACACACACACACATACACATACACACACACACACACACACGTACACACTCACACATACACATACACACACACACACACGTTACTACTCGGATGAATATCACTTATATCGCAAGGGTGCGTTGTTATTGGCATATATATAAATATAACGAACAATTGGAATTGGTGTTTTTATTATTCACATTTCCCACATTTATACACTATATTATTAAAAATTGCATGCAGAACAAAACAAAATTTTGTTAAGGGAGGTGACCTGCTTGTTTTCTCTCCTTTTCTCTCTTTCTCCGGTTTGTATCCATTCGGTCCAATTCAGCCAACTGTTTTAAGACGTTTATCCCCATCAAGGTGTTGATTTCCACCTGGCGAGCGATAAGATGGTTGCCCCCTTAGTGTGTCGATGTTAAGACCTGTCACCCCATGTTTAGACAATAAGACCTTTCGTGCTGTTTATTTATTTTCGTATTTATTTATTTTTCCAGGCGAACGATACTGAGCCTGTAATTTGGGAAGAACTGGCCTTCGGCCTGGAAATGTTTCTACCACAAAATGTACAGATTAATCTAGAATGGGGATCTCATGGATGCTTTGTTAAGCTTGCTGGAGGCCTAGGTAGGAAACTAAAAATTATGATATAAAGATACATTAATGAGCAAATAATTACGCCCATCCCCTTTAACATAATTATATCTTACCACTTTAAAGCCTGAAACAGTGGGTGGACTGATCTATTACCATATATTACTTATTACGACAGCTGATATAGTGTTGCATAATTGTCAGGGTGTGTGAGAGTATGTAAACGAGAGAGCAAATGGACATTGGGGTGTTATTCACGCATTCCAGTGAACGTACTGTTTATGTATTTATCGGCATACAGTATAAATAATATTCATCATGCCCATGCAACAGTGAAAGGTAATTCGACATTGTTCCGCATTTCGATAATCATCTTATATATATACTATATAATATTTGATACACACGGCTATTTTAACAAAAATTAAAAGCTGCTTTAATGTATTTAATAATATGGTATACTATAGAACTGATATTAAATAAATGTTATCATATTGGGTATGCTAGTTTTAGGGTTTACACAATCTTTTGGGGCTTATTAATGTATCTCACATACAGTATAATTATTATGTTCGGTGCTCAGTTACTGTACATATGATAAGATTGCATATTTACTCAATGTATATTATGTTAAAAATAGTAAATAGTAGATCTAGGGGCTCCGAAGGTCAGATTTAAATATATGTTCTGCTCAAAGCAGTAAAAGGTCTAATAATTATAGACAATAAGATATTTCTGATTTCAATACACTAACTCTCAGTAGGTATATATCTAATTAAAAACTAAATATGTTTTCCACAACTAAGATAACCCCTGGTATATCAATATTTCAATATAACATGAATCACTTCTCTTTTTTTATATATCATTCATTTATATCCGATGCGTCAAATAGCTTACCTTCTTTACACTCTAAGCCTCTAAGGTATGTATTCAATGCTATTACTTATTTTAGTATTTTAACCCCTTGAAGCTCTGACGCGTTTTAGCAGTTTATTTTTGGCTATCATTAAACGATTCTATGCAGTTTAGGAAGGATATGTGGGTATTAAAAGGGTAAAGACTATCTCAATCAACTCTCTGACTTCCATATACCCTTCCTAATCTGAATAAAATCGTCTAATAATTACCAGAAAACAGAAAAGGAATGTGTATTGGATCTTGAAAGGGTAAACATAATATGAGTGACTAGCAATATCATTGCATGTTATTTCTAAATTGAATTTTGCTAAAGCGTTATTTCCACATAGCGATTTTTATAAGTGTTTTTGCCAATATAATGCGCCGTCTTTGTTTTGGTTTGTTTATTTTGCAAGTTTTACATTAACATTATTATCAAGTAAGGTATCATCTCCTTATAAAAGTACTTTTTACCTGTGTTCAAGTTATTACCTAGGCTTCTTTTGTTGTCTACTATGTAATTGATTTATTTAGGCTTTTTTGTGCCTGTATAATGCTGTATTCCTTTTCTCGTATTAGTTTATGTGTAATTCTTTAGGTTTGGTGAATATATTAGGCTTTCTATCTATCTATAATTTCTTTGACATTATTCTGTGACTCTCTTTAGAAGGGGCGATTAAGATAGCCACTATTTAACCCTTTGTTGGGCGAGCTCGTATGTCCAAATGTTGTCGCTCCCTCGCATGATGTTGTAGATTCTGACATATTTATTATCATCATTATTATTATTATTATTATTATTATTAATAAAGTATGATTATTAAATTATTATTATTTAATTATTGTTTTATTGATTGCATTATTATATTTTTGAATCGAGGGGGAGAGGGAGGAGGGAGTGCTTAAACTATATCTACATTACTCGACTGTACAACGCTCAGCTAATAACGACCGGTGAAAAAAATCCCCTCTCCACTCAATCAACATTAATCGGGATGAAATGCTACATCAAGTAATATCGAATGGTTTTATCTAAGGGGGACTGAAAGTGGCTGCAATTACGTGAAAACATTATACTCGTGAACCCTAAAGCATCAGCTTGTCTCTACTGTATATTCAAGAAGAAACATACACCAAAATTATGCCTCGTATACTATTACTAGGAATGAATAGGTTAATCGCTAAGTCATATCTCGAGTAGTCAGTCAGTTAAGGGAACCCACCTCGTTTTTTTTCCTCTCTCCCCCCCCCCCCCCCCACCCCCTTTCTGGAGAGTGGTAGCGAACCAACATATTTAAAACAAATAATAATTAGATGACAGGCTAAATTTGTACAGTTTTCGATAGAAAAATTTCTCCGGCGAAGCCGGACCTCTCTATGCAATGCTGGCTCGCGAAAGAAATCGACACCTGGATGGGGATAATCGTCTCAAAAAAGTTGGCTGAATGGGACCAAATGGATACAAGCCAGAGAAGGAGATAAATGGAGAGAACAAAAGTTTAGGAAGGACCTATGTTATTAAGTGGGTTTATTGAGATCGTATTTATCCAATTGAGTCGTATAGGTATATCATAAAGAAAGCCGTCTAGTGGTAACCAGAATAGGATGAACATTACGTCATGGTGGTGAAGGGGTTAAGCTTTTAAGTGCAATTCAACGCAAATTACATGAAGTAGTATCTGACACCGTTGTTTTGGTTATACATGCTGATCAGTTAAGCAGCTCAGATATCACTTATTACCGCTACCGTACCCAGCCTAGTCAACATCTATCAGACATTAATACACCACAGACCAACACAAACAGAATCACACCTCAGATATCACTTATTACCGCTACCGTCAGTCAATACAGTAAACACAAGAGCCCCCTTCACTACTCCCGGGGTTCGTCCACAATATCACAACTCCCCCGCTGCGTCCCACTCTCCTTTCCTCCTGGCTGAGACACAAGGGGCCGCGCCGATACAAAGGCCCGCCCGCCGCGCCAGAGACAACAAAAGGATCCCACAGACAAAAGACAGCGATCTCAGACTCAGACCCGCGCGACGTGGTAAGAACAGGTGGGGGTCCAAAGCCGTCTATAGGATGTTGTTTTGCCATTTGGTTTGTGATTATTGGCCATGTTGCCTATTTACATTACCACCGTTTAATGGGGTAGTGGATATTGGTTGGTTTATTTATTTATTTGTATATGTATTTACATATTTATCTCTTGGTTTCCTCGCTAGACCTCCATCAAGTTAAAAACAACAAAATAATAACCTAGACCCCCTTTCAAAATACGTTTGTACATTTTTCGGCAGAAAAAATCTCCCAGCCGAAGGCCCGTTCCTCATAAATTGCAGGCTCGCTATCGCTCGCCAGAATATAATCGGAACTTATTGATCTAGAAATTGACAGAAAGGGGACGAACGATCTTAAAATACCCAAACTAATGGGGCAAAAGTCTTAACATTTCACAACGAATGGGGATAAATATGAGGGAGAAGGAGGTCCAGAAAAAATATAACCTTGAGTGAAAATCTCCCACTCCAGGTCAAACAGGTTAATTGTCTCCAGCTAAATGTTAACCATCCACCTGATAAAAGGTTAACCCCTTCTGTACCGACAACGTCTTTTTAGCCTTATTCTGGCTACTATTAGACTATTATATTCAGATTAAAAAGGGCCTATAGCAATTAACAGGTTTCGAACTATCTCACTGAACCCGTTTTACTACCCCAGATCCTTCTAAAACTGCACAGAATCGTCTAAATATAGCTAGACTACAATGGAAGAGACGTCACGGTACAGAAAGGGTTAAGGGGGGTGATCTGCTTTTGTTATTTCTGTCCTTTTCTCTCTTTTTCTGTCTTGTATCCATTTGGCCCCATTCAGCCAACTATTTTAAGACGTTTATCCCCATCTAGGTGTCGATTTCTTCCTGGCGAGCGATAGCGAGCCAGCATTATATGAAGAAATCCGGCTTCGCCGGAGAAATGTTTCTATCGAAAAATGTATAAATTTAGCCTGCTGTCAAACAAAAATAAAAAATATGCTGGCTCGCTACCGCTCACCAGTAGAAAAATGACACCGGATAAACGTCTTAAAACAGTAGGCTGAATGGGGCCAAATGGATACAAGCCAGAGAAAGATAGAAAAGGACAGAACAAAAACAGGTCACCCCCCTTAATGGGGGTGAGTTTATTTTGTTGGGTCTATTGTTTTATTAATTTATGTTTTATTTGTATTTTTTTCATTGTTTTATTCATTGTTTTATTAATTTACGTTTTATTTGTATTTTTTTTCATTGTTTTATTCATTGTTTTATTCATTGTTTTATTCATTTACGTTTTATTTTTATTTTTATTCATTGTTTTATTCATTGTTTTATTAATTTATGTTTTATTTGTATTTTTATTCATTGTTTTATTCATTGTTTTATTCATTGTTTTATTCATTGTTTTATTCATTGTTTTATTCATTGTTTTATTCATTTACGTTTTATTTGTATTTTTTTTAAAAGTTTCCTCGCTAGGCGTCCATCAAACTTCAAAACAAAAAACCCTAAACCCCCTTCGAGATAATTGTGTACATTTTTCGCTAGAAATATTTCCGGATCCTCCTAATATTACAGGCACGCTATCGCTCACCAGGAATAATCGACGTCTAAATGGCAGGAAAGGGACTAATATTGACAAAGAAGTGGGGTGAAAGGTCTTAAAATAGCCAAATGAATGGAACGAACGTCTTAAAACCTCAACATTAATGGGGATAAACATAGTACAAAGGAGTACAAAGGAAATCAAGCAACAACAGATCTAGTGACCCTTCTAGGCTGCTTGTCCTCCAAAACACTGAGGATCAAGTGTCCAAACAGTGGTTTAGAGTGGGTAAGGGAACATTGGAAAGGGAACTACTGCCCTGGAACTAATGTCCGTGGCAGGACTAGGAAGTTAGTAGGGGACATATGGGTTAGTAACTGAGGGGAGGATAAAATAAAGTTATTCATTTACAAACGCAGTCAGTCGCGGGTTTGATGCGAGATATTTGTCTAGGCGGAGTTTAAATGAATCAACGGTGCTGCAGTCTATAACGTCTCGGGGAAGCCCATTCCACAAGTTGACAACTCGATTGAAGAAGAAATCCTTAGATTCGTGTGAGTTAAAAGATTTACCAATAATTTTGCAACCGTTTCCCCGCGTGTAATTAGATTGGTCGATAGTGAAGTACTTACTACAGTTCATATTGTCGATGCCTTTGATGATTTTGAACACTTGAATTAAGTCACCTCTTAATCTGCGCTGGGTTAAAGGAAATAGATTTAATTCTCTAAGACGCTCTTCGTATGGTTTGTTCTTTAGGCTAGGTATCATTTTGGTAACTCTACGTTACATGAGGGAGAAGGGGGGACAGAACAAACAACCAATCCCCCATAAACTACAACCATTTCTTCCATCGTTTGTTTTGTGCAACTTTTTTTGTTTTTATTCTTTTCAAACTGGTAACGACATCAGTGTTTGATTGGAAGCTGGTCGTTCGTTTTCTTTTTCATGATAGTTTTAGGTAGTGGGAAATACTATAGTGAAACAACGTGAGAGGGAGGCTGGGGAAAGGGAATTGTCTGTTATATATATATATAGTTTTTCAATGCTACCTTCAGGATGATGAATATATAATTTTAAAGGTATTTACACAAACTCACTCACTTTCTCTCTCTCTCTTCGTATGTGCTCATAAAGTTTGCCCAGCTGTCAAAAGACCTATCCCACCCTCACCTAAATGGCTTTATGTTACCATATCAAGATATTATAATTTTGTATATTGCAAAATTATTAAGAGACAATTTAGCTCACATTGGACTTGTTAGAAGCCGTTTGACATGAATGTGTCAATTTCAGTGGTGCAGGGGAGTACACTAAGTATATAGAAAACCTTCAGTATCACTTTAACGGTTGGGATTCATATATATATATATATATGTATATATATAGATGGCAAACCTACCTTCTGCAATACCCATAGTACTATATATATTGTCTTTCAGTAGTAACAACATTATCCACCAAAACAAATACATGATACGAGTTATTCCTATTTCTCTACAGTATGTATATCTATCTATCTATCTATCTTATAAACATTGGTATAATTGTCTAAAGTTTGCACTAATAAGTAAGATACACAATAGGTTCCACCCATCCCCCTCCTGTATATTTGTGCAACAAGTAAATATCCTGAGACAGAAGATGCGAACACTTTGTCTGACACACTTCATGGACTGTGAAATTCACAAGGTGGATGTGAAGTGTTGTGATACATGGCAGAAGTGAAGGGAGAGAAATATAGAGAGAGCTACATCGCAAGGGTTTCTTCATCCATAATTTACAGTGCGACATATAATCCTCATTCATATTTGAAAGTGATAATAGAAGGCCTCTGTCAGCAGCTGAATTCTAAACTCCAATTGAAATGACAAAGTTATATTTTAAAAATATACTCAGGGTCCTTCAATCGATCCGGTCAACGATCTGTGACGACTGATCTTACTGAACTGTCAGAATGTTGTTTTTCTTCAAAACTAGTCTGGCAGCTTGTTACCTATACTTTATGGATAAGTGTGATGCCTAAGCTCATCTATTATCGGTCTAGTTCCTGATACCAGAAATGTTACCAGGAATATGTTGAGCATAGGCAGTTGAGGATAAATGTTCTTGTGTAATACTGGCTAAATCACACCGCACATCTTAGGTTCATATCTTGGCATTTGTATTTATTGTTACTTCAGTCGCAGACGCGGGTGAGTGAATGCTACGAGTTGTACAGTAGTTGTTCTTATTCAAGTTCTTTGCATTATAGTTTATTCTTCTGACACTGGAAGACAACCATGTTTAATGTTCAATATTTTTAACACTGAACGAATATTCAACACATATTTTTGTTTTGTATATAATGATTATGTTATGTATTTCCTCGCTAGACCTACATCACACTTTTAAAGACACCCCCTGGACCCCCTTCAAGATAAAGTTGTACATATCTCGGTAGAAAGATGTCCCGACCAAAGCTTAGTGTTTACGGTCAGATTGCTACTCACTCAATAATTTTCATCACCGGAAATACAAAGGTAGTACGCTCTTATTGATTACTCTCTTAGATACTGTACAGTACTTAAGGGGGTTGATCGTAATTTTTTCTCTTTCTCGGCTGTATCCATTCGGTCCCATTCAGCCTACTGTTTTAAGATGTTTATCCCCATCCAGGTGTTGATTTCTTCCTGGCGAGCGATAGCGAGCCAGCATTATATGGAGAATCTATCGACAAATGTACACATTTAGCCTGATGTCAACAATATTTAAATGTATGTCACTACTTGCTCACCATCTACTGGACAAGAACTTATCTATCACTCTGTCCCCAATGTTATGACAGTAATCAGACGTCTCTCCACCCCCTCATCCTTCCATTCCTCAGTTCCCTCCGTTGGCATCAGGTGGGTGTTGGAGGAGCGGCAGCCTTTGTGCGGGTTCCTCCTATTGATTAGTCCACTCGGCAGCTTCCCTCTATATGCACCTGCCCCGTCGGCGAGTTTAAGGGGAGATGGGCCGTTTTTCTGGTCCCCATTCCCCCTCATGTTTAGTTTCATTAGTTTTCAGATTTTAAGGAGTTCGGCCCATTAGTTTGGCGATTTAAAATCTTTTCGACCCATTTTGTTGTCAATTTTAAGAACTTTCGTGCCATTTAGGTGTAGATTTATTCCTGGCGAGCGATAGCGAGCCTGTAATTTGAAGAGGAATCGGCCTTCGGCCGGGACATGTTTCTACTGAAAAATGTACAAATTTATCATGAAGGGGGGTCTAGGGCTGTATTAATTTTAGCTTGGTGGAGTTCTAGGGAGGACACGAGAAAAATATTATATAATTGAAAGAACTCGACTAAAATGTGAACCAACCCCCCTTAATTTGTTGAGAGATTGGCAGTTCACTTTTAAGGCAGCACAAACAGCTGCTAGCCTATACAGGTATTTATCATCCTAGTATAATCTAACTTGCCCAAACCTATTTAAATGTTCTCTATTCTATTACATAACCATGACTCTGTAACCATATACAGCATCAGTGTTATTTAAGGGGAGGTATTTAGTTTGTTCCCTAGACCTCCATAAAGCTTAAAATTACACCCCCTTGAGTCCCTTTCAAGATAAATTTGTAAATTTTTCGGTAGAGAAATGTCCCGGCCGAAGGCCGGTTCCTCTTATATTACAGGCTCGCTATCGCTCGCCAGGATAAAATCGACACCTGAATAATTGCACGAAAGGTCTTAATATGGGGTGAAAGTTCTTAAAATCGCTAAACTAGTGGGGCAAACGTTTTACAATATCAAAATCAATGGGGCTAAACATGAGGGAGAAAGGGGTCAATACAAAAATCCCTCAAGTGGAGATCTCCCCTTAACGCAACGTGGTGGTGTAACATAAATACGAATAATCACCCCAAAATAAGTTACACTTGTACACACATTTCAGATTGTACGTATTAACCCCTTCAGCACCATGACGTCTTCTTACCTTTGATCCTGGCTAAACTTATACGATTTTATGTAGTTTACGGAGGACCTATGTTACTAAGAGGGTTTATTGAGATTGCATTTACCCATATGAGTCGTATAGGTAGATTACAAACGAAAGGAAATCGTCTAATGGTAACCTGAATATGATGAACATTACGTAATACTTATCTGATAATAATAACATTATAATATTTTTACTGCAGTGTTAAATTATGTTTGGACAACA
Source organism: Paralithodes platypus (assembly GCA_032716605.1). Classification (NCBI taxonomy): domain Eukaryota; kingdom Metazoa; phylum Arthropoda; class Malacostraca; order Decapoda; family Lithodidae; genus Paralithodes; species Paralithodes platypus. The sequence goes on from CM064575.1 coordinate 18,771,284, forward strand.
CATCCTTCGAGGTTTTTGAGTACTGTTACAAAATTACCGAACGTTTTCGTTAAACTTCACTCGGGTTAGAATTGCAAACTATAATTAATTACATGGCGAATTACCTTGAACCGTGAGGTGCAACAAACATGTATATTGCACAAGTTTCTGCACTATATACGACATAAGGGAAATTATTCCTTATATATTAAGGTTAAACACAGGAAGACAAATTGATGAACACAAGATAAACACCGCTTTCTCTTTTGCTCAATCGCTATAAGAACCTTTCGGGTAGAATGTCATCTATGGTATGCAGCCCGATACTCAATAATACCATTAGTTAAGGTGAAATATAATGCGAAGCAAACAAACAAATTAATAGCTTATTCATTGCTTGCGATGTCATAACTTATACTTAAAGAAATTAGGCTATCATAAGCATACTGTTATGACTTGTATTGCAATATCACTAGCGCTAGAATTACGGTGGCGGTATTAAGGGGAGATGGGCTTATTTATTTGCTTATTATTTTTTATTTTTTTTATTTTATTATTATATTGTTTTTAGTTTCCTCCCTAGACCTCCATCAAGCTTTAAAAAAACACCCCTTCAAGACAAATGTGTACATTTTAGGTAGAAAAATGTCCCGGTTATTCTTAAAATTACAGGCTCGCTTTCGCTCGCCAGGAAAATAATCGACACCTAAAAGGTACGAAAGGTCCTAATATTGGCAAAGAAATGGGGCGTACAGTCTTAAAATCGCGAAACTAACGGGCCGAACGTCTTAAAATCTATAAAACAATGGGCTAAACACGAGGGAGAAGGGGTGCCAGAAAAACCAGCCCAATTAATGTCAACCTAACGTAACCCCACAGAACATAACCTTGCATACCAAAAAATAAGCTGATCTACCTCATTTACTGTTGATTAGAACTGTCAATTACAGGTTAGGCTAGGTTGAAAAGCTAAACAGAGTGTGCTACATGTAGGTTATGGTATGTAAATGTAGGCTTTGTAAAGTTAGTGTTGGTTGGACAAAATTAAATGAAGGCGCTGGTTTTGAGATTAGCCAGGGTAAATTCACAATGATTTGTATAAATTGCCCTACACTACTGTATAATCCCACTCCAAACAATAATCACACTCCAAACAATAATACCAAACGACCGCTCTGCACAACAGACGAAGCATTTATAACTCACGCGAACTCTCCACAAACAAAAGTTTAGGAACGTGTTTGTACTTGATCAGCAATGTTTCAGTGCAATCCCGATAAGATCTTCAGTCCCAGTCGTAGAAAGTTTGCTCAAAGTTAGATGACGGTGGCAGGAACAGTTGTGAATTAGTTAACGATCTTGAGGTGAAATGGGTGTGTGGTGTGAGGGAGGATTTGTCCCAATGGCGTTGCATGACTTCAATTATCAAGTTCTGTGTGCGTGAATGTGTGAGTAAATACTAATAAATATACATTTAGATTATGTGCATCAGATAATAGATATGAATGGAAATATTAGTATTAATGTAACCTTGGTTAACCCGTTCAGTCCCAGCGACGTCAGAGAGCCGTCAGTAGCTGTCACTCCCCAGTTCCAGCTATGGCAGGGAGCTGTCAGTAATATACGATCCTTGTAACTGCCAGTATCAGGCAGTGCCTGGTACCACAACCGTTTGAGCACTGCTCTAGAGTTGGCAACACTTCTCACCTTATATCCAAGCCTCTACAGGCTGGGAGAGCCAGTATTCCTCCATCTTTTGAGGTGGGAGGTTGTTCTATCTTGCCATTTTGGTCACATTGCTTGGGACTGGGTGGACTTTTATGGTAGTATCCTGTGGTACAGTAGGGGCTAAATAAGGAGAGAACATTTATTAATGACCAGTCCCACTGGTATATAACGAGACCCTGATGTCTACACTTTGCGAATGGTGTGGTTTAACGAGGGAGTGTGTGTGTGTGTGTGTGTATTCGTTTATTTTTGTTTGTGTCTGTTTGTCAGTGAAACCTAAGCATGTCTTATAAATATGGAAACTATGGAGATGTGTTTTTCATATGATCAATTAAATGAGCGGGTGGATGAGATGTTTTTGCCTTGGTTGGTAACCCATCTAGGGAAAACACCCTTAGAAATATTCCGGGTGGATGGGACTCGTCGATCTCGGACGACAACTAGTTAGTTAGTTAAAATCGGACTCCAGAGGCTATCAACACTATTGGATTATTAAGCCAGTACACTGCAAGTCAACAATAACGTCAGGACTGGAGCCTCTCTGCGAGATACCCAGTCCCTTGCAACCAGTCTAAGGGAGTAAACCTTATACAAACCCATACTGCTTACCAAGGATGAAGTAGGTTAGTGGAATTACTAGCCGCACACAGCTGTAGACAAATAGTGCTAAACTGATACATAGAGGGCCTTGGAGTCAGCTGGAGTAACTACCTTGATGGTGTAATGGTTAGAGTGTTTAAAATTTGTATGTGGTAACCCAGGTTCGAATCCCGGTGGATCACATGCTTGCTTCCATTAATTTCTTTCGGAGGTGTTTGGTGTTGGAGTGAAATCAATAAACAGGTAAAACAGTTGTTTTGGTGAAACCTCTACAGTATGTGCGACGCGGTGGTGATTTCTCTACCCACCCTCCTCTGGCTTTTCTCTTCTAAAAGCTTTTCTCACATTTCCTCTTCCTTCCATTTCAATTTGTTTGTGAGAATCAGAGCACAGCACCTGGTCTTCAGTAACGTCTTGGTTTCTGCTCTCTCTGATTATCTTCTCCCTTTTATCTCTGTTTGTGTATCGTTTCAACAGGCATGGATGGCAGTTCAATGTGATAGAAATGAAGAAAAAAAAAGTGTATTTTGGTTGCCTATTCAAACTATTAGGCTGCTGTTCCTATGATACACCCTTTGGTACTTGTAAAATGCGAATATATTCATGAAAATAACCCATTTTAGCACCTCGTCAAGTAATAGTGTCTTATCTCTGAAAATAACTAAATATTATATATATATATATATATATATATATATATATATATATATATATAACTCTATAATTAGAATTGTAGATATTTCCGTGATAATAGGTGTTTGCTACTGCGTTTTCTCATAGCCCACTGCACAACATCCCTATGGGTATCCTATCAAACACTTTTTCCAGTTCTACAAACACAAAACACAGGTCCCTAACTTTAGGTATATATTTTCCTGCAGCTGCCTGACTATGAAGATAGCATCAATTTTACCAAATCCTGCAATGAAACCGAATTCCATATCATCGAGATAAATGTTTTCCCTGATCATACATTCAATGGCTCTCTTACTAAATGCACAATAATATTCATATAATCACTGTACGTGCTGGAGAGAGAGAGAGAGAGAGAGAGAGAGAGAGAGAGAGAGAGAGAGAGAGAGAGAGAGAGAGAGAGAGAGAGAGAGAGAGAGATAATTATTCTTGGCTTTATAAAACTTTCTCGCAGGGGCTCTGTTTCACTATCTAATTCGGTGAGCAACTATGCGTTTTAAACGTTTTAAAGATTCCCTCGTGTCCCGTGATTAGAGCATGATTTTGGTACAATCGTGGCCAGAAATACGATTTTACTTACGTAGCTACGTTAGCACTGTACTGTAAATTCATATATATATATATATATATATATATATATATATATATATATATATATATATATATATTAGTTAATGTCCCAGTCGTAGATGAAGTACAATAACGTATAGCAGATTATATTATTATAATATTTGTCTCAGTCGCAATCGAAGGACAACAACCAGTTAAAGATAAACTAATCTGTATACCACCAGACGCAGCCACAGCGATTTGATTTCGCAGATGAAAGTACAAGGGCCTCAGTTGCAGATGCTGTACCTAGACCAATCACAGACGAACCCTGCAATTAGGCGAAGGAATTGGTGATCAACCTGTCTGGTGACGTGGTTGTGGAATATTCGTATGCTACATTCGGGTGCGTCGATTTCAGGGTAGCAGATGCATAAACGGGAATTAAACCCTGGACTGCATAATCAACACATTTGGGGTTCGTCCTGAGAATTATATGTCTCACAAGCAATATTGTTTTTGGTGTTTCTATACAACAATTAATTAGCAGTTGGTGGTGTAATGGTTTAGGTGCTTATGTTCTGGGTGTGGTGTTCCAAGTTCGAATCCCAGGAGGACCATATACTTTCATTAGTTTATTCAAGTACATTGGGGTTTGTAATTGATGATTAATGTTAATTAAGAACGGGGTGTTACTTATTTCAAGACAGTATTTGGTCATATTTGTCGGCATTAGAAGCGTTCAGCCGCATCTTTATTATTGTACAGTAAAAGTCAACAGTTCGCCGACACCCATGCGCATAAACCTCGAAATTTAAGGGGAGAAGGTTGTTTTTCTGGTCCCCTTTCTATCTCGTGTTTAGTCCCGTTATTTTTTAGATCTTTAGACGTTTGGCCCATTTGTTTGGCGATTTTAAGACCTTTCGTCCCATTTCGTTATACATTTAAAGACCTATCGTGCCATTTAGGTGTCGATTTTTTCCTGGCGAGCGATAGCGACCCTGTAATTGTATGAGGAACCGGCCTTCGGCCGGGAAATGTTTCTACCGAAAAATGTAAAAAAATTATCTTGAGGGGGGTCTAGGGGATGTTTTTCTAAGTTTGAGGGATGAATGGTGAGGAAACTAAGAATTTATGAATGAATGAATGTATAGGCCAAAAAAGCAGTCAGTGTCCCCTTAAAGTTACCATCACAGACCTCCTGTATTTATAATAGCTCATTATGAGCAACATTTGTTTCACTTAACTTGAGGGGAAAATATTTCAACATATTCTATAATTTACAGCAATTAACCCTTTCAGTACCGTAGCCGTCAATATAACTTTATTCTGGCTACTATTAGACGATTGTATTCAACTTCAAAAGAGACCCTAGCTGCCTAGCAATTAGCAACTATAATCTAGTCTATTATTTGATAATTGTCTAGGTCATTTTATGAATATTTTGTTTCATTGGCCTATGATTATCATACACTATACAGTAGCACTGTAGTGTACACCAGCTAATTGTGCAGTTGCCCAAATTATTTTACATCCACTCCGTGCTTTTATATGTAAAAGTAAAGTATATTGTGATTATAATAACCCCTTCTGTACCCGTGACGTCCTTTTCTTGATATCCTTGTTACTATTAGATAATTTTAGTCAGCTTAGGAAGGACCTCTAGCAATAATAAGGCTTCAGACTATCCCAACCAACCCTTTTAACTACCACAGATTCTTCCCAAGCTGCATAATGTCGTCTAATTATAGCTAGACTAAAATATATCACACATCGCTGGCACTCCAAGGGTTAATATTATCATTTGTTATGCAGTAGTTAATTAATATAATATATTAACGGCTGTATGCCAATTTATTTTCTAGTAATTCAATCACATTATTATCCATACATATAATCACAGAGTGGGAAAGGATTCATATGGGCAACGTAACGCAGGACAAAACTCAACTGTTGGCTTACCCTAAAACTAATGGACTTATAATTCTTTATGTTCTGTCCATAATTATGATAGCAATCAGAACATGCGGAGGAATCGTACCCTGTGACTGTGGCATTCAATATAACTTGTCGGTAAAGTTAAAGCTCTTGTCTGCCAATTATAGAAAGTTTGACTCTCTCCATTAACAACTTAAACTAGATTAGCACATTATCAATCACGGAAAACTTGGAGCCATGTAATTTCACTAGCAAGTTGCATTTAAAAGCATAGCCATTCTAGCACCAACCGGAAATTTAATTGTGAATTTTAATTCTTGTCTTTATATGAAACTCATGTAACTTTCATCTCTGGATATCGCTATAGTTCTAAGTGAAAAAATTAGAAAAAATTACAAACATAAACGATTTCTTTATAATTAAGGTTCATGCAGTGTTGTTAAAGTGTAAATTCGTATTAAATCAATTCAGGTAAAATGAATTGAAGCTATTAAGGTAAGATACCGCTTTTATTAACGGCTGTGGGTTTTTGCTTTACCCTGGCAGGTAGGAAGTTTAGACAACAACATATGTATACAAGGATATAAGAACTTACCAAGGGCTAGTACTCAATTTCACTGTGATTTGCAGGCTACTGTTTTTTTTTTATTTTTTTTATTTCGTTGAAATGGCAGTGAAGAACAACCACCATCTGCTCTTAAATTACAGTCGTGGCTATTTATGTTGTTTATACATGTTGTATACTATATTGAGCTGAATTGCATATGATGTGCTTTATTAATGTGTTACCTGATATTTAAAAGGCTTGCTAAGTTAGTTCAAAGGCTAAAACTGTATGAGAAACTATTAGCCCGGTAGTATACACGAAACTATTAGCCCGGTAGTATACACGAAACTATTAGCCCGGTAGTATACACGAAACTATTAGCCCGGTTGTATACACGAAATCATTCAACAACACCAGGATAGTTAGTAATTCGACTTGGTATATTTCAATCACTATTTATGTACGTAAAATGGCTCGACAATAATGAATTAAATATTGTAGGTGCAGTTAGAGCATGGTTATTATCGTATACAATAGTCAATGGATTAATGAATTATATTCTTCTATCATATATTGTAAGAATATATGTTTTGTGTTAACCAAACTACAGCCAAGCACATACTGAACCTCGAACTGAAGTAATGTAATTAAAGTAAATGTTATTATTATTATTGCAAATGTCGGTTTTGTTTCTTACTTCGGTAAACATTAATTGGACATGGTAATTTGAATGACGCTTAATAATTACAGACCACCATCATCAGGTCCACAAACTCCAGGATTTCTTCAGATAAGTTGGCCTGGAAAGATATATGAGTGTACAGATGATAGCCTGAGTTGGTGATTTATGTATTTCCTGAGCTGGCTGAAGTGAAGGAAGGAAGGAGGAGGAGCAAGGAAGGGACTGGACAACTGTTGATGTATTATTCCTGTTTAACAATGCAAATTAGTATTTATTTTATTTATAAGTGTGATAGTAAGTATATTTTACCACTTTAGAAAATATATTCTTATTAAGTAAGGAGTTTGCTTAATCATTACAGTACGTTTGTTGTGCTGTTATGTGTTTAAGGGGAGGCAGACCGTTTTTATGGACCCCCTTCTCCCTAATGTTTAGCCCCACTAGTTTTGAGATTATAAGACGTTCGGCCCATTAGTTTGGTGATTTTAATACCTTTCGCCCCATTTCGTTGTTAATTTTAAGACCTTTCGTGCTATTTAGGTGTCGATTATTTCCCTGCGAGCGATAGCGAGCCTGCAATTTTAAGAGGAACCGGCCTTTGGCCGGGAAATATTTCTACCGAAAAATGTACAAATTTATCTTGAAGGGGGTGTTTTTCTAAGCTTGATGGAGGTCTAGGGAGGAAACTAAAAAAATATATGAATAAATGAATTAATAGACCAAACAAACGGCCAGTCTCTCCTTAAGTCTTGAAACTAACGTCGTAGAAGAAAGTTGTCCAATCTCTGAATTCTAAGGAGATCAGGTCCGGGAAATCCGACAAATAATGGACCCCAGTATACAGTATATGTGTGAATTTGTGTTGTGTGTGTGTGTGTGTTCGTTGTTTTATGTTGTGTTTTGTGTTTTCCCTGTTCTTGCTGTCTTGAGTCGCTCCCCCCCCCAAAAAAAAAAAAAAAAAAAAAGGAAAACAAGAGGAAACAAACCAAAAACATAGGAAAAGTGGGGATTGGGCCTGAGTAAATAGATAGATAGATAAATAGATAGATAGATAGATAGATAGATAGATAGATAGATATCTCCCCAACCCTGCAGTAAGATGACCGTCAGTACCAAGATACTCTCAAAAGTATGATTGTATTTTTTTCTAGCGCATTTCAGTATTCTGTTTACAAAGTACATCTAGGATACATAAGATTAAAATCTATAATTTAACTCTACAGTATATCTTTGACAAATCTTTATCAAATTGAAACACAAAAGCATCGCACTAGGGTAGTATTGTCTAACTTATTGTGTATATCAGTGTATACAGAACGTACAGTAATTACAGTTGTATTAAATTATAGTTTGTAATGGTATATAAGATATATATTTGAACATAATTGTACCTCCTTCAATTTCTGACAGCACTCTCCATAATGATCTGCACAGCAACAATCAGTACTTCTTTTCGTGATGTTATGAACAGTAATATAATTGGCCTGTTTATAGATGATGCTGGTATTGTTTTTGGGTCATGTTATGGCTTGCAGTAAAACACATGTGCTTATCGAGTTCACGCAAAAGATTGCATATGCTCGACAAGGTTATCCAGGAGCAACAGGTACAATTAGGATATTGCAAGACGTTGTTGGGCACTGGCAAGAATGATTTCCATATCAAGCCATACATGAAATTAATCGGACAAAAATATAAGTTTCTGTAATCATGCCTCTTGTCCCGAGTGATTATTTCCTGTTAATGTGGTTTTGCTGAATTCAGTTTTGGGATGGAAATAATTAACCTGCTTACACTAATATTCCATCAACCACTGTTCGTTGATTGAGTGGTCATTAACGATTGTATAGCAGCATATTTTAAATATCTATGATTGAATTTCGAAGAAAAAATATGATCAGGAGCTATATTTGGCCCGTATGTGGTAACTATTAACCAATGGTTAAGACTTGGCGAAATCCTGATGTAGCACCCACCACCTCTTTTTTCCTGAACATAATTTGATATATTTAATACACTCTTAATAAATGCCTGATTATCTACTCTGTATATAAACTAACATAGGATTTGTCTGAAAAAACATAAACACAAAACAAGTAGATTTAGATACTCTAGTTCATTGATAAGGCCTATGTGGTGTAAAGCTACGTATATGTGACCTCTCCCAGTCATGGAATTAATGCTGCAATAATCAATACAATATAGTTTGATATTTATTTTAAACAGCACCAGTATATTCAGCTATCTTAGATCATTTTTATAACATTATACATTATATATATTGCAAAACTCCCTTTTAAAGCTTTGTTTTCGAATTCACATGTTTCATATCATGATTCAATTTTTGTTATTGATTATCAATTCAACACATCAACACTAGTGCATAATTCTAGAATTATCGCTGAATTTTAAAGGTACATCATGACAACATGACGCCGCTACTTCTTTTTGCTATTTTTAAGGGGAGATGGGTAGTTTTTCTGGACACATTTCTCCCTTGTGTTTAGTCCCATTAGTTTTCAGATTTTAAGACGTTCGGCCCATTAGTTTAGCGTTTCTAACACCTTTCGCCCAATTTCATTGTCAATTTTAAGACCTTTCGTGCCATTTAGGTGTCGATTTCTTCCTGGCGAGCGATAACGAGCCCGTAATTATAAGAGACACCGGCCTTCGCCCTGGAAAAATTTCTACCGAAAAAATTACAAATTTATCTTGAAGGGGGGGGGGGGGTCAGGAAGGTGTTTTTCTAAGCTTGATGGAGGTCTAGCGAGTAAACTAAAACATAAATGAATAAATTAATTAATAGACCAAACACCGAATTCATTAAGCTAAGGAATGATACGCAAGGTTATTAGTATTACTCGATCCTTCAACCGTTCAGTACTGGTGCCGTTCTATTAACTATATTTTGGCTAATACGAGACGATTTAATTCAATCTAAAACGGGCCTCCAACAATTAACTGACTTCGCACTATCTTAATTAGCCCATTGTACTACTACAGATCCTTTTTAAACTGCACAAACCTTCTAAATATAGCTAGAAGACAATTAAAGGGACGTCAACGTTACAAAAGGGATTAAATACATAAGCATTTCAGAGGGGATGGGCCGGTTTTCTGGACCACTTTCTCCCTCATGTTTAGCCCCATTAGTTTGCAGATGTTAAGATGTTTGCCCCATTAGTTAGTCGATTTTAAGACCTTTCGCCCCATTTCTTCGTCAATATTTAGACCTTTCGTGCTATTTAGGCGTCGATTTTTTCCCTGGCGAACGATAGTGAGCCTGTAATGTTGGAAGAAATGGCCTTCGGCCGGGAAATTTTTCTACCGGAAAATGTACAAATTAATCTAGAAGGGGGATCTAGTGGATGTGTTTTTTTTTTTTTTTAATTTGATGGAGGTCTAGGGAGGAAATTAGAAAAATAATGAATACATGCAAAAAATGCCCAAAAATTCAACTATCCCCCCTTAAATGTCTCTACATGGAGGAATAGACAGACGAATGAGGAAGTACGAGAACAGTCTGGTGTAGATGTACTGTAGATGTGCTGGAAAGTGTGAAAAGAAACACCTTGAGATGGTTCGGCCATGTGGAGCGTATGAGAAGCGAGAGAGTGACTAAGAGAGTGTACGAGAGTGAAGTGGAAGGACAGAGAGGGAGAAGCAAACCGAGAGGGAGGTGGAAGGATGGAGTTAAGAGGTATATGCGTGAAAGCTTTGTTGGATGGGAGGAGGGGCGTCGACTACACACCTACCGATACACTTAACAGATGTATTGTTTATAATTATACAGTATTTAACCCTTCGAGTATTATGACGCGTTTTGAAAGTATTCTGACTATCATTAGACGATTTTATGCAGTTTAGCAAGTATTTGTGGGAATAATAAGGCCAAAAACTATCCCAATTAACCCTCTGACTTCCATATACCCTTCTTAATCTGAATAAAACCGTCTAATAATAGCCAGATAACAGAATAGAAATGCGTAATCGGATCTACTAAGGGTTAACAAGAACCATAACAACCGATATACTGCCTATAGTTCCAATAAATCTTCATTAAAATACTTCAATCTAATTAAGAGCACTCGACGATCATTTGCATTGGCCATTATTAAATCCAGCGTACGATACAGATGTAATTAAAGGACGTTATCTAATTTATGTATGTATTTAATATTTTTACCAGTATACAGTATATAATTATATATATATACTAAAACAAATATATATATACTTGTTTTAGTTAATTCCTAGAACTCTATCAAGCATTAACAAAACATCCCAAATACCTCCCTTCAAGATAAATGTGTACATTTTTCGGTAGAAAAATGTCCCTTCCAAAGGCTGGTTCCTCCGAGAATTACAGGCTTGTTATCGCTCGCCAGGAATAAATCGACACCTAAATGGCACAACAGAAATGAACAAAAGTCTTAAAATGTGAAAACTAATGATGCTACACATGATAGCGAAGGGAGTTAAAACAATTATACATCCAATTAACGGCACGCGTCATAATAGTTTATAATTGTTGTTTCCTTTGGTGCAGCGTCCGGAGAGGATTATGTTTTATTGTTGAAATTAAAATCTACATTTTAGTCTAAAAGATTTACATAGTATATACAATGGTTCATATATTTACAGACAAGGGTATTTGATGAAACTATTTCGTCTTTTAATAGCCCTTTGGTGAAAAACAAAATGAATGGAACAGTTTTACATGGTAGTTATTGTAAGACTGTTGATTTACACAAATATATTCATACATCTTTGGTATTTACATGTAAATACAGTAAACAAAAAAAAAACACACACACATACACACACTCTCTCTCACTCACAGACACTAAATTATATAAACATACAATCAAATAATTATGGATACGCAAATGCATACAGATACTCAAGTCGATTTGTGCAAATAGACACAAGGTAGTAACACGATTACTATTAAGTATAAAAGACTACAACTCTAGTTAACAAGATAATAATAAACATACAACACCAAACGGAACAGCAGAAAACCAACATCACCTATGTTGACTCTAATTAACTCTTTCCCTGGCAGCCCCAAGACGAAAAGGCACAAGTCCAGCCCCAATATTTGGGTACCTGTGGCCTGTCTTCCTTGAAAGCCAACCCCCAGCAGGAAGCACGGGAAAGAGCTAGATGCAGAGATGGAGCGATTGTTCGACAGCCTCTCAGGTCCTTTGCGAACTAAGACTGTCGCTTACGCAGGGTAATCAGAGATTATTGTTTACACAGATTATTCCCAATCGTTTATAAAGGGCTCGCGAGAATCGCTTACACAGGATTCTTAACCAGTATTGCTTAGACAGAGTACTGTGCCTCCCCTTGTGTTGCTTACACAGAGCACTGCACCAGTATATTCGCTTGTCGAGAAAACAGTGCACATTCGTATGGCTGAGAAAGAGCCTCCTATACCAAGCGCACCACCAGGTAAGCAGTAGTCCAAGAAAGAAGATAAGGTGCCTTGATGACCACCTATTAATACCCCAAAAAAGAAAAGACAGAAGAAAAGGAAAGAAATTGGAGTCCAATCTTGCCCGAGACTCCTGGGAAAGCTATCATTCTGAGATTGGTGCAATACTAAAATATTAGCGATAGTGTTGTTCTCTACTTATGAGATCTCTCCACATCCTGTAACTTAACAATACACACCCTATCCCTTGCTCTCTTAAAGAAGATATTTACATGTTAGATGTTTTATAGACCTCTCTGGCTATATTACTAAGTATATAAATATTGCTTTACTTAATGTCACCACACCAACAATACAATTCTGATAAATACTTAGTTGTTCCTTGCTCACTTTCCCTTCTATGATTATGTCCTGTTCTCTTCCAGGTTCCACTAGTTTATATCCTGTATATTATGTTAAGCTCATTAGTAATAATATTGGTTCTTGTATACTCATCCTAACTTATACTATTATTTACTCTCAGTTGTAATAATAAATAAATCCTTTTATACTGTGACTGTTTAACATGTTCTTGCCTTAATCTCCCAGTTAGCATAAGATGTATCACAATCCTAAAAGGCTATTGTACGTACCCCAAATATGTGGCCTTTTAAATACAAGTAATGATTATAAGATATTAAATGCTAAATTACCTTGATCTCTATGTTAACATGTCTGTTTAATCTATAGCCTTTGTATAGTTTATGTTTACAACATCACTTCTGGATCACAATATCAAGGAATTAACAATATATAATGCCCATTAGATGTAAGCTAAAGAAATATCTAAAAGATCATGTATCCCACAAGTTATGAGACAGTATATCCTACAAATATAGTAAACTTCATATGACACTTACTTGATGTTATCATTACTTTAGGACCTTGCTGTCGTAGCCGCATTACATTTTTTCCAGATCAGATTTTACAAGACAACAATCAACTTACCTAGCATTAGGCCATAATAACACGTCACGATAGTTTAGTTGGTTTTTTATTCTATATATAAACGGAGTCAAATGTATCGTGTCCTTAGAACAAAACATTTACCGCCACGTAAGTGAACTTAACTAGCAAAACACAGGTGTTATATATATACCAGTCTTGATATAGGATCTTCTGTAAGGTATGTATTACAATGTGTATGATTTATGTTATCTCCATGATGTCAGCTTCAATGTATACTAAGATAGTTATGAACAATAATTTCCGCTATTTCTAGTAGAGTTCCGTTATGTAATATAAATATTATATTCCAAAACAGTGAACTCAACCAGGTAGTCCATCTGTCGTTCATCAAAATATAATTTGGTAACACAATTTGTAAACAAATGGTAATTTAATAAAGCACACAATATACACAGATTTTTAGTTTATGAAATCATATTCAGCCAAATGTTATTTGGTAAACTCACTGATCAGCAATTCAGATTTCAATAACTTCTAATAAGTCATGTCCCAGCTGGCATTACGTTTCGCTTGCTCTGTGCTGTATTAATGTCTGTCAGATGTTGAATAGGGTGGGCAAGTGTAGGAACAGGTTTGTATATTTCACTCAATATGAAGAAATGAAGCTTAGATATTGCTGATACCAATAATTGATCAAAACATACTTGGTGCCGAGACATCACTTATTAGGGCTACTGTACAACCAATCAGACTTGTTCATCGTGCTCGCATGTGGCTATATTAAAACGCTCTTTGCCATTAATTCGCACCGTTCGTTTCCCTGATGGAGGGTTATTAGCGGTGTATTATCCGGTGTGTACACTCGGATGCCATAGTCTCTACCCAACTCACAAGAAGTCGTGGACCCCCTGTGTTTCTATTTATGTAATTATAACTATCTGGAATTATTTTTGGATTGATCATGTTTATCAATAACCAATATTTATATTATGCAGTTGATGTATAGAAAATTGTATTCATAAAACCGTTTCCACAGTTATATTTCCATAATTAGAAATGGGTGAAGTCCACAAACATTCGTAAGTGGGCTAAAGACTATGGTATCCGAGTGTACATATGCAGATATAAACCAAGCTGACAGATTCAATCGCCCTAAAACTAGATTGTGACGAATTGTATGGAGACAACATATATTATCTATTATTATTCGAGTTATATAATATTTTTTTCTATATTTCAACTACTCCCTCTCGGGCAAGGCTGAGAGTCTGTACACTCCACCGCTGAACACGGTGAGGCCCGTTAGGTCTTGTTCCAGTCTAGGGAGTGAGACATGCAAAGCATCCATTCACGGCTCGAAGCAACTCCATCTCTGAAGCCGCTTCGCATCTGCACTTCGCCTCTGCGCTTCACCGTCTCATCCCCCAGACTTGGACCCTAACTCTCAGAACGCCACCTATTGAGTAATTAACTCACTAGGCATTGCCCCCTGTAGCATATTTTGGATATGGGAATATTCATACAACGCTGTTTAATCAGGGAACAATGAGGGTACTTTTTTTGTCATTTCGGAGTGCTGTGGTAATGCACTGAAACTAGGTAAAGCACAAATTCCATCCCAATGATATCTTCCCATTGACATTTTGGTATTCGAACCCGGGTCCATTAGATTACTAGTCCAGTGGCAAGATCACTCCGCCACACCTTCCACACAAGCTAAAATGGCACACACACACACACACACACACACACACACACACACACACACACACACACACACACACACATTAAACCTTTCCTCATTTACCTCACATAAGGACCGACCTACATTCCGTCTGTTCTCAATATATAAAGTGTCGGTGTAATTATGCACAGACCAGGCAGCCCGTCCCATAAATCTCAAGCTGCTGTCCATAATTTATATTTTATGTGAGTAAATTTTGGAGGATTAAGTGCGGCAGGGGGTACGACATGGGTAGAGGGTTGTAGGAATAATGAAAACAGTGACAATGAATAGGCTAGACATCCCTCAAAATTAGAAAACAACATCCCCTAGACCCCCTCTCCAGAAAAATGTGTAAATTTTTCGGTAGAAAACTGTCCCGGCCGAAGGCCGGTTCCTCTTACAATTACAGGCTCGCTATCGCTCACCAGGATTAAATCGACACCTAAATGGCACGATAGGGTTTAAAATGTGTAACGAAATGGGACGGAAGGTCTTAAAATAGCCATACTAACGGGCCTTACGTCTTAAAATCTGAAAACTAATAGGGCTATACACGAGGGAAAAAGGGGACCAGAAAAACGACCCATCTCCCCTTAAGCTGGCTCTCCGGAATGCCCCTCTAGTTACAAATGATGTCAGGGGAGGCAGACCGTTTTTCTGGACCCCCTTCTCCCTAATGTTTAAGCCCACTAGTTTTGAGATTATAAGACGTTCGACCCATTAGTTTGGCGATTTTAATACCTTTCGCCGCATTTAATTGTTAATTTTAAGACCTTTCGTGTCATTTAGGTGTAGATTTTTTTCCTGGCGAGCGATAGCGAGCTTGCAATTTTAAGAGGAACCGGCCTTCGGCCGGGCAATTTTTCTACCGAAAAATGTACAAATTTATCTTGAAGGGGGGTCTAGGGTGTGTTTTTCTAAGCTTGATGGAGGTCTAGGGAGGAAACTAAAAATATATATGAATACATGAAATAATAGACCAAACAAACGGCCAGTCTCTCCTTAGCTTCTATATTTGATTCTCTCTTTGTTCTCCCTGCCTCTGCCAATCAACTTAGCATTCATTTCGTTACACTCTCATTTCACCTTTCCTGTTCTCGCTTTGTAATGTTAGTACGTCGTTTGCATTCGATCATTATTTTTGTTAAGCCTCCACCTCTCCCGTTTACAATTAGTTTAGTTTACTTCTCATATTTTGTTATCCTTTTCTCTCCGCCTCTCCCGTTTACAATTAGTTTAGGTTACTTATCATACTTTTTTAGCCTTTTCTCTCCGCCTCTCCCATTTACAATTACTCCGTTAGTTTACTTATCATACTTTTTTAGTGTTTTCTTACTTATCATACTTTTTTAGCCTTTTCTCTCCGCCTCTCCCATTTACAATTACTCCGTTAGTTTACTTATCATACTTTTTTAGCCTTTTCTCTCCGCCTCTCCCATTTACAATTACTTCCGTTAGTTTACTTATCATTATTTTGCTATCCTTTTCTAACGCATTATTAGTTGTCGGATCCATATTTTGAGCTCTTCTCTTCCTTATTCTATTTCCTATAATGACCTTTCCTTTCAGCTTACTTAACCCGTTCAGTACCGGTGCCGTCCCTTTAACATTATTCTGACAACTATTAGACGATTGTATTCAGTTCATAAAGGGCCTCCAGCAACTATCAGGCTTCGCACTATCTCACTTAACCCTTTTACTACCCTAGATCCTTCTTAAACTGCACAAAATCCTCTAAATGTAGGTAGAATAAAACCGAAAAGGCGTCGGGGTACGGAAAGGGGTTAATCATTTTCTCCTGTCCTCGCTCATTGTTATCTGTCTTATCGTCTGGGCTTGTTACAGTCGTTGTGTCTTCTCCAGTTTGTTTGCATTGGATTTTTTTTTTTTTTTTTTTTTTTTTTTACGGTGTATTTTTGGTCTGTCTATTTATCGTGTTTATTTCTGGACTCTCCTCCCAGCTCTATGCATTAAGGGGAGGGTTTTGGTGTGTTTCCTAGACTTCCATCAAGCTTGAAATTACACCCCCTTGACCCCCTTTCAAGATAAATATGTACATTTTTCGGTAGAAAAATATCCCGGCCGAAGGCCGGTTCCTCTTTAATAACAGGCTCGCTATCGCTCGCCAGGAAAAAATTGACACCTAAATTGGACGACAGGTCTTAAAAGTGACATAAATGGGGTGAAAGTTCTTAAAATCGCCAAACTAATGGGGCAAACGTCTTAAAATCTCAAAAGCAATGGGGCTAAACATGAGGGAGAAAGGGAGAAAGAAAAAAATCCCTCAAGTGGAAATCTCCCGTTAAAGCTGTATTCTTCTAAAGCTTTCTTATATCACGTTGTCATGTAAATACTTCCTAGGTGTTCTCAAATACGATGGGAAGGACGTCCCTGGTACAGAAGAGGTTAATGCATCTATTTAATTCATTTTAGTTGGTGACGTGAGCTAAAACAATGGATTTATGTTATTTTACAGTATAATATATATATATATATATATATATATATATATATATATATATATATATATATATATATATATATATATATATATATATAGTTCGTTCATATCAGAGAACATTATTTTTGAGTACATAGATGGGACAGGATAAATTAGAGGCTACATAATGTAGGTCTTGCCATTACGTCAACTTTGTGATTACTATAATGTACAGTAATGTGGAGTGCACTAACGTGGATGAATGAAAGAGAAGGGCGATCCCGTAGATATTGTTTACTCTTAGTTCTGGATAGCAACAACAGATGGCGTTATTTTGTGGTGGCATTTGGCAATCTTTAGAAGCACGATTTTATTAGTACATTAGATAAGAGGCTTCCCATCTCCTGGTAAGTATATAATTTCTGCTGAAGAGGCTACTGTAAATAGAATATAATGCTACTCCGAAAGTCTGAAAGGAAATATGAAACTCTGTAGTCCAGAAGGTTTTGATCTCTGGTATGAAACAGGCAAACACATCGAAGAAATATAGATATCATAACCTTATATAATGCTTAAATATTAAATTGTACGTATATAAGTAAATATTAAATATAAATAAACGTGAACGATAATTTAAGAAACTGGTATCCATACATGATTGTGTTTGTCATTGTTATGAGTGTCGAGAAACTGGTGGAAGTAGACAGCCAAGGTCACCGTCAGTGGCAAACCAGACGCTGTGGAGACAAGACGGAATCTTCACTGCGAGGACTTTATTAACCTAGTGAATAACTTCCTACACCAACTCTTCAAGGCAAGTCCTACCTAGCTTAGTGAAGAATAGTTTTACTACCCTTTACTGAGTTAGGAATAGTATAGCTATGAACTCTATGGCCATCTGTAGGTTCGTAGGTGTATATGAGAGAGGTGGTTCGGTACAACGCCCGTAATCACGTGTTACCCTCCCCCGCTGCAGCCTCCGCTCCCTTGGGGTCACCAACTTTACCCTCCCCGTCCTGTTGGGGGGCAGTGGGCTGGACCCGGCCCTCCGTGACCGGGTGCTCCAGCATACCAAAGTCTTCCTGCGGCGTTCAGGTCGTCTCGGTCGCCTGTGACTATCTACCTGTGTTGGTTTCCGGCAGGGTTAATTGGGCCAGCCCACACAGCCCTACAATCAACAAACAAGAACAAGTAATCACGTGTTCGGACGCCATCTATTTCAAACACAAGGTAATGTGGTGATGGGCTGGTCTATCCGAGTGAGAACTGAGCGATCTCTGCCATACCCATAGCTTACTCTGACTGTTCCTTTTACTTATATATCTTCTAGATCTCAAGTGGCGGCGTCTTTTCCGTGGATTGACCTCCCTACTGCCAACCTAGAAGTTGGCAGATTGGGAGCCAAAGCGTCACATTTTTCCCTTACCCCTCAACTTTCCCTTCATAATTTCTGAGGGGCACAGGGCCTTGGGTGGGGCTTTGGTTTCCCGGGCGTTTCCGCACCTTCCTCAACTCCCTGCCTTGGAGTGGCTTCGGTCACCCGGGCTTTGTTAGTGGTAAGCAGGGAGGATTTTGTGGGGGCGCTCGTTTATGGCCTTGACCTTGCTCGAGACCTTGGGGCTGTTTGGCCAGACAGCCTGGGGAACAACAACAACCACAACAACACAAAGTAAATATCTTTCAATATTCGTCATTGTGATAAATATACAATAATAATGATTTTAGTTGAGATCGCGATGGCTAAACCTAATTCCTATGTATATTTATTTCAGTGTGAATTGTGATGAACTACCAATATCGAGGTTCACAGCAACTTCGAATCCCAAGTAGGTAACCAATAATTGACTTCTATTTACCTCTCCTTAGATTGTTTCTCCACCATATGAGTCAGATTAGTTTATTTATAACCCTTAACGGTACTTATTACCGAAACTACCACTAATTATTTATCAATATCTGAAGGCTATTATAGAATAAGGATGTTGCAAAAATCATATTCAAATTTGTTTCAACCACCGGAAATGCATTTTATATGCACTATATGTTTAAAGCACTGTAAAAACAACTTACTTTCCCTATAACTCTCACTATTGATGGCGGTAAAACTCTTATTACTGACAAAATACTGTAGATGCAGAGTTCAATAAGTCATGGGGGGGGGGGGGGGCTGTTCTATTACTTTGAAAATTACATTAATCTGAGCATTTTAGATCGTTGGATAAATGGGGTTGAGGGGGTAAAGCCCCCTTCAACCTATTAGTGTATCCGATTAAAATTGAAGACAACCCGGATACGAGCTCCATCGATAATTATCAGTGTTCTAGAAGTTTCATGGACGATACTATGTTGGTCTACTTGTAATTACCGTCGCAAATTCACTATAAGTGAAATACGAAAAACTGTTGGATTGTTCACCGATAAACAGGGAACGTGAGCTGGGTTTATACCGTCGCGTACCCATAAACAGGGAACATGAGCTGGGTTTAGACCGTCGGTTAGTTTTCGGTTAGGTTAGGTTAGGTTAGGCTAATGTTGAAATACTAAAATGCGACGGTCCTCGGTATTAAACAACACTCTATATCAAATAAAAAATTTAATTAAATTAACTAGTAGAAAGACCGTCCGGGGTCTCTTCAATTTTTACCGTGTATCCCACCATTCCACTCCTATTAATGTTCTTTGAGCCATTATATATGTATGTATTCTGGCACTTACTCCATAGCTGGGGGTAGACAACTCGAGACAGCTCGAATAGAAGCAACAAAATATGATAGAAATACAAAAAATCACCATCTAGGTCATCCAGGAGAAGATCCAGAGACCAAGGCCCATTTGGGGTCGCCAGCATAAAGAATCCCAGGTCCTAGACCTCATGGAGAGGTTCCAGTCTAAGCATGCAGACGCAGCAGATCACACCACAATGCACGCCCACATCACTTCTGGGCATGGCCCTTTATATAATACACTGACTCCCCAGGCCAGGCCCCTGACGGACTATTATCTAGCCCGACCCCCACTCCCTACGGCCGCATTATCACTCAGACTACAGTGACAAGCCATGATATGCTAAATACCAGAAGTCGGTGAACTTTTTAAAGTCAAACTCTGAAACTGTTAGGGCACTCCATAGTACTAGGATTATCTCGTTTGGTTTCGATACAGATTCATGCGATTCATATGATCAATTCTTAAATGCTCTTATTTTGTGACCTATACACAATATGAAATGTTTAACTAGTAACATTCATTTTCAAATTGTCCACCCAAATTTTAGTAAAATGTCGTTGGAAACAAAAAATTGTTGCTCTTGGGCAAGGAGTATATGAATTCTGATATCTGATGGATTCTGAGGTCTCCTGAATTTTCATCCTGCATCTTTGATGCGAACGGAATAGCATTAATATTTCAAGAGCTCCTGGCTGTGTATCCCAGGTTTCCATATGCACAAAGATGGTTTCAACAAGAAGTCTATTGGGGGAAATACGCGAATTTTCTTCGTCGCAGATTTGCTTCCACATAAGACACAATTTATACTACATGCACCAATTATATAGATTACCAGACACAATGTATTCTACATGCACGAATTATATAGATAACCATACATAAAGTCATATATAGTGTATAAACTTTAATTAGAGCATACATCAATCGAACAGACCTACTTAGCACTAGGAAAAGAGTCGGACAAAAAATTGGTGTAGAAATGTTGAGCCCATTTGCCCTAGCCTCATTTTAGGTAGGCTTCTTTTTAAGTTATTAGATGATAGTGGTCAAGATAGTGGCCAAATTAAATGAATAGGCTGTAGTTACTATTTAACTGCTGGCATAACTATTGTTAGATGCCTTAATTAAGGGGAGACTGACCGTTTGTTTGGCCTATTAATTAATGTATTCATATATGTTGTTTAGTTTCCTCCCTAGACCTCCATCAAGCTTAGAAAAACACCCCGTAGACTCTCCTTCAAACTGAAAAATTTCCCGGCCGAAGGCCGGTTCCTCCTAAAATTGCAGGCTCGCTATCGCTCGCTAGGAAATAATCGACACCTAAATGGCACGAAAGGTCTTAAAATTGACAACGAAATGGGGCGAAAGGTGTTAAAATCGCCAAACTAATGGGCCGAACGTCTTATAATCTCAAAACTAGTGGGGCCAAACATTAGGGAGAAGGTGGTCCAGAGAAACGGTCTTCCTCCCCTTAACCCCTTGCAAAGTGAACGTGAAAGAACAATCTCTAAGCATTCTAGTTCCAAGTAAGTTGCAACCTTGCTTACATTAAATTTTGTCCCCACTAATTTGCATAACGTAAGCTCTCATGTCATTCTTCAATTATTACGAACGCGCCGAGTTTAAATATATCTAGTTATATTTATATTGCAATTATATTTTGATGCCTGGGATATACAGTATGCCGAATGTCAAGTATTCACAGATTAAGGGAGCCCACCTCACTTTTTCTCTCTTTCTCTCCCTCTCTCTTTGGCTTGTATCCATTTGGCCCCATTCAGCCTACTGTTTTAAGACGTTTACCCCCATCTAGGTCTCGATATCTTCCTGGCGAGCAATAGCGAGCCAGCATTGTATGGAGAAATCCGGCTTCGCCGGTGACACTTTTCTATCGAAAAATGTACAAATTTAGCTTGCTGTCAAAACAAAAATATATATATAATGGCTCACTACCGCTCGCCAGGAGAATATTAACACCTGGATGGGGGTAAACGTCTTAAAACAGTAGGCTGAATGTGGCCGAATGGATACAAGCCAAAGAGAGAGGGAGAGAAAGGGTTAAAAAAGCGAGGTGGGCTCCCTTAACTATTTACGTATAATGTTTATAAAAAACATATGACACATTTAACGCAACAACGCTCGTTCCGTCCTCCCCCTCGGCCATCAGCCAACAATAACGTTGTGTTTTTTCCTCAGTAACGTAACAGGGTCATAGATACCCCAACCATTTTTCCTTTCACTGTTTGCCTTCATCAAACACCGTGTCGGAAGGTCAGAGGTTAGCGCACCGGTCCCTCCACCATGAAAAATGACTTTAAAATATTTACTAACTCTCACTTAACCCTTTGAGTACCAGCAACGTGTGTTATATTTTATTCTAGATATATTTAGACAATATTATGCAGCTTGGGAAGGACCCGTGGTAGTTAAAAGGGTTGGTTGAGATACTTCGAAGCCTTATCATTCAAATAGTTGAATAGTCGCCAGAACAGAATGAAAAGGACGTTCCTGGTACTGAACGGGTTAAAAAGACCTTTGTAGTAGATAGACATATTAAACACAGATAGAAATAATGTGCAATATCCATTAGGTTGGGTTATAAATTTAAAAAACTAATTTTCATCTTATTTTTTCTCATGCATTGTTAATGAAATTATGGCAATTCAAAGCCAGGACGATTAAGATATTTAAACACATGTTCAGATTTTCTTTTGAGTTATAGGGCATTGATACCAATGCATCAACGTATCTCTAACAGGAGTGTAGGTATCACCATGTAAAAATGAATGAACATGCATATAATTACATTAAATATTTGAAGGTAACCAAATCATTATCAGACAAGCAGTTTAGATATAGATCAGGGTGAACATGCGTGTGTTTTTTTTTTTTTTTTTTATTTTTTTTATGTATGTATTGATTTGCATTCGAGTTCTCAGAAATAGTCCAAGAAGGTAAAGCATCAGTTGACTGGACTTAAAGAAAGCTTTTTATTACCGCATAACTTCTAAGACTTCTATGGAAATTGGAGAGACAGGGAGGATTAAGTGGACAACTTTTGGAATGGATGATATGTTTTGATCAAAAGGAAAATGAGGACACCTATTAGAGATACATTCTCCAGTTGAGCAGATGTGACTAGCCGGATACCATAGGGGTTTGTATTAGCTCAATTTCTGTTCCTGGTATAAATGATTAACCCTTCAAAAAGGGGTACAAAATGCTACTTAGGCATATTTGCCGTTGGTGTAAACATTTCTTGAAAAGTCTATAATACAAATCCTGCATAGCTCTCCAAAACGGCATTACTGTATAGGAAACAATTACCGAATAGCAGACACATTTTACTTCGTTCCAGACCAATCTCCAGACCAATCATTTCACCCACCGCCTCTCTTCCATTGGTCTTCTCTCGTTCTCACTTCCCGTTCACTAACCTCGTTGACGAATATTTACACCCACGGATATAAACTGTGTCCCATCGTCATTTCTTCTAATACAATTTAGTTTTCTATTTCTCTAATGCAAAGTTTCATATAGATCACACTGATTTTGTCGTGACTATGATGGCTTTGTTTGCAGCTGTTAATGATTTAGTGTTTAATTAAAATTAGAGAAATCACCAGAGATTAAATTGTGGAGGTGTGACGACTTTTGACCACGACTTTATAGCTCGTTAAGTCTCAACCAACCCATCAATGAAAGCCATTTGACGTTCATCAACGTTTGAACCACGCGTATAATTATGATAGTATGTTGAAATAACTTACCCATACCCCCCCTACTCCTTCCCCCTCCCTGTCCTACCTATCCCCTTCCCCCTATTCTCCGCCTCCCCCGCCTGTCATGACGCATACTTAGAGCGTTCAAGGACCTAGCGTCTGCATCAAGGGACTGGAGTTATCGCAGAGAGGCTCAAGTCCCGACGGTAATCTTGACTTACAGTGTGCTGGCTTAATAATCCAATAGGGTTGATAGCCTCTAAAGTCCTATTTAAAAAAAAAAAAAAAAAAAAAAAAAAAACGTCTGTTAGTGACCTGAAGAAGCTATCTGCGAAACGTTGTCAATAAAGTGCTCCTCCTCATATGGTGTTTATATATGATAGTACTGTATGTTTATATATGATAGTACTGTATGTTTATATATGATAGTACTGTATGTATTATATATAGTACTGTATGTATTATATATAGTACTGTATGTGTTATATATAGTACTGTATGTATTATATATGATAGTACTGTATGTTTATATATGATAGTACTGTATGTTTATATATGATAGTACTGTATGTTTATATATGATAGTACTGTATGTTTATATATGATAGTACTGTATTTTTATATATGATAGTACTGTATGTTTATATATGATAGCACTGTATGTTTATATATGATAGTACTGTATGTTTATATATGATAGTACTGTATGTTTATATATGATAGTACTGTATGTTTATATATGATAGTACTGTATGTTTATATATGATAGTACTGTATGCTTATATATGATAGTACTGTATATTTATATATGATAGTACTGTATGTTTATATATGATAGTACTGTATGTTTATATATGATAGTACTGTATGTTTATATATGATAGTACTGTATGTTTATATATGATAGTACTGTATGTTTATATATGATAGTACTGTATGTTTATATATGATAGTACTGTATGTTATATGATAGTACTGTATGTTTATATATGATAGTACTGTATGTTTATATATGATAGTACTGTATGTTTATATATGATAGTACTGTATTTTTGCTTCTGATAGTAAAGCTAACAAACTGTTTCCAGCAACCTTTCACCTATATAAAATGGAGTGTTTAACCCTTTCAATAGGATGTTGCTATTATTTAGTGTAGTATGTTTATAATTAGAAACAATGGTGTAGATTGGGAATTAAATGTGGGTACCCAATAACTAATTTTGAAAGTTCTTGCCAAGGAGTGAAATATAAATTACTATTGGATTGCAGATAAAATAGCCTGTCTGAATATTGCTCCCCACTCTCGCGCCAGCTGGATATAGAAGAGGAAAAGACAGATCCATTCAATATGCATTTTAGTTAAAATGCCTGGACACCTCTCATGTCCTTGGTAACGGGGAAAAATAACCTGTAAAGCGGTGTTCATAAATTTACCAAATGGGCTAGAGAGATTCATGACTATTACTGGCAACACTGTAAGTTTATTGCAGTGTCATGCACTGGGTTAAGGGGAGATGGGCCGTTTTTCTCGTCCCTTTTGTCCCACGTGTTTAGCCTCATTAGTTTTCAGATTTTAAGATGTTCGACCCATTAGTTTGGCGATTTTAACACCTTTCGTCCCATTTCTTTGTCAATATTAAGACCTTTCATGATATTCAAGTGTCGATTTTTTTGCTGGCGAACGATAGTGAGCCTGTAATTTTGGAAGAACCGACTTTTGGCCGGGAAATTTTTCTACCGAAAAATGTACAAATTAATCTAGAAGAGCGATCTAATAGTTGTGAATTTAAGTTTGATGGAGGTCTAGGGAGGAAACTAAAAATAATATATACTGTATATGAAAAGATCGACCAAAAAGTGAACTATCTCCCCTAAAGACAATACACGGAGAAAGATTGATGTATTTGGATTAGTGGACAGGACAGTTCTGTACAGATAATTAGGTAGGCATTCACTCTACACATTTTCGAATATAGCTCCCACGGTACTCTGCAGTCTCTTCTGATCAGGGCCAGATTTAACCATGCTGAGGTCTTCAGCCATGGTACACCCCCTGAGAAGAATGTTCAAATTTAGCAATCTCAGATTAATTTTTAAGGCTAATTGTAAGGGTTTTGTAACTTTAAATTACTCTCACATTCATGCCTGGTGTATAGCCGTCACAAATCATATTAAAGTGGACATATTTTCCTTGAATTTCAGCTTCTAAAACACCTCTTGCTTGGACACCAACCTAGTAGTCTCACTCCCAAGACTGTAACGAGACCTCGCGTGCTTCACCGTGCTGGACGGTTGAATGTACAGGCTCTCAGCCTATGCCCGAGGGGGAGTAAGTTGGACATTTAGAAAACTAGTTACACTCCAATATAGCATCGCTACATGGTCAATTAATTTGCTAAAAACAAAAACAAAATCCAGCAATATTGCGTCCGGTATCTAATGTGTTTATAATTTTGATGAAAAAGCTTGCAATTTTCTACCTATTCTATACATTATGAATAACCTAGATCATAAAGTAAACTTGACATGTGATACAAGTGGATAATCAAGTACTTATGGATGGCCATTGCTAATATGCTGATATATAAGAAATATCTAGGATATAATTCCAATCATCCAAGACTACATTCCTTTTAACCCCTTCATTACCGGTGAAGTTTTCTTTAATTGATTTTAGATGGTTTTAGACGATTATATTCGGCTTAGGAAGGTACTGTGGCAATTATGAGACTACAAACTATCGGAATCAACCCCTTTTACTACCACAGATCCTTCCTAAGCTGCCTAAAACCGTCTAAATATAGCTGATAAAATACAACATACATCCCCGGTAGTCAAAGGGTTAACTTAGCACACAAAAATTGCACAATAGTTTCTGTACCATATTTACAAGAACCTAGTATAACAATCATTGGGGTTATCTTATATATGGCTTTTCTGCTCAGCCGGGAGCTTTCCTGCCATTTTTGCTCATTAAGGGAGCCCACCTCGCTTTTTTTTTTATCTTTCTCTCCCTCTCTCTTTGGCTTGTATCCATTCGGCCTTATTCAGCCTACTGTTCTAAGACGTTTTTTCCCATCCAGGTGTTAATATTTTCCTGGCGAGCGGTAGCGAGCCAGCATACATATTTTGTTTTGACAGCAAGCTAAATTTGTACATTTTTCGATAGAAAAATGTCTCCGGCGGTGCCGGATTTCTCCATACAATGCTGGCTCGCTATCGCTCGCCAGGAAGAAATCGACACCTGGATGGGGATAAACGTCTTAAAACAGTTGGCTGAATGGGGCCGAATGGGTACAAGCCAGGGAAAGAGAGAACAGGAGAGAAAGATAAAAAAAAGCCGGTGACCCCCCTTAATTTGAATGTAGAGGTGGATCAAGTGGAAGGTGTGAATCAGAGTAGAGACATCCTCCCTAACTGAACAGACAACAGCAGGGGATAGGGGACAGTACCATACAGACTGACAGACACTCCCTTTGATATGTTGGCAGCTGTCTTAATAGTGGATATGATAGAGAGCCAGGTGGTGACGAGGGGAGAGAACTGGTACGGCCTATATTACGGGGGGGTCACCGTTTTTTTTTTTATCTTTCTTTCCTTTTCTCTCTTTCCCTGGCTTGTATCCATTCGGCCCCATTCAGCCAACTGTTTTAAGACGTTTATCCCCATCCAGGTGTCGATGCATTAGAAAATGCATATGATATTTCACATTTTAACATAAATAACGTCAGCTTGGAAGTTAAAACACATTTGCCAGCTTTCCATGAAGAAAAAACAATATATATATATACCTTTCTATCACAAGGACTGTAATAGGGTGTGTCTATTCCAGACAGCTCAAGACATACAATATACCAACCCTATACAATATGGAATCACCAGTTCCGCCATCACAAGTGGTCTCTCACTTCAGGGACCTGGATCGTGGTAGAACTATTGCATGTACTGGTAAATTATTGAATCGTACCTCCCTTGCATCTTCAATAGGTGAGAGTTTTAGTATTCTGAAGGTGAAGATAACATAGTGAATGTTATAGTAGGGTTTGTGAGTCGAGTTTGTGGTATATATTTCCTGATGCAGAGTGACATTAGCTTGTTTAGTAATAGTAATTAGATTAGTTGATAATCATATCTATATTGACTTTACTATCACGCAGAGATATGTATCCTTTCATCGTAATTGACCCAGGTATCCCCTAAAATTCTAGAAGTTATAAGATTCCATTTTGAACAGTACACAAAAATCAATAAGGAAGTACCCTTCTATAAAATCAAAGTAACCACCTAAACTGCATTATATACTAGTGTAATATATATCAAATAGGTATAGTATGTACAGTATATATGTATTTCAGCACATAACTGATGGACACTCACAACACATATTAAAACTTTTAGGTGTCATTGATTTGTAAGTATCTAAGTGGATCAGGAGAACTATAGGTAATTAATACCTCATGTATTCATTATTATTATTATTATTATTTTGTTTTGGTTTAACAAGTTGACATTATATATATGTATATTATATTTATGAAGGACGTACAAGGCAAAGCTGCCTGTATCAAGTGAATAAATGTTTTTACTGTCAGAAACTCAAATCACCGATAGTCAGGTTGATAGTCCATGCTTTAACCTTTTGTACTACGGCTTGATAAAGAATAATTAACCATTCTCTATATATATTAAGGGGAGATATCCACTTGAGGGACTCTTTTCTTGACCCCTTTCTCCCTCATGTCTAGCCACGTTGCTTTTAAGATTTTAAGACGTTCGCCCCATTAGTTTGGCAATTTTAAGAATTTACGCCCCATTTTGTCAATTTTAAGATCTTTCGTGCCATTTAGGTGTCGATTTTATCCTGGCGAGCGATAGCGAACCTGTAATTTAAGAGTAATCGGCCTTCGGCCGGGACATTTTTCTACCGAAAAATTTACAAATTTATCTTGAAAGGGGGTCAAGGGGGTGACATTTTTAGATTGCTGGAGGAGTAGGAAACAAACTAAAAACCTCCCCTTAAG
Organism: Paralithodes platypus; assembly: GCA_032716605.1. NCBI lineage: Eukaryota > Metazoa > Arthropoda > Malacostraca > Decapoda > Lithodidae > Paralithodes > Paralithodes platypus. Next base: position 18,800,027 of record CM064575.1, read on the forward strand.
GTGATGGAGAAATCCTACTTGGAGAAAATATTCCATTCCAATACAAGTAGTAGTAGTAGGGCCCATATACCAGAGTACAATGTTTAATACTGTACCAGGGATTGTTTACAACTATTCCCACGCAATTTGGATTGTATTGATTTCATTTCATTCTCCTCTAGGGAAGCACGAGAATTACATTAAGGGGAGACTGGCCGTTTGTTTGGTCTATTAATTAATTTATTCATATATTTTTTTAGTTTCCTCCCTAGACCTCCATCTAGCTTAGAAAAACACCCCCTAGACCCTCCTTCAAGATACATTTGTAAATTTTTCGGTAGACAAATGTCCCGGCCGAAGGCCGGTTCCTCTTAAAATTGCAGGATTGCTATCGCTCGCTAGGAAATAAAGGACACCTAAATGGCACGAAAGGTCTTAAAATTGACAACGAAATGGGGCGAAAGGTGTTAAAATCGCCAAACTAATGGGCCGAACGTCATATAATCTCAAAACTAGTGGGGCTAAACATTAGGGAGAACGGGGTCCAGCAAAACGGTCTGCCTCCCCTTAACCCATCCAGCTCCAGCGACATCCGGTGGCCGACGCCTACTTTTGTAACGCACAGCCACAGCGTCGACCATCAATTGACCACTTGCGAGTTTCAGGCTATAAGGAAGTTGGAGCCGTAAACATCGATATTAAACCGAAATACAATAATAATGTAGGTTTCTAATAGATAAAATGTATGTTGAATTGGGTTTTATGTATTTATATAAGCACAACAACCGCAATTTAGGTGATCATTCTGTTAATCATCGATGTCTACAGCTCCAACTTCCTTATAGACCGAAACTTGCAAGTGGCCAATTCACCTCTGCTAGCTAATTCCCTACAAGTTGTCTCTACATGCGTCAAGGTTGCATCTCTCTCACTCTATTACAATAATCAGTATGCTTCATAACTTTCATAGCGTATACCTCCTACCTAACGGAGAGTAGGCAGTACCCGCCTTTCAACACATTCCCGCCCCTATTCCGTCTGACTCTCTAACTCTATTTTTGTTTTTTCTACTCAACAATGGAACTCTCTCCCTCTAAAATACTTTGCATCTGGTTCTGTTTCACTCCTTCACCTTGGGGGAGGTGGCGGGAGGGGGGGTGGATACTTGTTACAGTCAGCTTTGTATTTTGTCTCTTTCATACATAAAGACAAAAAAACTATTTAGCTGGAGACAATGATTCTTAGGTTAGGGAAAGCGATAGGTGACTATTAACCTAATGTATGGTGGGTGTTTTGGAGGGGTGCTTTTCTGATGTATCTCTGGAGAACTAATTGCAAAGCTCAAGTAATTATTTTATTTAGATATGTTTTTTTCAATTATTTTAAACGTATACACAAGTTCTGTTTTTAAATGGTCCGTCCCTTTAGAATATTTTGTACACCAAGTACATGGCATTTCATATTATAATAAAGAATACTCGTTGTAATAATAGAATCGGCTATTATAATTAGAAAAATGAGAGAGAGAGAGAGAGAGAGAGAGAGAGAGAGAGAGAGAGAGAGCAAATCTTAATCCACAAGATACACAAAGGAAAGTTCCCAAGACAAACAAATACATATTGAATAAAATATGAGTTGTCAGACGGCGGCGATAAATAGATACTACATTGATAAAACTCTCTATATCTCTCTCTCTCTCTCTCTCTCGATATATATATATATATATATATATATCAATGCACGACATATATTTGGAACAAAGGACAATTTGCAATAGTACATGACTAATTTTCAAAACCTATCTCCATTTTATTCAGATAGAAATATTTGTCAACAAGTAATACTGTTGCAACAAGTGTGGATATTTTGACAGACACACGACCTAGACTGATAAAATTGTGTTCTCTTTTGTATCAGCTGTGTTCTAGCATTAAGTCCTTCCGCTTAGTTAATATGTGTGGGTCTCTGCTTAAGATATTAGTGATTCTCTCCGCAGGAGAATCTGGTATCTTAATAATAACAAATTGTAATAAGAAAAATTACATCGCACCTACAGCAAATTAGGTTGAAAATACTGTTCCTTGACCCATCCTTTACAAATTGGTTAACAGACTAACCTTGTATGCCACGTATACAAAGAACATGGTGGTTCCTGGAGACCTGCTTGTTCAAACCTAATCTCGACAACTATAATAGGTTTTTGTGAGGAACGTCAGTTGTACACAGGGGCCACGAACCCTTGTTGCCTGAGCTAACGACATTGAATATTGATTTCTTAATATGCTCTTCTCTTTGGATCTTCTCTTTGGATGTGTTCGCCGCTCCTCTAGCGGCACCAAGGAGCGCGACGCCCCTCGTTATGGGTGGTGATTTGGTGCAGTAGACTGTTTGAAGCGACAGCTCGCTCCCTTGCGAGGATGGGCTCGTCTGGCACTTTTTGCAGTTCGACATCTAGGTTCGGCCTAAGTTCCGTCTACATATTTCTGTCCTTGCCAGAAATATGGGAATAGAAGCTTGTATAATTTGTTCTAATGCAGAAATGTTGCTGTGCTAATTTTAGAAAGGCTATTCTCTTTGTCTAATAATTAATTAAATATTAATATATTCGGCACAAACTTCAAATTTCCGAGTAGTATTTTAATCTCAAACTCGGAGCTTGCATACTATAATTTGTTAAAGAAAGTTCGATGAAAGACAGGAGCTCCAAAGTGCACTGCACTTAAGGGAGCCCACCTCGCTTGTTTTCTCTTTCTCTCCCTCTTTCCCTGGCTTGTACCCGTTCGGCCCCATTCAGCCAACTGTCTTAAGACGTTTATCCCCATCCAGGTGTCGATTTCTTCCTGGCGAGCGATATTGTCATTAGGTCAGGAAGCATGTGCCTCGCTGGCCCCTATCTAGGCTGTTTAAATGTCTTGGCCAACTTCCTAACATTATAAATAATATTACATGTTCTGTCAAACATATCAGTTAAACTACATGTCAACTAGAGCAAAATGTTTAACGTCCACTCAGCATTGTCAGCGATACGTGAAATGCAACAAGCTTTTGGAGTATTATACGGATTTCAGTATTCCCTTTAGTAATATACTTTGTTGATGTCGACTACGACATTGTTTTAAACCTCTTGCCAATGGGCTTTGTTGGATTTAGTTTTCATGGAACCTAAATGGTTATTTGTTTGTGTTTCTATGCGTGTGCGTATGTATGATAGAAAGAATGTGTATGTATGTGTGAGTGTATATGTATGTTAGTCTATCTGTACATGCAAAACTATGCGTGTGAGTGTGCATTCGCATGCGCTTTCGAACTGCATGAAAGGGCAAATGTTGACAGAATTATCTTAGAACAGTGCAAACGCAACCACATCCACCGGTACACACACAGACATAAGCACACGAACATACACAGAAACACATACACTTAAGCAAATGTTGACATAATTACTTTAGAACAATGCAAACTCAAACGGCACACAATCCGCCCTCCTCTCTCTTACTTATGCCTAATATCCTAATCTCTTCTAAAGATGTACTTTCTACCCTCTCTGGGCTTAACACTAATAAGGCGTACGGTCCGGACGGTGTTCCTCCTGTTGTTCTCAAAAACTGTGCTTCCGTGCTGACTCCCTGCCTAGGCAAACTCTTTCGTCTCTGTTTATCCTCTAACGTCTTCCCTTCATGCTGGAAGTTTGCTCACATTCAACCTGTCCCAAAGAAGGGTGACCGCTCTCAACCCTCCAACTATCGTCCAATTGCTCTTATCTCTTGTCTTTCTAAACTTTTTGAAACTATTCTTTCTTCCAAATTTCTTAAGCATTTCTCTTCTCATAATCTGCTCTCAGATCGCCAGTATGGCTTCCTTAAGGGTCGCTCTACTGGTGATCTTCTTTCATATCTTACTAACTCTTGGTCATCCTCCTTTCGGGACTTCGGTGAGACTTTTTCTATTGCACTAGACATATCGAAAGCCTTCGATAGAGTCTGGCATAAATCTTTTATTTCTAAACTACCCTCCTTCGGTTTCAATCCCTCCATCTGTGCCTTTGTCTCTAATTTCCTTTCCAGCCGTTCCATAGCTGCGGTTGTGGATGGCCATTGTTAACTTCCTCACCCTATAAACTCCGGTGTTCCTCAGGGCTCTGTCCTATCTCCTATTCTCTTTCTAATTTTTATAAATGATCTCCTTAACTGTACCTTAATTCCCATCCATTCATACGCAGACGACTCAACCTTACACTACTCCATTAGTTTTTCAGAACGCCCCAGCCAGCAATCCCTCAACGACAAACGTAATGAAGCCATACAACTCTTAAATTCTGATCTAAATACTATTTCCAATTGGGGCAGAGAAAACCTTGTTAACTTTAATGCTTCCAAAACCCAATTTCTCCATCTATCTACCCGTCAGGATCTCCCAGCGGACTATCCCTTATTCTTCAACAATACAAAAATCAACCCTTCATCTTCTCTCAATATTCTTGGTGTCTCTTTTTCTTCTGCTCTCATTTGGAAGGACCATATTACCAGTCTTGCTAAGGCAGCCTCCCAGAAGCTGGGTGTGCTCAACCGCCTTAGGGGGTTCTTTTCCCCTGCACAGCTTCTTGCTCTGTACAGGGGCATAGTGCGCCCTTGTATTGAGTATTGTTCACATGTGTGGGGAGGTTCCTCTCACACCGCTCTCCTAGACAAAGTTGAAAGGAAGGCCTTTCGTATCATTAACTCCCGTCCACTCACCAACTCTCTGCAATCTCTCTCTCTCCGCCGCAATGTTGCATCTCTCTCGCTATTCTATCGCTACTATAATAATCAGTGTTCCTCAGAGCTATCCCAGTGCATACCACCTCCTTTACGTAGGGCACGTGGTACCCGTCTTGCAACTCAATCCCACCCCTACTCTGTGCAACTCTCCAACCCAAGAGTGAAACGTTACTCTCAAACTTTCTTCTACTCAACATCTGAGCTCTGGAACTCTCTCCCAGAATCAGTCTTTCCCTCTTCCTATGACTTAAATTGCTTCAAACTCCGTGTGTCCAGGCATTTTGGCTCGAACGTCCCTTGATTTTGGCCCTGTCACTCTTTCAACTATGGGGGAGGCACTCGCTATAGGCAGTTATGCCTTTTGCCTCCCTCAATCACATAGAAAAAAAAAAAAAAAAAAAAAAAAAAATGTAGCTATAATATAATGCAAAAGAGGTCGCCGATACAGAAGGGGTTAACAATCGTCATTCCAATGTGACACAACATATCAATTACTGGAAACATAATACCTCCAAGTTCCCATTTTCTGGAGTACACAGAAGCCTTTGAGTTTCTCTGAGTAACGAGAGCCCCTCAAAAATATACATTCTATCCAGATACTATAATAATTGGCCATATGGCATCCGTACAAATTCCTTTACTAGACTATTGAAATACAAATCTTGATGATATTAGTTTTTATAATACATAGAATTCAAGTAACTGTTTTATGTTCAGCGTATCAACATCAAATGTTTTATGTTCAGCGTATCAACATCAAATGTTTTATGTTCAGCGTATCAACATCAAATGTTTTATGTTCAGCGTATCAACATCAAATGTTTTATGTTCAGCGTATCAACATCAAATGTTTTATGTTCAGCGTATCAACATCAAATGAAAACAAATCCCTGGAAATTCTGTTTCATGGGATACACGGAAGATAAAACAAATACGTTAATTATTCAATGTGATCAAACAAAGTAAAAACTCTTACTTTACATTCCATTTTCCTGAAGTGCAGAGTACCCCTTCAATTCCCCAAGTAAGTGAGCCCCATCAGCAATGTACAGTCGCGCTAATAAGTCACATCTCGGCACCAAGTATATTTTGATCAATAATTGGTATCACCAATATCTAAGCTTCATTTCTTCATAGCGAGTGAAAGATACAAACATGATCCTACACTTACCCACCCTATTCAACATCTGGCAGACATTAGTACAGCACAGAGACAGCCAAACGTAATGACAGCTGGGACATTACTTATTAGCGCCACTGTACATTCGGGGGTATTAAGTGTTGTCATAGATTCCAGTGGTGTTCGCTCAAAAAGTGTTATTGGTATCTTTATAGTTACTGGGAAAAGTGCCTATCCCTCAGAGTATTAGTCAGTGTCCGAAACTTTATGAAATATCTGACAACACTTATCAACTTCAACTGTACCTCATTCCAAATCCTTTACTAACGTGGACATATTGTGCTGAGACAAAGCCAACTGGTTCGCGGAGAGGCTTATTATTAATGTAGTGCCTGGGTTTGTTGTCCCAGCGGCCGCGTCCATTAAGGTGTGTGCCACTGGTAATGAAAGCCAGCTCGGGCTGGTCTTGGGTCAAACTTAATTAGGTACATATGCACGTACTGTACATATTCAAGATACCTCAATCAAGCTCGTGAGTTCTCAGCAACTTATACAAAAATAACTAAAATGAAATTAATTAATAAATAAGTAAATACACTATATACATTTATGTTTTTTTATTTTTTCCTATGTGATTGAGGGAGGCAAAAGGCAGAACTGCCTATAGCGAGTGCCTCCCCCATAGATGAAAGAGTGACAGGACCAAAATCAAGGGACGTTCGAGCCAAAATGCCTAGACACACGGAGTTTGAAGCAACTTAAGTTATAGGAAGAGGGAAAGACTGATTCTGGGAGAGAGTTCCAGAGCTCAGCTGTTGAGTAGAAGAAAGACTGAGAGTAACGTTTCACACTCGGGTTGGAGAGTTGCACAGAGTAGGGGTGGGATTGAGTTGCAAGACGGGTACCACGTGCCCTACGTAAAGGAGGTGGTATACACTGGGAAAGCTCTGAGGAACACTGATTATTACAGTAGCGATAGAATAGCGAGAGAGATGCTTAATACCAAACTATCTATAATTTATGTTGAGAAGCATTATAGTAGTTTTGTTATGTTTTCACAACTAGTTATTAAAGTGATAAACGAATTTTAATATTTCTGTAAAGCTGGTTAGGTCGACTTTAAGATGGCCATTATGGTTTTATCTGTCTGTAGTGTTTCTGTTATATGGCATAATTATATTGGGTAGGAAGTTAATGTAAGGAATAGTATTCACATATCTAGTACTGATGCATTCGTAGCGTGTTTGTAATCAATGTATTTTCTAATTAAATGAACATTTGCTCTACAATATCACTTACCGTATTGGCCATTGGGAAATTTTCATCTGTCTTGTATAATTCTGGTTCGCTCTTACTCAGGAATAGTACTGTAGGTATAAGTGATGAGAAACGAGGTTTGAGCGTGTTAACCTTTTGAGTACCAGCGACGTGTGTTATATTTTTATTCTAGTTATATTAAATCGATATTGTGCAGCTTCAGAAGGATCTGTGGTAATTAAATGGATTGGCCGAGATATTTTGAAGCCTTATTAATTACTAGAGGTCCTCCTTAAGCTGGATAAAAGGTCTAATAGTTGCCAGATAATGATGAAAAGGACGTATCTGGTACTGAACGGAGGCGAGCATGTGGAGGATGTATATGCAATGCTCTTATAAGCGACCTTATATTAATGCAACGAGGCTCCAGAGTCCTTCCCCGAGACCCAGAACCCTTCACTGTTATAGTGATCACGTCCACTGAGGTCACCCGAAACACAACCACTGTCCTCAGTTAAATCTGTCCTCTCAAGACAGTAATAATTGTTCAATATGTTGGTATATAAGAGATACAATTATTATAATATGGTGGCTTCGTACTGTTGATGTCCTCAAGTTTCAATTGTTTACTTCGCGAGCTCACTTTCACTCTCTCTCTCTCTTAAAAAGCAAGAGGGCGAATCTCGATGTCACAAAGCACTTCTTCACCTTCAGTGTAGTCACCGACTCGAACCAACTGCCAGAGAAAGTGGGGCACTATAATACAATTGACACATTCAAAAGGAGTCTAGACATCCATTTCGAGGAGGTTGGAGTAATAATAAAAAAAAAAAAAAAATGTATGTATATATACCGGTATATATATATACATATATATATATATATATATATATATATATATATATATATATATATATATTTTCTTTAAGGCAGGCGAGGTTGAAGGCAATACATGTATCCGCATTAATTATTTTATTATTAAGACTTTCAATAGAACGAACAGCAATTCTCAGGTGTTCTGGGAGATTGTGCAAAAGGTGAGCAAAATTCATGTTGATCCGACGCGTTTCGATAGACAACTATCATCTTCAGGGAATGGAAGGTAAGTGAATAGGACCGACCGACCGACCGATGGCTGGAGTAAAGATATAAGCAACTATTACAAATATATTTGGGAGGAGTTGGGGAGCATGGGAGTTGAAGATATTTTGGTGAGTGATTGGAGGGTTTGTGGGATTGGTATAAGAACAAGATAAAGAGAGAAGTTAGAAATAGAGTTGAAGAGTAAAATAGGTTCCGGGCTCAACCAGAATGCTCCATTATTTATTTACTATACATATCTGATATATAAATAGTCGTTTCATTGTAGTCGGTGGAGTGTCATTGTATGCCTGTTTTTACTTCATAATAATGTATCTTGTAATTCATGAATACGTAGCAATTAGCTCGGTCCAGATTAGCTCAGCTCCGTTTCCTGTTGCTATTTATTACTCTCACTTCAATATTAAAACCAATGAATTTTTATTTTAAACCACGTCCTCCCGAACACACCCGAAGAAGCCTGTCCGGCAAAAACAGGCTAGATGCAGTATCCCACCAATTCCTGCCCGACAAGCCTCCCAAAAATGCTGTTCAGAGATTCAGCATATAAGCTTCCTCCCAAACCCCCGCTTCTGATCGGCGGGATATTGTATTATCCCACCGGACAGATCACGAGAACCCAGCAGCGGAAAGTGATCAGAGATTCTGCTAACCTAGCCTACTCTGTACATAGAAAATATTATGCAAATATAGTTACACATTATCTGTATTTACGTATTTTATATACATCATTATAAAATCCATCGAGGAATTTTGTGTCACCCTTGCTTATAATTGGCTAGTTTTTGGTTTGAATACTTAGTTAAAGGTATATATGGGAAGAGGATTGTCGAGTTGTGCTGCATCATAGCTGCTCTTGAAAATATAAGGTTGATGTCGGATCAGTTCAATGTCGGGGAATAATTGATTAAATTGTGTGTCTATATCGAGTAAACTTACTTTGTCCCAAGTTACTTTTGCTTGTTCATGTAATATTAAATTTATAGGTTGCATATGTGAACGGTTGTGCTACAGGAACTACAAATCCTCCAAAACCTCCAACCTCATCCTCCGTAACAGACCTATCTCTCCCAAGACTCCGAAAATAGACGACCGTGTGATATACCAACACAATTGCAATAATGTGGACTGTGGACCTCAAACCTACGTTGGTATGACACAAAATCGTTTATCACGCCGTCTCACCCTCCATCTCCAATCTGGAGCTATCAAAGACCACTATAAAGCCCCCCACCACCAAGCCCTTACTCGCTCTGACCTAGATAAAAAACACCTCCGTAATTGATAAAGAGACAGAACCCAGAAGACTTGCTAGACTTGAAGCCCTATATATTCAAACTCTTAATCCTTCCATAAATAATCAAACTCTCGACCTCCAAATACTCCCATCAGCTAAACGTTACTCTCAAACACCCCCTAACATTACTCCCCTTACCACCCCGACTCTGCCCTTGCCCCCTTTCTCCTCCCCTCCCCTTCCCCTCCTTACCGTCCCCCCACTACTTCATTTAACCAACGCACGCCGCCCCTCACCCCTACGCTTCAAACTGGAACAGAAACCCGAGATACAACTGGCCCGCCGCCCCTCACAAGGGCCCGGCCCCCCCCCCCCCCTCGCCCAGGAGACCCCCTACGACAACATCTAGCATCTACGAACTCTCCCAGCCAACCAGGAGGCAGGAAAAGCACGCGCCTCATTGGTCGCCAACTAGCCAATCATATGCTAGCCGACACCCAATAAACCTTACTGTGATCTACCTAAAATGTATAAATAAGCTGTTATGTTAATCTCCTACTTGCTGGGTGGGTTTGGCATGTTGTCCTGCTCCAGCAAAGGCAGTAGCTGGTTGGGTGATTGCACCCAGTACCAACATTGACAAGATGTTGCCCTAGGGGTGGGTGAAATTTCCCTGGCTTGCCACCAGGGTTCAAGTAGCCCAGGAGTGTTGAACAAACTCCATTCCCTGTCAGTTCCGTCTCACTCAGACGAAAATGAGTACCTGGATTCATGGTGGCTAAAATGAATTCAGGGGCCTGATTGGTGGCTTCCTACAACCAATCAACACACGAGACTGAGAACTTGGTTAGCCACCAGGATTGCTCAGTGGCCATTGGGCAGGCCTTCTCTCGTGTTCGCCTCGTCCCACCCATGCGTTAAACTGGGTACCTGGAGTGTAAAATCGGCCTTGGCGTAGGTCGTATCACTAGGGTAAATTTGATTACTTGCTTCACCTTTCCTATATACTTCCGTTCCCTATGTGTTGTCCGTCCTGTCCCCTCTCGAAAAGTATCCTCAAACTGTCTCTCCAACAAAAACCAGCTCACGCAAGTTGGGTCAAGGCCCCGACGCCTTCATCTCCTACTAAAATTCACTTCCTCACCCCCTACTACTTCCTCTGTACCAACTCTAGTATTCGAAGCATAAGAGTGATCAAAATTATTACTTGCCTCACCTTTACTATATACGTCCGTATCCTATTCACTTCCCAGCATGCCTGCCGAGACCTCCAGCACCACAACCACCCTGACTGGCCACGTTAAGTGGTTTAACACCAAGAAGGGGTATGGTTTTATCACTCACAATGGAGGGGACATCTTTGTCCACTCAACAGGCATTGCAAAGCCCAACCCTCGTCATCCTGTGCCCTTTCTTTCCAACAATGAGAGGGTGTCCTTCAGGATTAAAAAGACGAAAAGAGGAGAGGAAGCCACCAACGTTACGGGCCCTGAAGGAGAAGTCCTGAAGGGCTCTAGACATGGAAGAATAAGGAGGGAGGAACGCCATGCCACAGCAGTCATCAATGATAACCGTCTGGAGCTAATCCAGGTGGTTGTCACAACTGCTACGGCCCTTTGCCAAGGGAACCATCATCTCCTGCAGGAGTACCTACCATCACTCCTGAAGGCAAACAACCTACCAACCATTACCATCCCACCTCTTCCAGGACCACCTTCACCACCCAACCTCATTCCCACTCAGGCTATGAGGCAAAGAAGCCACCCGAGAAGGAGACTGGACATCCAGAAGCCCGTCTCTGCATCACCACCGCCACCAGCAGTCAACGTCACCGGACCAGCAGCAGCCTCGACTCCAGCACCTGCCACCCTTCAAGATCCAGTGGCAACCAACTCCTCTACATCGTATGAATACTCCGACTCCACCATAGGAGAAGACGTCGATGTGGAGGGGATGGAGGAAGGAGACGAGGATGTTGACTTGGTGACTGCCAGCTCTACACCATCCCAGCGACCTGAAGATGTACTACAAAAACTCAGACATGCTAGGGAATCAGGTCTAGAGTTTCCTGAACACCTTGAAGAAAAGTGGAAGAAACTTGAACAACTTATAAACTCAAAATAACTACAACTCTATCAACATCAGTGGCCTTCCATCACCAACATCAGCTGCCTCTCCACACCAACACCACGTGGCACTGCTGCTCCAGACATGCTCCTATCAACAAAAAACTCTGAAAATAGCAAGGAGGACAGCCCTCCATCTTTTACTCTTCGACTTTGCTCTTCATTTCCATCTTTACTTCTCTCTAATCCTTAGAGACCTCTCATCTCCCCAACTTACCTTGTAATTGAATTGAATCCTATTCACTTACCTTCCATTCCCTGAAGATGATAGTTGTCTATCGAAACGCGTCGGATCATCATGAATTTTGCTCACCTTTTGCACAATCTCCCAGAACACCTGAGAATTGCTGTTCGTTCTATTGAAAGTCTTAATAATAAAATAATTAATGCTGATACATGTATTGCCTTCAACCTCGCCTGCCTTAAAGAAAATTTATTACCAGGCTACACCAACATATATATATATATATATATATATAATATAAGGGGAGGTGTGGTGGAGTGGTCATGCCACTGGATTGGTAATCCAATGGACCCGAGTTCAAATCCCGATATGTCAATGGGAAGATATTATTGGGATTGAATTTGTGCTGTACCTAGTATCAGTGCATTACCACAAAGCCCACCGAAATGCCAAAAAAATACCCTCATTGTTCCCTGATTAAATAACACTGTATGAATATTCCCATATTCAAAATATGTTACAGGGGAACAATGCCTAGTGAGCTCACTGCTCAATAGGTGGCGTTCTGAGAGTGAGGGTCTGAGTCTGGAGGGTGAGACGGTGATGCACTTGAGCGAAGCAACCGTCCGCTTCAGAGATGGAGCTGCTTCGAGCCATGATGGATGCTTCACATGTCTCACTCCCCAGACTGGAACAAGACCTCACGGGCTTCACCGTGTTGAGCGGTGGAATGTACAGGCTCTCAGCCTATGCCCAAGAGGGAGTAGTTGGAATATAGAAAAAAAAAAAAAAAAAAAAAAAATATGCCTGTATATAGGCTAAGCATCAGTCTTATTCAATATTTCTCAACTTCCTTATTTACTGTAAAATTCTCAGTAGACATTGTCTAATTCTGCTGGGGGCTTTATTGTTTCACAAACTAAATGTCATGCCTACCCAAGGTCGGAGAGAGTGGTGGATAGGGAGAGAGCCTTCTGCTTTGCAATCCTTACCTTCCACTGTGTAGCATATTCCATGTTAGCATTAAGTCTGGACTGCCTAGCAGGGACCGCAAGGTCAGTGCAGCTTGTGTATTTATGTCACTATATGACACTCTCTCCCTCTCCAATACCCCTTTTGTGGGTCATCCTGGGATGGAGGTAAATAAGCATGGACAGCATGGGCTTTAAAAATCTCCCGCCTGAGCATGGTCTCTATTGAAGACATGGCCGATTTGCATTTCAATAGCGCGTACAGAGCCTTGGGTTACACTATTTTGCATTACGTCTTTCAATGTTGTATCTAGCGCCGTGTTATTCCATCCTTGAATTATTTTTCTTGGAAATCTATACTTGGGGTATTCCTTTCATGGTATTGACTATTCACAAAATCCAAACACAAGCCCACACATACGCGCACAATATTTTTAACCTGTAACATCAACCTCCAACCTCCAACATGTGGTGTGTGTCATACATTTTAATTGGACAGAACTTTTTAGTTGTGTAGGAAGGGGATCGCAGAGGGATCGGGCTTAACTTTGTCATTCTAGTTAGTCAACGTTTGTGTGCAATACGAACACCACAATAAACAAGTATATATATATATATATATATATATATATATATATATATATATATATATATATATATATATATATATGATTTTATATACCTGTTTCCTACCCACTAAATTTGTTTTACCGTGTACGCCATACCACCCTCGATCTTCCCTCTCCCATCCACTACTTTCATTACCAACCTCCTTCCTTCTCTCGTATGTCCCAGTGAATCTCCTTCGCCCAGAGACTCTGTAGTAAATAGGGACTTGCGACCTGATGTAGTATTATGGTCAGTTGCCTTCTTTATGCCAAGGATACTACACATTATTGTTATCCAGCTTACAGTAAATCGCCATGTTACTATTATGGCTACTCTGCTATTACGAAGAATTTTTGTTAATTATTTATGAAAACTTGGCATTAATACAACGCAAACACAGTAAATTCATCATGTTCCATCAAGTATCGAGAAATATGTTGGTAAGGGATTCAATTTACCATCAACTGAAGTAAAACCAACTAGGCCTAGTTTGAAACTGTACCTAACTAGATGGAAGGTGGACTCACTCGATTGCTTTTCAGTCCACCTTAGTTTGATAGCTACTGTGGTAGGTGGTGTAATGGTTAGAGTGTTTAACAATGTGTGTGTGATAACCCAGGTTTGAATCCCGGTGGATCACATATAATTATGCTTTCATTAAGGGGGCCCACCTCGCTTTTTTCTCTTTCTCTCCCTCTCTCTTTGGCTTGTATCCATTTGGCCCCATTCAGCCTACTGTTTTAAGACGTTTACCCCCATCCAGGTGTCAATATTTTCCTGGCGAGCGGTAGCGAGCCACCATATATATATTTTTGTTATGACAACTAGCTAAATTTGTACATTTTTCGATATAAAACTGTCTTCGGCGAAGCCGGATTTCTCCATACAATGCTGGTTCGCTCGTGCTCGCCAGGAAGAAATCGATACCTGGATGGGGATAAACGTGTTAAATCAGTTGGCCGAATGGGGCCGAATGGATACAAGCCATAGAAAGAGAGAAAAGGAGAGAAAGAGGTGTTTGGTGTTGTGGTGAAATTCATAAAATATAGAATAACAATTACAACGACTACCGTCAGCTATAATTAATGTTCTACCTCCTGAGTTGTCACCGATATCATTGCAAAATATTCCCGATTAAATGATGCCAGAGGAAAATGTTCGTGTGATTTTAATTTTTTTGTTATTTCACTGGCACCTAACTGACACCATGTCCAATACACAAATTTCACAAATTTACTTACACGTTACGGAAGTTGATTGGTGTTGTGCGGATATTGAAGGGAACTGACGTACAGTCATGAAAAACTGAACACCTAATGAAACAAGCAAGACGGTGAACATTATCTAGTGAGGCCTATATATATTTTGTTTTCTTCACAATATATCGCTATTAGATTAAAACTGCACCTTAATTATATTTCCAAAAACTCCAGTCTTAAACTGAGCATGGGCAATATAACACACGACCATTATAACACCTTTAGTTGTACATACATGTATAAGGAAACATTATACCGACATGGTGGGAAAATGTTTCATCGTGATCACATAATACTTTGGACTCTCTCTGGGCTCCAGAGAGAATCGACATTTTTGTGGCATCACATTAATACGTTAATCCGCCATATGGATAGAATTTATCCAATCAAGTATTCACGGCACTGCATTTTTCTTCTCATTCACAACACAATCTTCAGATACGCAAACTTGGGACAAAATTGCTATTGGCATGTATAATAGGAATAATATATAGGCATTTTAAAAGTACTGTGGTAGCTTATTGGTTACCAATATTGAATACGAATCTGCTGAACCACTTTCAAGTCCAGACGTTGGCGGCTGATACCCAGACTAATGAAGGAAAGAAGGGTACGTGACAGATAGGTGGAGATATAGAGGTTGAAACTTCAGTAGGTAGGAGGGAGGGAAACTTCAACGTAAATGGTCTCTCTCACTCTCTCTCTCTCTTCTTTTCTATCATTTCCTTCAACTTTAATTTCGGATATGCCATCTCTACTAAAATTAAGTCCTGACCACCTCGTTTGGATCGTAAGGTCTGTGTGGCCAATGCATCTATGTAAATATATGTAAATCTCTCTCCTGACCCCCCCCCACACCCACCCCTCTACTACAGGTTGAGCCCTAGCGATCATACACAACAGAATCCCTCCCACTCAGTCCCACGCACGTTTCTCACTGAAGGAAACCCACCTCTTTCTCCGCTGCCGAGGCTTCGCTGTGTTGGTCCGATACAAAGTTTATATTCCTTGGACTATTCTGGTTCTTTCAACTTTCTTCTCTAGCGCTCGCAACCTGTCATATGTTTATTTATATTGTATTATGTTTTTTTATTTATTTTTTTCTTTCTTTTGGTGGGGGGGGGGGGGATTATGCTCTCTCTCTCTTTCACACACACACACACACACACTCTCTCTCTCTCGCTCTTACTGATTAAGATTGTAAGAAATTCGGCCCATTAGTTAGGCGACTGTAAGACCTTTCGCCCCATTTTTGTTGTTGTCAACACTAGGAACTTTAGTGCTATTTAGGTGTCATTTTATCCTGGTGAGCGATAGCGAGTATGTAATTTTAGGAGGAAGCTTCGGCCGGAAAGTTTATCTACCGAAAAATGTAAACATTTATCCTGAAGGCAGTGTATTTTTTAGCTTGATGGAGGTCTAGCGAGGAATCAATATAATAATAACAATAATATATATATATATATATATATATATATATATATATATATATATATATATATATATATATATATATATATATATACATATATATATATTATATACATATATATATATATATATACATATATATATATATATATATATATATATATATACAGTATATATATATATATATATATATATATATATACACATGGACCACACAAATATACCCTACCCGTTGAAGACTAACTGAAACAAAAATAATAATAATAATAATAATAATAAACAAATCAAAAGACAGCGGCCCTCCTCCCTTCACTGTTCTGCCTAAACTAATCCTCTTTCACTGCCCTTCCATCATATTTACTAAATATTCAATACCCTTGGAATAAAATATGGTTCCTTCAATATTTCAGTAAAACGGAATAAGATATGGTTCCTTCAATATTTCAGTAACACGGAGTATAATATTGTTCTCTCGATATTTCAGTAACACAGCATAAAATATGGTTCCTTCAATGTTTCAGTAAAACGGAATAAGATATGGTTCCTTCAATATTTCAGTAACACGGAATATAATATTGTTCCTTCGATATTTCAGTAACACAGAATAAAATATGGTTCCTTCAATATTTCAATAAGTTTCTCCTTGGCACTGTTTGTAACACGAATTAGTCTTGTTTATTTAGGATTTACGTCCACTTTATACAGGGTATCCCAAAGTAGGTGTGTTAAGGGGAGATATCCACTTGAGGGATTTTTTTCTTGACTCCTTTCTCCCTCATGTTTAGCCTCATTGCTTTTGAGATTTTAAGACGTTCGCCCCATTAGTTTGGCGATTTTAAGAACCCTCGCCCCATTTCTGTCAATTTTAAGACCATTCGTGCCATTTAGGTGTCGATTTTTCCTGGCGAGCGATAGCGAGCCTGTAATTTAAGGGGAATCGGCCTTCGGCCGGGACATTTTTCTACCGAAAAATGTACAAATTTATCTTGAAAGGGGGTCTAGGGTGAGTAATTTTAAGTTTGATGGAAGTCTAGGGAATCAACTAAAAACCTCCCCTTAAGCTTTTGGTTATGATTATATAGATAATTTCAACCTTATAATGTTCCATAAGAAAAATTGAAATCTCAACTATTTCATGGGGACACCTCCTTTTTTTCTCTCCTTTTCTCTTTCTCTGGCTTGTATTGTATTGAGCTTTGAAAATAGGAATATAGCATTGCCATGAATTGAAGAATACTTCAGAAATATATTATTATGAAATGACAAATGAGCCTAAGTCTAATGCCACGCTAAAGTATTTTTTGTTTATTAAACACTCAATTATTTCTGAAAGCGTATTAATATTGCAGATACACATATTCCACCACATTTGGTCCACCGCCAGAAACATATATCAATGCAATAAGCACAGGAAATTAAACTCATGAATCTGAATACATCTCCGGAAATATCAACCTAAGAAACCAACAGATAGACTAATAAGTAACACCCTGTTCTTAACATTAATCATCAATTACAAACCCCAATGTACTCGAATAAACTAATGAAAGCATATATGGTCCTCCCGGGATTCGAACACGGGACACCACACCCAGAACCTAAACACCTAAACCATTACACCATCAACGCAGTT
Source organism: Paralithodes platypus (assembly GCA_032716605.1). Classification (NCBI taxonomy): domain Eukaryota; kingdom Metazoa; phylum Arthropoda; class Malacostraca; order Decapoda; family Lithodidae; genus Paralithodes; species Paralithodes platypus. Next base: position 18,817,691 of record CM064575.1, read on the forward strand.
AGCACAATAATCTACAGCAATGTAATCTCGTAAAGCTGGTATCACACGAGAGCCTTTATAGTCAACATTCGATAATCAATAATTTTCTGGCAATATTTCTGGAGTATTTTGCACTGGCATCGGTAACTAGACTGATGGTAGAGTAATTTAGGTAGCAGAAATATTATAAATGTTAACCTCATAAGCTACCAGACCAGTGTTAAGGATAAATGTTGAGCGAAAAAGCGCTCGTGAGATACCGGCTTAAGGATCAACACAACTTGGCATAAACAGACCGACACATATGACAGTCAATGGGCTGGTGTTGGTATTAACCCTTTCACGCATTTACGACGCAGAGGTTGCCAGATTAGCAATAAGAAATAGAGTTCTCTCACTCTTATAATTACCTCTCCAAAATTAGTTTTCTGCCCACAGCTAACTCAAAGACAACTGCAGAGGTTGAAGTAACTAAACTAAAGGTTTCTAAATACCCCTAATGGTAACAAAGGCTTTAAAGTATCCCCAATAGGCTCAAAACCGCGTCATATGTCGGAGAGGTTTAAGGGGGGTCACATTTTTTTTTTTTTTATTTCACTCTCTTTTCTCTCTTTCCCTGGCTTGTATCCATTCGGCCCCATTCAGCCAACTGTTTTAAGACGTTTATCCCCATCCAGGTGTCGATTTCTTCCTGGCGAGCAATAGCGAGCCAGCATTGTATGGAGAAATCCGGGGAGACTTTTTTTCTATCGAAAAATGTACAAATTTAGCTTGCTGTCAAAACAATAAAATATATATATGCTGGCTTGCTACCACTCGCCAGGAATATATTGACACCTGGATGGGGTAATCGTCTTTAAAAAGTAGGCTGAATAGGGCCGCATGGATACCAGCCAAAGAGAGAGGTAGAGAAAGAGAAAAGAAAGCGAGGTGGGCTCCCTTAACGAAGCTTCCATCAAATGGCACAAACAATGGTACTGTATTATCATTATGGTTGCATTGGGAAATATTCACGGGAGAATGTAAATGGAACAGACGAGACGGATGTTTGAAAATTATTATTCCAGTAACTTACAACAAACAATTGACTTTCTGCTATACGACAATTGGCTTCAATACAAGTTTTCTCGGAAATGCGAAAAATAAATTGCAGTTACGAGAGAATGAGTTCAATGATAGTCCACATACTTACATTTTACCCTGATTAGATAATTTGCTATCTATATATAATCAGGCCCAATCCCCACTATTTTTTTTTTTGGGGGGGGGGATGACTCAAGACAGATCCAGAACAGGGACAACACAACAGAAAACAACGAACACACAAAATACAAATTCACACAGATCTAGGTCATCCAGGAGAAAACCCAGATACCAGGGTCACCAATATTTTGCAAACATAGATTTATTTATTGTATATGACCACTAAAGCCAAGTTGAAAGTAACTCCTCATAAACAGTACCAGAATGGTGTCTTCTGTTAGTCTACTAGGTTACAGAGTTCTAGTTGTTTTGTTCTTATCTCGGTTAAATATTTACACTCACATACAGTATATGCGACTATTTTACCCATAAAAGTCGAGTGTTAGCGTTCTAAACACACCATTATGAATAATTGTTGTAAATGGAATTATGACCATTTCTGAAAAAACACTAATATCCTCAACCATTTATAAAGTGAATTGGTAAGAAATGTTGCTCTATCATAAAATCAAGAGAGTTCAATTCGATTATCGTGTTATATGATTTAGCATAAGACTGTACAGTTTGTACTGTAGACCTATATGTATCAACAATTTTATGGAATTAATAAAGATATATCCCAATCACAACAATCCCGGTACAATTAAATCAGTCTGAGAGAGTCAACAACACAGACACTGACTGTCAGCCTGCAGCCCTCCAGTTGTGGAATTATTGATGAAGTTTGTTTACTTCGCTGACCGCTCCTGTCGAACATGGAATATTGGCTGGCCTCGCCTACACTCGGAGAACAGGTAAATACATAATACCTGAAATGCCGAATATCGGGCAGTATTTCAGGCTTCTAAAAATACTTGATTAACCATATTAGGTATTATATTGGGAGAACTAAGCTAAGAACAGAATGTATGTGTATGGTTTATAAGGTTTGTTTACATAATTTATATGGTAAGTTTGGCACACATTGGTAAGTGACTGGCAAGGAATAACTATAGCCATATACATAAATACATACAATAGATACATATATATTAGAACCTGTACTATATAGTTACTTATGTTGTACGTGGGGGAGAGGAATTAGTGCAATGTGTATATACCCACACAGAGCGGGCAACAGATAAATACTTATGTCACCCCGTACCAGAAGATATTTATACCGTTTTCTGTAAATGAGCCCCTTTCCATTTGTTATGGTTCCCCACACAAACTTAATCTTCTGCTCAACAGGTGGCATGGCTGGGGGGCCTGTGGAGAGTTATATTAGACAAATAATACACCAGGAAAATGTTTGGATTTTAACCATGTCATGGGCAATTTTGAGGCCTGTGAATTGAGAGATATATCAGATAAATGTTACACAGGGACAATTTTGAAAGTTTAACCATTTTAAGACCAATAATTGTGATACCAATAAGGAGATCTGTAAGACAATATGATTTGCATTATAGTGACAATGGTGATAAATAGAGCAAGATAACGATCTGTCTTCACAATTTTTGTTTTATAATATTAGCATGATCATTTAATTTAGTCCTCCTATCTTTCTCTCCTCTAGCCGTCATTTCATTGTTATTATGTTATATTTTTCACCAACCAACTTCACTTCTAAACTCAATTAATGAAATCAACTAATACATGTGGCACTCCAAGGACTCGACCCTAAGATACTCACACCGAAATTCTATTTTCGGAAATCTCCACATTCTCTCTGTTCTACTGTATATATTATTCTTTCGCCCATCTCCTCTTTTCTCTTCTGTCTTATCATTTGTTCTGTTCACATTCTCCTGACCCTCCAATTCGGCATGCTTCTTAATTTCATATACTCTTACTCTAGTCTAGTCCTTGAAGTACCACACATATTCATTAGTTTCATTGATTTCATTAATTAGATAATATTTGTAAGTTAATTGGTGGGTTGGTGAATAAATATGAATTTATCTCCTATTTCCCTCATTCCTTTACCTTCCTTTCTTCCTTCATCTCTTTCCACCCTCCTCTGCCTCTTCTCCTTCCCCCACCACTCGAGCAAATCCTCTTTCTCCGACTAAATTTCCATCCTTAGTGCCTCTCTTTTCCACAAATTTCTCCGGGGTGAAAGATGTGTTCGCCTCCTTGTGTCTAAGCTGCCTCATCCCGCTCTCTCCTCTTATTGCCAGGGACAGGATACTCAAAGGTGGTCTTACATTTACAACATAATAGGGGACACATGATTTAAGGGGGGATGAGTGCATTTCTTTGCTTGTTTATTTATCTTTCAATATTTTTTCTCAAGTGTCCTCCCTAGACCTCTATCAAGCTTAAAACAAATAAACAACAAGAACACCCGTAGAACTCCCCTTCAAGATAAATTTGTAAATTTAAGATAGACATATGTCCTGGCCGAAAGCCGGTTCCTCTTTTAATTACAGGCTTGCTATCCCTCGCCAGAAAAAAATCGACATCTAAATGGCACGAAAGGTATTAATATCGATAAACAAATGGGATGAAAGGCCTTAAAATCGACAAACGAATGGGGCATAAGTCTTAAACTTTCAAAACTAATGTGGCTAAACATGAGGAAGAAGGGGACCAGAAAAGCGGTCCATCTCCCCTTAAAACGAAACGGCCGCTTGATTTCGACATGATAACTTTCCCATGATTAGAATAGATAAGGTATTACACTTAAGGGAGTACTGACCGGGTTTTTGGTCTATTAATTCATGTATTCATGTATTTTTTAGTTTCCTCGGTAGACCTCCATCAAGTTGTAAGAAACACCCCCTAGACCCCCATTCAAGATAACATTGTAAATGGTTCGGTAGAAAAATTTCCCGGGGCCAGTTATTCTTAAAATTACAGGCTCGCTATCGCTCGCAGGAAAACATCGACACCTAAATGGCACGAAAGGTCTTAATATTGACAAAGAAATGGGGTGTACATACATACATAAAATCGCCAAACCAATGGGATTAAACACGATGGAGAAGGGGGCCAGACAAACAAAGTACTACGCCCTTAAAACAAATAACGTGCTTTAAGGGGAGGTTTTTAGTTTGGTCCCTAGATATCCTTCAAGCTTAAGATTACACCCCCTTGAGCCCCTTTCAATATAAATTTGTACATTTTTCGGTAGAAAAATGTCCCGGCTGAAAGTCGGTTCCTCTTAAATAACAGGCTCGCTATCGCTCGCCAGGATAAAATCGACACCTAAATGGCACGAACGGTTTTAAAATTGACAGAAATGGATTGAAAGTTCTTAAAATAGTCAAAATAATGGGGCAAACGTCTTAAAATTAGAAAAACAATGGGGCTAAACATGAGGGAGAAAGGAGTCAACAAAAAATCCCTCAAGTGGACATCTCCCCTTAAGTATTGAAGGCACTCAAGATAATATCGAAAGGTCAACTTTTAGGATACAACTGTCACAGAGAGATGCAAGGTCTTATAATGCATTCCTAACGATATTTCACTTATCGTTTTCTTTTCCCAGAAGAAAGATTATAATATTGTATATATTTTGCATTTGTTTACTCGTGTTCTGTAGCACTTTCACCAGTACTAGGTGTTATGTAATATATACGATATTATGCCTTCTTCTTTTGTAATATTTTGTTGTGTTGTTAACCTCTAAGCTGCGACGTTACTATCGGATTCAACGAATTGTTAACACTTTGACCACTAGAGAGATTTCGTATTATATAACTACATATATTGTTATGAGTTTATTGACAGATTAACTCATACATCCATTTAGTGAATTCATGTGTTCAAAAACGTTTAAATAAACTCATAACCGTGTATGTGTTGAGGGTGTGTTTATGACCCAAATATTATTCGCAAAATGTGTGCAAGCATCGTTATTTATGAACCATTCCATTAAGCTTAATTATTCATTGTGTGGCGTGTGTGTATTGACAAACCTGGTTTATTTGTTTATGTAAATTATTTAACGAAAAATACCTGTATCGAGTTTATAAAGGGTGCTAATTAATTGTATGTAAACCATTAAAGTTCAATCAAAATTAATGACTAGTGTTTTTTGCTAATTAACGATACATTTGCATACAAAAACATTGTTATTTATGGTGGTTATTACAAATCAGCTACCAGGGCGTTGACAAAAATAATAATGTTTATTACAGGAGGTATTATACAAATATATAAGAATCATCTTGCATTACAGGATGGCAATTTGATTACAGTTGAACGTACCAGTAGTTAAGGAGCAGGTAGTTGTTTTTTGGGGAACCCTTCTCCCTCATGCTTAGCCCCCTTAATTTTGATATTTTAAAACGTTCAGCCCTTTAGTATGGCGATTTAAACTCCTTTCGTCCCATATCGTTGTCATATTAAAGACCTTTCGTGCAATTTAGGTGTCATTTTTTCCCTGGCAATCGTAAGCGAGCCTGTAATTCTAAGAGGAACCAACCTTCGGCCAAGGCACTTTTCTACCGAAAAATTAACAAATTTATCTTGAAGGAGGTCCAGGGGGTGTTTTTCTAAGCTTGAGGGAGGTCTAGCGAGGAAACTAAGAAATATAGGAATACATCAATTAATATACCAAAATACCAGCACTGGCCCCTTAACAATTTACAATAACGGGATCATAACAGGGATATTTATGATGAGCCTATTTTTCTACAACGTCCTTCCTAAGCTGAATATAATCGTCTAATAGTTTCCAGAATATAATGCAAAGAACGTCACCGGAACTATACGGGTTAAAGTGAATTAATATTTCCAGTCATTAGGAAAACTCATTGTTGGCTTCGTCCAGAAAACAACAACACCGAAAGCAATAAAAGTAGTTGTGTGCTTCCTATCAGAATACCAGACCAAATTAATTGTATTCAGTTATTTTTTCATCCAGTAATGGAATTTGAGTTTTCATTGCTATCTAAAAAAACAAACAAAAAATCAATTAACATTTCTATCGAATTACTATATATTAATCTCGTTTGAACTATTATTATTTATCGAACGAAAGTCTTATTGGTGCTAAAGGATTATCCTAACTTACAAATATATATATTATTTTGAATATGCTATGCCCCTGTTATATTAGTTTAATAACATGACATTTAAGCAGTAAATTCTAATAAAGTAGCATAATTCGAAATCCTTGAATGAAACGCAGACTACGAGATCTGCTCACTGAAGCATTAAAAATACTTAATGGGCTTGACAATGTAGATTTTAGCACAAATTTTAGCCTCAATATGAATACAACACGCAGCCATGGTTGGAAATTATAATTGAAAAGATTCAGCACTAGTATTTGTGGAAACTTTTTTACATATAAGATTTGTTTTGCCTGGAACAAACTTATCTTAGAAGTTGTAAGCAGTATCTTCAGTAGAGCAGTGCAAGAAGAGAGAAGATAGTATTTTGCACAGCCTGTAATGAGTGAAGTGCGTGCACTAAACAGTCTTTCTCCTTCCACTTCGAGTATCTCTCCGGAATGGACCGCAAGGTTTTTGAGATACTAACTAGAAGGGCATGATCCAATGTTGTTGATCAGGTGGCTACCTACGGCATTCTTGTTTTTCGAATGGTCTGCACGTATGAATGGTGCGCCGGTCTTCTCTCCTTGGGCATTTTATGTTCTTGTCACGCGGTACTATAGGTAGCGCCAACGAACTTGACAATAATCTTGACCCCTTAACATCTCATAACTTGAAAGGGCCTAGAGCAAACTGGCTGTAAATATCCACACCTATTTCCTGGTGGGCTCTTCCCAAATTATGGAAATCTCAGCTCGATTGCTTTCATTCATTTTGAGTTATGAGAAGTTAAGGGGTCCAGATTATTGTCAAGTTCGTTGGCGCTACCTACAGTATAGTGGTGGTCTGTACTGCTGCAATTCGCACTGTGGGCATAACAATTATTATAGTAAACATATTAAGTGTACAGTTACCCACACGTCTGACTGTAACAATATTACGTTAATTAATCCCTTCAGTACCGAAGACATCCTTTGCATTATATTCTGACAACAATAAGACGACTTTACCCAGCTAAGAAGGACCTCTACCAATTAGAAAATTACAGATTATTTCAATTAATCCTGTTAGCTACTATATATCTTTCCTAAACTTCATAAAATGGTCTAAATACAGCTGAACTAAAATTTAATCATGTCACCAGTAATGAAGCGGTTAATGCTAATTTTGATATTTGTAAACATATATTGAAAATTAAATTGGTCGATCCTTAACTCTGCTTTTTGTTGCTAAATTATACTATTGGGTTGTTAGTGTTTATATAAAGTAGATCTAGAACAAAATGGCACACTTAAAATTTGATATGTAACATGTAACGTGGTGGAGAGTGCAAATGCAGGTAATTAGGGAGATTAATTATGTTCCTTTGATTGGTGGAAGCGGGTATGAGTCAGTCTGGGAAGTGAGAGTAAAAGTCTCTGAGACGTGTTGATAAATTGTGGAGTGCAAATTAAAGTGTGAAGTGAGTGAACCAATGCTAATAATGTCACGACTTTCAGATCAGCTTAAAACTCTCGGTAAGTTTTATTTCCACTTAATACAGACTTTTTTATTCGTAAGGCACGCTTTTCAATCTGAATGGCACGGGGTTTCAAATTTCAGATTAATTTTTTCAATAGACCCTTGGAAGTGCGATGTCAAAAATGTGCTGAAACATTTGTAAATGCAAATTATTTGTGCTATCGTGTGTGTGTGTGTGTGTGTGTGTGTGTGTGTGTGTGTGTGTGTGTGTGTGTATGCTCCTATTAATTACTTCATAGTAATGAATAGGAGAGGACCACACACATATTTTGCTAAATACAACATAAGGGGGGTCACCAACTTATTTTTATATCTTTCTCTCCATTTCTCTCTTTCCCTGGCTTGTATCCATTCGGACCCATTCAGCCAACTGTGTTAAGACGTTTATCCCCATTCAGGTGTCAATTTCTTCTTGGCGAGCGATAGCGAGCCAGCATTGTATGGTGAAATCTGGTTTCGCCGGAGACATTTTTCTATCGAAAAATGTACAAATTTAGCTTGCTGCCAAAACAAAAATACATATTATATGCTGGCTCGCTACTGCTCGCCATGAAAACATTGACACTTGGATGGGGGTAAACGTCTAGAAACAGTAGGCTGAATGGGGCCGAATGGATACAAGCCAAAGAGAGAGGGAGAGAAATAGAAAACAAAGCGAGGTGGGCTCCTTTTAAAGTAAGAGTTGAGTGCAAAGAGCCGAGAGGAGGGGAGGACGTACTAGCGTTACAAAGAGAGGGCAGGGAAAGCGAAATGAGCGTTCAAGGAAAAGAATGTCAGGTTAGATAGTAAATACGGGGAGAACGGAGAGAGGAAAGGAAGGCGTAAAGAAGGAAAATGGCTAAAGGGAGAACTGGGGCTAAAACTGAAGGTTGAAAAGGGCGAATGCAGAGGGAACTGAACGAAAAAGAGAGAGATATATATATATATACTGTATATAGATAGATAGATAGATATGTAAATATATAGATAAATATATATATATATATATATATATATATATATATATATATATATATATATATGTGTGTGTGTGTGTTTGACTGTCAGCCGGGATTGGAACCACAAGCAGTCGGGACAAAATTCCATTATTTAATCAACTACACAACGGCGTGATAAAGAATACTTAATAATGTCCTATATATAATGTAAAAACAAACATCCCCCCTTAAATTAACTTATCTTTTTTCCCTTATCCAAATATTATCTTTTATGTTTATTATTTGTCTTGCATACATTTGTTAGATGTACTATTTATGTATCTTTCTTACTTCAGATACTGATGTTTTCACTTCTTGATTTGCTGCGTTGCTTATCTTCTATTTTCGTTAGGGTATCTCTTTGTTTCATTTTGTTTTGCCTTCCTCTGAACATTTCGCATTCGCACTTTTATATTCATTAGCTCCAGTGTTATTATATATATATATATTTTAAAATTCCGCTTTATGTGTTTCAGACTTCGCTTTATTTTTTATTCTCATCGTCCATTTTATTTGTTCTTACTCCTAGCTCTGGTAATTATTGATTTATTTATGTTTTTTGTTTTAATTTTTTGTTATTACATTTCCTTCCTCCTGTCTATTTCTCACCACCGTAAGTCTTGTGTGATATCATACCCCGAGTATTTCTTGGTCCACCTATTTGTCCTTCTCTTCTTTAACCTCTGTTTCTCCCAGTTTAAATGTTTAATATATAGTTATTTGTTCTTGTTTTCTTCATTTCCTTCCTTCACGATCATCTAAGAACCTTGTAGTTAAATTTTCCATCCCCACCAATGTCTCTTGAAGTATTCCTAGGTCTCCCATTCTTTCATATTCTGCACCAGTACCACAGCTTTAAATCTCAACACTAGGTGAGGGTGAGAGAGATTGCAAATTCAGGGGGATATAACGGCATGCACTGTAAGGGAAAAAACACTGCAAGAAAAAGAGTGAGAACAAAAAGAAGATTACAGGAGTGAGGGAGGGAGGTAGAGACATTCATACACATAGTTGCATTTACAGGGGGGAGAAGGAGAAAAAGGAGTTAGACAAATTTATAGAGAATAGTTATTATATCAAATACCTTGCGGTCCATTTCGGGGAGATACTGCAGCTGGAACGAGATATTGTGAACTGTACTGAACTCGGTGCATATTGTTGAAATGTTTTATCTACTCTCTTCTTGAACTGCTTTACAAACCAACTATTTACAACTTTTTAGGGAAGACTGTTACAGGTAGAACATATCTTATAAATTATATGAGAATATTTCTACATATACTATAGTCTGTTATTTTTCCAGCTGATAGTAAATTGATCCATTTTGATTATTCAGCTATTACGACGATATTATGGCGAAATATGCTGTTCATAATTAAAACGTGGCAATCATATAGCACAGAGATATAAAACGTCCATATTTTTCAGTAAGCATAATTTTGGTGACAACACGAGTATTTTAATTCAATATCTGATTATGAGGTTCTTTAACTAGACACGTTTCCTTTGTGTTTTTCTTAGTTGCCGTCGCTTCTCTGCACTAATTTCGGGTGTTAAGGGGAGACATACCGTGTTTCTGGACCCCCTTCTCCCTTATGTTAAACCCCACTAGTTTTGAGATTATAAGACGTTGGCTCCATTAGTTTGGGGATTTTATGACCTTTCACCCCATTTATTTGCCAGTATTAGGACCTTTCGTGCCATTTAGGAGTCGTTTTTTTCCCGGCGAGCATTAGCGAGCCTGTAATTTTAGGAGGAATCGGCCTTTGACCGGGACATTTTTCTACCGAAACATTTACAAATCTATCTTGAAGGGGGTCTATTTTTTTTTTCTTTTTTTTTTCTTAAGCTTGATGGAGGTCTAGGGAGGAAACTAAACATATATATGAATACATGAATTAATCGACCAAACAAACAGCCACTGTCCCCTTAAGTATGCATTCAATTTTCACCTATTGTATCTGCACACTGCTGGGATGCTTCGGCAGCTTCCATAATAATGATAATAATAATAATAATACTACTAATAATAATAATAATATCAATGATAATAAGAGAGTGAATGAAACGTCAGGTGAAAACCGCCTATAGTGCTAAGCCTCTCCAACTCTAATTCCCAGCCATAGTTGCGTGTTATATTCATATTGAATTTAAGCATTTTCCTATGATTGTCAAATCTATTAAGTATTTTATAGACTTAAATGAACTGACCTCATTCTAACAAAATGAGACCAAACACTCTCATTCGATCTGTGTATCGATGTGTTTTAATTGATGGAATAAGTTTTGTAACCCTAGCTTAGACGCTTTCTAGCCTTGTTATACCTTTCCCAAATGCTGAACCAGAACTGAACAGCATACTCTATAATACGCCGTGTCAGAGCGTTGTACAATGTCAGGACTATTTCTTGATTTCGGTATTGAAATTGTCTCTTGAATTATATCCTGATATTTTCTAGGCTTTCTTCTTTACTTCTTCTCTACTTTACGCAGTCACTTCCCGATTCTGTCCCAATAGTGAATAATCTGATTTGGGATTTGCATAGCCGATATGCATTACCTAGTACTTCTCCAAGTTTAGTGGCATCTGGCATGTCTCAGCCCATTCACCCAATTTATTAAGATGTGTGCAGAATTGTCCAAACCTTGAAGATTCTACACATTCCCTCCAGGTTTAACCCCTTCATTACCGAGCCGTCTTTTTATTATATTCTAACAACTATTTGACGATTTTATGCAGTTTAGAAAGGGTCTCCAGCAATAAACAAGCTTCGAACTATCTCACTTAACGCATTTTACTACCACAGATCCTTCTTAAACTGCACACAATCGTCTAAATATAGCAATGATAAAATACAAAAGACGTCGCCGGTACAGAAGGGGTTAAAGGTATATACAAACTCCGACCCCACACTCAACAGAACAATATCAATAATTTGACTTTCTGATCCTTTTGATTTGTATGTAATTATTGTAGACCAATAAGGGGAGGAAGACCGTTTTTCTGGACCCCCTTCTGCCTAATGTTTAGCCCGACTAGTTTTGAGATTATAATTAAGACGTTCGGCCCATTAGTTTGGCGATTTTAACACCTTTCGCCCCATTTCGTTGTCAATTTTAAGACCTTTTGTGCCATTTAGGTGTCGATTATTTCCTGCCAAGCGAAAGCGAGCCTGCAATTTTAATAGGAACCGGCCTTCGGCCGGAGAATTTTCCTATCAAAAAATGTACAAATTTATCTTGAAGGGGTGTCTAGGCTTTTTTTTTTTAAAGCTTGATGGAGGTCTAGGGAGGAAACTAAAACAATATAATTATGAAGACATTAATTAATAGACCAAACAAACGGCCAGTCTCCCCTTAAATTATATCAAATTATGGAATAACTTTATATAGCTTAGACTTTACTCTACTTTTCAAAGCTATGACGCATATTCGTATCGTACAGAGATACTAAACTGTTGACTGTTATAGGAAATTGTACTTTCCCCGTATGTTTTCGAGATGCAAGCATCCTCATTACATATATTACTTTACTATATATAAAGAACAAAGTTTGGTTGATATATTTTGCCGTTGAAACAAATAACAGGTGCAACTTGGAACATATAATATTTGATTTGCGAATATGTAGAATACTTATTCTTTTTATTCCCAAAGCAACTATATAATGTTTGTTCATACAATTTAAAAATACAGTTCTGGTCACATGCAACTTCTCCTTCAACGTTTGATGCAATATGACTTTTCCTACGTCCCCAGATTGAAAGCTATACGTCCCTTGGTGCAACCTCAGATCTTTGAAAGATTTTGAAAATATATACAGTATATTCGTTTCGTCTCATAGTATACTGCAATATATGTTTCATGAAAACATAAGACGAAATCCCTGCACACTACTCTATTGACTCTATCTTTGAATTGTATGAATCTAGATGGATTGTATATATACTGTGTGTATATATACAGTATATGTGTGTGTGTGTTTGTGTTAGTATGTGTATTATGTAATATACAATTTACATGTAGAGATTATCTAACCTAAAGTTATTTAGTTCACCCTAACCTGCCCTATTTGAGAACAATCAGACAGGTTAATGAGACAGCTATATCTCTCATCCCTATACCCTATATCATATGCCCCTCATAATATTTAAAAAATGTCGTGCACATATTTCTGTCAGCTGATAACGTGTTTTATTTGGTAAAATAATAATGATTTGCTTTGATAAATTAATTAGCCAATAGTGAAACTTCAATCAATCTTGGCCTTTGTCGTTATCATTGGAACTTCGAGTTCCCATCGTTGGAATATACACCCATTTTTACCTCCGCCAGCTTAGTTGGACCAAGGTTATGATTGTATATGTGTCTGTATATCTGTAAACAAGGAATCTGAAAAAGTTATGAACTAATGTTCAAAAAATTTGGTTGGTTGATAGGTTATCGCCATGGAAGAAGTGATTGAATTTAGAAGGTTACCGGTAGAGTGTATGCCTCCGCCAGTGAAGGCGGCTCACAAAGTTATGAACCAAGGTTCATGAAATTTGGTGGGCAGATACGATATGTGCAAAAGATGAACAACTTCCTTTTTGGAGGTGATCAGGCGAGTGCATATCTCGACGGCAAAGGTACGCATTCTCCCGAGTGTCCCTCTAGTTACTAAGGTGACTACCAAATGTATTGTGTTCATCTTTACGGGTTTTTGTTATGTCTCAACTTTGAGACAGTAGCCAGCAACTCCTGCTACCTAGAGGTTGGCAGGCTGGGAGCCAAAGAGTTACATTTTTACTTAGCCCCTCAACTTTCCCTTCATAATTGTTAAGGGGCACAGGGCCTTTAGTGGAGCTTCGGTGTCTCGGGCATTTCCGCACTCTCCTCAGATCCTCGCCTGGGAGTGGCTTCGGTCACCTGGGCATTCTTAGTGGTAAAGCACGGAGGATTCTGGGGGGGCGCCGCTCGGTTATGGTCTTGGCCTTGCTTGGAACCTTGGGGCTGTTCGTTCAGACATTTTGGGGAACAACAACAACAACTAATGAAACTATGTGATCCTCCCGAAATCATAAATCGAAAAATATAGCATTGTTGATATGGGTATATACCGATTATTATGATATAATGTGGAGAGATGCAGTCCCCCTAAGTCTTGTCAGCCCCAGGTTTGCTAAACAGTTCCCGCCACTGCAGTCCCGCGCCTCTCACAAGTATGCAAATTAACTGTGATATTAGAGCATGTTGCCGCTGTGTGGAGGCACAGGACAGAGCAACAATAACTTGATACACCAGTCGGGGGTTCAACTCTGCTACCTGCCACCTTCACAACCGCACACGTTGGTTTATTAGATACCTGTGTGTGTGTGTGACACACAGCCTTCATCCTTTAATATAGGTGAACATGTCAGTGAATCATTGTGTTCTTACACAGGGAGGGGAGTCTGAATGAGGACGGAGAGGTAGGAAAGGTTAGCGGACAGTGGCGAGGGCGGGAGGGGAGTCTGAATGAGGACGGGGAGGTAGGAAAGGTTAGCGGGCAGTGGCGAGGGCGGGAGGGGAGTCTAAATGAGGACGGGGAGGTAGGAAAGGTTAGCGGGCAGTGGCGAGGGCGGAAGGAGTGTCTGAATGAGGACGGGGAGGTAGGAAATAGTCCAGTAAATCTAGCAATCATTTAACTGGACCTAGAACAAATTGTAATAGAAGGTTTTTTGGCTTTAACTTGTTTATTAGGTCCCTCTGATGAACATATAAAAAGTCTCCAACTTTTGGACACCGGGAAAGTGGTTAATTTGCATAAATTCAAGATGGCCGCCGTCCAAAGCTTCAATTTACAGATAACTTTTTTCTGGTTGCTCCTAGACCCTATAAATGTATTACAAACAACGTTTTTTTGGCTTTAACTTGTTTATTAGGTCCCTCTGATGAACATATAAAAAGTCTCCAACTTTTGGACACATGGAAAGTGGTTAATTTACAGCCGAAAAACCTTACAGACAGGCTGAACTGTCTCTTTCACAAGGGGTGACACAGGCACTTTGTGCTTGTATGGGTTTTTTGACCTGTTGTCCCTCTTTTTTATAAAAAAAAAAAAAAAAACATGACGTAGTATGACGTCATTCAGAGCCAATTATGTAATTCATGATAGGAGTTCGTATTCACTTGGATCATCGGTGCTTGCATCAAAGTTGCTATTTTGACAGAGTCCTTTACATTGACCACATGCACTGGAACATTCAAGCTCATTCCGTTTGCAACTACAGCGTTGAGTGTCACAGTTGCCCTTACACTGACATCTGACCAATTTCAGTAGTGAATCAGGAGCCACTGGCGAATCCATCGTCTTCGGTTCAAGCTGTCCCTTCCGCAGACACCAGCCCCATTTCTCGGGGTCCACACAGTTCCCCATCCATTCCTGGACCTGACAATAAACTCGGAACGAGTGGTATTTGGCTGCATCGGTTGTTGGGGGAAGGCTGTGAACTTCAACGGTAGTTGAACTTTTTGCCACCTTGTTGCAAAACTTTGTCTTTCGCAGTCCGTCAAGGGTGTCATTTCCTTTTCCCCCGTACAAATAAACCAAGGCCTTTTCACCAGCTGATGATATCGCGTCTTTACTTCCACTTTGGCAACAGAATGCTTCTATACATTTCAAGAAACCGTTGTCTTCCCTCACTTTCCTCAAGGCAGCCCCTTTACCAATACCATACAGTCGTGAGGTTGTGTCACATCCACAGAGTGCATGGACAACTGGCAGGACACGACAGATGCTTTCACCGAGAGCTTCTGCTACTGAGTTAATATGCCAACATTTCCCACCTTCCTTGCTCGACTTGAAGTACAAATCATTCATCCCTCGTTCCGCATAATGACACAACAGCACCAACAAGTCTGTGTCCTCACCTATCACATATGTCACGGTTTCCCTTGCATGCTCAATTCCCTTCTTCGCAATCATGACATCTGCATCTGCTGGCGCATTGACACAGTCAATTCCATTTGCCTTGAATGTTTCACACAATAAGTCAATGAAGTTTTGCTTATTGTCCGAGTTTGACAAGAAGTTTTCCTTTTTTGACCGAAGGGGCATGGTTGGAGTGAACATCACCTTTTGACCAAAGACTCCTTTTGATCGTCGATTGTGTGTCATGTCCTTGGTAGTAGGTCCTGATTTATAACCGTCGAATACAACCACCGGGTTGAGAAAGTTTTGGAAACATGCTTCATGTACATGCTTGCAATGTCCTCAAATGTGTCACCCTTCTTCCATGGAATCCTTTGCAATAAGGAACCACCATCCAGAACATGGGTCACAGTCCTTTCTTCCTCAAATGATTCCAATGACGACTTGGGAACAACAGCAGCTATCTCATCTCCTAGCTGTGGTTTATTGGCTTCCCTGAGCCTCCCCCACTTATCGAACAGAGCAGTAGGGTAGCTAGACAACTCATACGCAAAGACCTCTTCAACACCTAAGTCCCTGTTATTAGCAAAGATGAGGAGCCTCTGGAAAAGGAGCTGTGGGTCGATTGGTACTTTTTCAGCACTGATTGTAACCTTTGCACCCAACGACTCAACTTGATCTTTCTTCCTAAATGAAAAGTCAAAAGCATTGCTACCTTCCATCTTCTGCACAATGTTCATACCAACCTCATACAGTAAATGAGGATTGGCCGAGGCTGGTCCTGTCACACCGTTGGCAATATTCCTGAGTTCATTTGATTCTTGAAATGGATCATAATCCTTGAAGAATGCGAGAACCTTCTCTGTGTCCTTCCTATCTCGTTCACGCCTTGCTTCAGTCATTTCTTTGTGCTGCTCAGAGGTGTGGAAATGCTTCCCTGTCAGTTCTTGCATAACTTCACTCACCTCAGCGCAGGCTGGCATAGCAAGTAACCAGCGCAGGCGTTGCGTTTCCTCCATGCCCCTACCACGTGTCAATCCACCATTCGTTTTCAAAGAGCGCATCAAAACCTGCTCTATAACCAAGTCGCTTGGCAGTCCTGCCCACAGCCGATCACTTCGGTGGATCACAAATAGACCGGAGTTCAATTGACAGAACATGTCTGGGTTGAGCTGCTCAAGTTCAATCATGTCTTGAATGTACACATGGGCTGACTTGGCATAATTGTTATGACCACACGCTGCAAAGTACGGCAACATCTCCTGGAGTGTTCCGAGGTACAGTAGGAAATCGCCCATTCTCAGTGCCCTCAGGAAGCGACGCAGCAGGTCAATCATGTCCATGTATTGAATCCATAGCTTTCCCATCTTATGCTCTGCTAAGGAGCTCTTCTCAGCTTTAAGTTTTTCAGAAATTCTGTTGAAAACGTCTTTACTGCAGACTTCATCCGGTGAAACGTCTTCACGCAACAGCTTATCCAAAAGATCTGCAGCCTCCTGGAAGTCCTTGCATGAAACAAGAAACAAGATGATGGGATTAGTATAGGCCTAGGCAAAATGTAATAGACAATAATGTGTAGTAAAGGTAGGGCTTGACCTAGAACAAATTGCAATAGAAGGTTTTTTGGCTGTAAATTAACCACTTTCCAGGTGTCCAAAAGTTGGAGACTTTTTAT
The DNA here is from genome assembly GCA_032716605.1 of Paralithodes platypus. Classification (NCBI taxonomy): domain Eukaryota; kingdom Metazoa; phylum Arthropoda; class Malacostraca; order Decapoda; family Lithodidae; genus Paralithodes; species Paralithodes platypus. The sequence goes on from CM064575.1 coordinate 18,834,926, forward strand.
ATGTTCATCAGAGGGACCTAATAAACAAGTTAAAGCCAAAAAACGTTGTTTGTAATACATTTATAGGGTCTAGGAGCAACCAGAAAAAAGTTATCTGTAAATTGAAGCTTTGGACGGCGGCCATCTTGAATTTATGCAAATTAACCACTTTCCCGGTGTCCAAAAGTTGGAGACTTTTTATATGTTCATCAGAGGGACCTAATAAACAAGTTAAAGCCAAAAAACCTTCTATTACAATTTGTTCTAAGTCCAGCCCTACTTTGACTGGTCTAAAAGGTTAGCGGGCAGTGGCGAGGGCAGGAGGGGAGTCTGAATGAGGACGTGGAGGTAAGAAAGGTTAGCGGGCAGTGGCGAGGGCAGGAGGGGAGTCTGAATGAGGACGGGGAGGTAGGGAAGGTGTTATCACACAGGGTGATGTGATGCGACTAGTGCAGTAGCATGTTGGTGTAGTGCTGCTTGCTTGCATGCAATTCTCGCTTTCAGCTGCTGCCGCTGGCTAACCCTTGTGGTGAAAAAGGGGAGCCGAGTGCGTAAGTCTCCCTCTGCCAGTACATAGCCTCTTCATCACCAAGACTCCTATTGTGCCTCCACGGGGCCACACACTGTAACTGGGTGTCTTGCGACCCCAGGCTAAATCAATAGGGGATCTCGGGGCATGCGGTGGACCCCAGAGGTATGATGTGCATCCTTGTCATCTACCAGCAACCGCACACACCCACTGCCTTGTGGTTTAGTCTAGTAAGACAAAGGCTAGGGGAGAACACCCTGAGAAAAAAACAGACGTTGGGGTCACGTCCTGGCGGTTTCCGACAAACTGGAATCCCGGCAGTCCCCTGCAGTATTGAGCAGGAGCTGGTCGTCTTGGGTCACCCCCTTGCCATCAGCAACCCCTGTTCAGTACCAAGATAGTGAAGTTGGAACTGCGCACCTCCCTCGGCACTCTAAACTCTTCTATGCACAGGTTTTCTCTTCCTGCTTTGCAGGAAGGGAACGTCATCATCGGACTACGATGGACTACCATAAGCAAGCAAGTGTAATCATCCAACAACAATATAAATAAATAAATCAGTCAACAGGCTTTAGACACCCCTACATGATTAATAGACTTTCCTCAGCTATGCGAAATATGGTCTTTCCGGAGGTCTTCTCCACTCAGGGTTATTATTCACCAAACCCTGTGAGGGAGCTGAGTCAACTGCCGGAAAATGAGCCAGGTGCGTATATTGCCAAGTACAGTATGCGCTGATGAACTATGCAACTATTCTGCTTCGAGTTAGTTTAAGATAATAGACGCTGATTGAAATGTCACGGCATTGGTAGCTCATGAACCATGGTATTAAGGTAGGGGGCGTATTAAAACGCGTTGAACATTTCTGTAATATGTCGATCAAAGACTAAGAAACTGAATGTCGACTTATCAAGAAGACCTTGATATGACAATGCTACTTTAAACAGGATGCTTATGATTATACAGTATACTTGTGTTCGTTATTGCAAAAGATAACTTATAAGAATATGATCGTTAAATAGAGATTGTCTACATATACACACATGCTTCACACTGTAAAAGTGGATTGGTTGTGCAATGAATAGGACGATAACAAACAGGAAGGTTGCAATATTGGCCGGAATGCAGTTTTTGGGTAATGAAAGCAAATGACAGGGCAATTTCCGTGTTTTGACATGATTATTCGATCGACGAGTTGTGATTTGATTTGGTGTATGTAGATGAATTATGCTTTTGTCAGTTAATGCTAATCAATATGGAAATAATTGATTATAATAATATTATATAACAGTATAAAGAAGTGAATGAACTGATGAACTAATATTTGATGATATACGATTATTATAGTGTAACAAATATTGTAGCACCTTAAAAATCCCGAAACGTGTGTCAAACAAACACAGAAATACCCATTGTGTAATTGGCTACTCTTAATAATATCTAACCTGAGTGCTGCACAGTTTAAGATAAATCCTATACTTCACCCGAACACCGCTGCTGACGTACATATATGTCCTAAGTAAATAATGGGTATACTGCGCGAGAATTCCATATACGTTCTGGTAGTACCGGCTGAGTATGTTGCATCAACTTGCCCATTTGTTGCCCGATGCTTCCAGGAAGTTTTAAGCTTGCCACCCATACTTATTTCAGTGTGTTTAGTGCATTGGTTGAGGTAAGGTTTGTGTACAAAAAAAAGAGGTGTTTTAGAAGATGAGATCAACAAAAACAACCATATACCAGATATGAATATGTGGTTGACATAATGGGAGAGAGAATATTGGCCACCCCTGCGGTGCCCCGTCATATGACGTGTAATTTGGAAGCAATTATGAGCGCTGAGAGAGAGATCCAGCGTTGGAGAGACGATAGGCGGCCTTGGACCTCTCCCCACGGCGGCGCTGAGTGCACTGAGATCCCTGTCAGATCTCACTTTCTCACACACCCTCCCTCGCACACGAAAAACCGCCCAAATCCCAAATTTTTACCAATTTTCCTGTAATGTAATGTAATGTAATGGGATTCAGATCTCATTGGAAAGCTCTATCTTTACACTTTCACGGATATATAATTGTATTACACTCTGGCTCTTGCTTATACATAAAAAAGAGAATGGAATGAAGGTCATTTTCAGCAAATATACCCGCCAGGCGCTACCATAATACACCCTCTCTCCTCCGCTCTTAGAGAGTTAAAGACTTCGATACCTTGGCTGCTTGCCTCACTGATGAAAGCAGACTGAGATCTATACTTGGTATTAATTTTCTCGCAGGATAACATGACGTTGCACAGTGTTGCCAATAACTTGCCTATTTTTGTCACATTGATTGGTATTCATAGTGAAAATTTCATGCGGTTCACATTGTAAGCTTTTTTCCACCGAATTCCTGAAGCTTTAGGAACGCAAAGCTGTGAGGCTTTACACTTTGGATAAAATTCTCCAAAACACGCAATTCGAGTGGGTGAGCATCTAGGGATTAATGCTTTACCACAATTATGTTTAAAAAGTAAATACTCTTTTAAATTGCTTAATCTAATATTTCGTAAATAATGTTCACTTTCATATACAAAAATTGAGAGATAACATATCTTAATATTGTTAAAAAGGTACAAAATGTCGGCAGCTGTCCATTCCCTGCCTCACTCCTCTGTCTTCCTTTCCTCCGAGCTGGCAGCTCTGGAAATACATAAATCACCAACTCTGGCTGTTATCTGTACTCACATATATCTTCTCACTCCAACTTGGCTCCAAAATCTCATAATCCCGTGAAACTGATGATGTTCATAATATATCGTTGTTGTTTTGGATACTTCATGTTCAGTGTACACTCGGATACCATAGTCTCTAACCCACTCATAATAATTCATGAACCCACTATTTTTGTAATTATAAACATCTGGATTGATTTATGGAGAGAACTTGCTTTTCACAAAATAGTATATATAGTTTTGTAGTTGATGCATAGAAAGTTTTATTCATATATTTGTTTCCAGAGCTATGCCTCCATAATTAGAAATAGGTGAAATCCACATATATATTTAAGTGGGCTAGAGACTATGGCATCCGAGTGTACCTAACTAGTATATATCTAATAATACATTTTATTGCTGGAATTCAGTTCTAGGTAGGATATTCGCATGGCGGTAAATAATTTACAATAAATAAGAAGTCGTTGTACTGCAGAGGTTTACTTAATTTAACCGTTTAACTTTACTATATGAAGCTTTCCACTGTTGAAGAAACTCGTGCGGCTTTAGCTAGAACACAAATTAACTCAACATTGTATTTATATAGCGTACAAATGTAACAAATAAACCATTGTCTTATTTCCCAGACAAATTAATACTGACCATAGATGAATCAAGGATACTGATGATTTCGTAATAGGGGTCGTTATTGTAGCCTACTTTAATCAAAAGGCAAGGTACGTTGAGTGGAGCAGTACATAGACCAGATTTTCCCAACAACACGGGTTCGCATTTTTTCTATTTTTCTGTTGGTCAAAAAATGCGGCAAATTTGTTGGCATGATATCAGCGGTGGACGGTTGTGTGTATGTTGCTCTGTGTGTTGGTGTGTCTGTGTGTTGGTATGTCCGTGTGTAGTGTGCCTATGTTGGTATGTTTGTTGGTGTGTCTGTGTTGATATATACAGTATGTGTGTCCGAGTGCTGGTATGGCTTTAAGTCAGTGTATCTGTCTGTTGGCGTGGATGTGTGTGTGGGTTAGAACACGACTGTGTGGGCCGCTATTTAATTAAAACATTTCGTGGTACTATACCAGTTTGAAAGTGACTCTCGCTCTCTCTGTCTCTCTCTCTCTCTCTCTCTCTCTCTCTATTTTTTTTTTTTTTTTGTACTACCATATTTATCTTCAGTACTATCGCTGGCCTTAAACAACTTATTTATATGTAGTATGTCCCACCCTCCCCAACACATACACACACACACACACCTCCCCTCTCACACTTTCCTCCTCCCTGGAGTACCTTACCTCCTCCTCCTCCTCCCCCCCCCTACTCCTCCTCCTCTCCCACCCATTCCTCTACCTCCTACAGAACCCCTAACCATACTGCTGTATTGTCCTCAATATTCTCGGCTAATGGCTTGATGTACAAGTACCTCCGGATATGCGGCACTGTCCCTCCCGGAGGACCACTTGCACCTTCCCTCCGAATATTATTTTATGGAAATAAAATAATTTGAATATGAATCTGAATCTGTGTGGCTGTGTGTTTTGGGTGCTGGGGCAATGCCTTCTCTATACATAATTATGTATAGAGAAGGCATTGGCTGGGGTCTGGTGACTGGGTCACGACGGGTAGGGTCCCTCTAGGATGTTTAAGAAGGGACATACACACTCACACACCTCCCCTCTCACACTTTCCTCCTCCCTGGAGTACCTTACCTCCTCCTCCTCCCCCCCCCCCCCCCTACTCTCCCACCCATTCCTCTACCTCCTACAACCCCCCTCCCTCTCTCTCATAACCACACACCCTACTAAATATTATATTACTATCGGCATGTAAACTTCTCCACTGGTCATATTGCGCTAACTATCCCCTCAATAACCATTATTGTAATAAGAATTTGAACCATGTAACTCATCTTTGTAAAATATTTGTATTACTATAATTCCATTATAACTTCGGTAGTTGGTAATATTAGTCACATTATGTATGTGACTCTTGTATTCAGCTAACTATGACCTCAATAACCGTTGATGTAATGAAGAATGTGAAGTGTCCCTCATATGATTGTAATATATTTGTGGTACTATTATTTCATAATAATTAATGTAGTTCGAAATATTAGTCACATCTTGTATGTAATAATTGTATTCAGCTACCTATGATCTCAATAACCATTGATGTAAGAAAACATGAATAGCCTCCTCATATGATTGCACTAGTTTTGTAGTGCTATTATTTACCTGTCAATTAATAATTCAGTCATTTTTTTTTTTTTTTTTTTTCATGAGCACGTATATACAGCATATGTGGCAATCAAATGAGGAAACTATAATAACACCAGACGACGATACTGTTGCTACAGTAGAATAATGCTCTTTGAGCAGTATGTATTGCCTTACCAGTGGTTGTCCCCTTATTATTATTATTATTTTATTATTATTATTGAAATACCACAGGAACGAAAATTCCTGGGAGCGAAACTTCCACCCCCAACGAGATCCCTCTCTTTCTACCACCTCCCTCCACATGTTACACGTCTCGTTAATCACAGTCTTCTAATATACAAATCACATTTCCTTACCCCTGACATTCTTGAAATACCCACTAAGTATATTCAATTAGATACCAACCATGCAGACTATAATACGTTCGTTGTGTGGGTACGAGGCGATCTCAAGACACCTTAGCTCCCAGTGCACAACGAACCCGATCATGATTATGTCCGCCTGTATTAAATTATGTATTATGTTGATTTATACCATTGCCTATTTTTGTAATAATTGTATTCAGCTAACTATGATCTCAATAATCATTGATGTAATGAAAATATGAATAGTCTCCTCATACGATTGCACTAGTTCTGTAGTGCTATTATTTACAACCTGTCAATTAATAATTCAGTCACTACAAGCTTGCTTGCTTGCTTGCTTGCTTGCTTTTTTTTTTTTTTTTTTTTTTTTTTTTTTTAATGAAATACGTATATACAGACCATGTGACAATTAAATGAGGAAACTATAATAACGCATCTGAATAATGCCAACCTGACTTATAAACACAAATATGAATGTAACCAGACGACGATGCTGTTGTTTCAGTGGAATAATGGCTCTTTGAGCAGTATGTATCGCCTTACTAGTGGTTGTCCCCTCACAGGATGGGGGGCGCTGCTCAATAAACTCGCCCCTCGGGGCAAAATCAAAATCAATCTCTCTCTCTCTCTCTCTCTCCATACATGAGACTGAGATATACTACAGTCTAGTAAGCTCTACATCCCCCTTTAAGCTAAGAGATTAAGTAGAAACATCTAAGCTTTTCCATACTAAAAATATAGTCACCAAAATGACAATTTTAATATTCCTTTATGTGCATATTTTGTTATTTGCATATCCTGCCTCGTACAGTTCCCAAGCTAGGAACTTGGAACAAATGCTGTATAGGTTTGGTTATACAGCATTTATCCAACGTAACACATTAATGCTAGTATTAATGGACACCAGTTATCTTACCAACTTCAAGCAACATTGATAAACTAAAGATACTCACCATCAAATCAGATTTATATAAACTTATCAGGACATGTTTTATCCTATTAAAAGTCTTAGTCTGAGTGTGTGTCACTTATTCACAGTTCTTTTCACTTATTCACATTTATTTTCACGTGTTACTTATTCTCAGTTTGTGTCACTTATTCACATTTCTTGTCACTTATTCACAGTCCTTGTCACTTATTCACAGTCCTTGTCACTTATTCACAGATCTTGTCACTTATTCACAATTATTGTCACTTATTCACAGTTCTTGTCACTTATTCAGTCCTTGTCACTTATTCACAGTTCTGGCACTTATTCACAGCTCTTGTCACTTATTCACAGTTCTTGTCACTTATTCACAGTTCTTGTCACTTATTCACAGTCCTTGTCACTTATTCACATTGTTTGTCATTTGTTCAAAGTTCGTGTCTCTTATTCACAGATCTTGTCACTTATTCAGTTCTTGTCACACGTTAATTATGTCTTGACAACTTTACCTTTATTGGGGGATGGTTGTTATTCTTCTGGTTCACCTTCTCCCTTATGTTTAGTACCATTTGTATTGAGATTTTTAGACGTTCGGCCCATTAGTTTGGCGATTTTTAGATTTTTCGCCCTACTTCTTTGTCAATATTTAGGCCTTTCGAGTAATTTAGGTGTCGATTTTTTTCCTGCCGAGCAATAGCGACCCTGTAATTTAGGAGGAATCAGCTTTTGGTGTGGAACTTTGTTCTATCGAAAAATGCACACATTTACCTTGGAGGGTCTTGGGGGTATTATATTAAGCTTGATGAAAGTCTAGGGAGGAAACTGAAAACAAATATATATATATAAAATTAAATAGATAAATAGATAAGCAAATAAATACGCCTATCCCCCCTTAGAGATCCCTACCCGACCCCCCCCCCCACCCCCCTCCTCCCTCCCTCAGCCAGGTTGCTCGGTCGGTCTTACTGATGGTCAGGGAATATTATCGGGAAAAATGCGGTGACAGCGGCAATAAGAAAAGGTATATTTATAGCATGAGTCTAACCGCTGGACGTATATGGAAAATTGGCTACAAGGAAACACACAAACACACGTACACTCACACACACACAAACACACACACACACATACACGATACCTTAGAGTAAACAGCTATGCTAATTTGACTGAATAACGTACGTATATAAACACATTTATATTCAGAAACCAATGTTCCTTGGCTTTAGGAATGTTGTGATATGTGTAGTCGGAAAACAGTTAGTCCGGCTCCTGTCCCAACGGTAACCCCTTCCCCTGTTCGGCTCGACCCATGTAGACCACGAACCAAATCGCCCTGGACCATAACCACCCTAAACGAAAACGCCTGCAGACAAAATACAAATTCAATATAATCGCAGACCGAAACAGTCAGGTATCAAAATGGCCCTTTTAATCACACCTCTTAGCATAAAAGGTAATGTTAAAAACCGACCACATTAAGGAGGGATGCTCGTATTTATGTGTTAACCCTCTCCGACATAAGACGCGATTTTGAGCCTATTGGGAATACTTTAAAGCCTTTGTTACCATCAGGGGTATTTAGAAACATTTAGTTTAGTTACTTCAACCTCTGCAGTTGCCTTTGAGTTAGCTGTGGGCAGAAAACTAATTTTGGAGAGGTAATTATATGAGTGAAATAACTCTTATTTATTATTGCTAATCTGGCAACCTCTGCGTCATAAATGCGTGAAAGGGTTAATTTGTATATAGTTTGTTATAATTATTTATGTATGCATGAATGCATGTACTGTATGAATGTACTGTATATGCATTGTGGAAAATGAATGACAACAAAACTGTTTAAAAATTACCGATTTAGAGCAACTATTGCATTGCGCATTCAAGATCTACCCATATTGCATCCAACAGCCGATGGCATGTTGTGAATTCAGTGCTAATCGTATTGTAGTACATTTTAAATTTTCTAAATATTACTAGCTAATTGTCTTATTTCTCCTGCCTAGCTTATCATCTTTCTCTCTCTCTCTCTCTCTCTCTCTCTCTCTCGCTTCGACTGCCCAGTGCCCACTATCATAGCACCCCTACTGCTCTTCATCATGTCCGCCACTAAGACCCAAACAGTCCTTCAGACATAACACTTTTCGCATCCTGTTAATGTATGTATCTCTTCCTCCCCCTGCAAAAACTTCCCTTCCACCTAAACTTCTTGAGAGTCTTACCACAACTATCGACGTTGTTTTCGTTTACTTTCTCTTCAGCTGGGCTTTTTGTAGTTGTTTGCGTCTTTTGGGAAAGTGAAGCTGGTCTTTGCCACATTCCTTCCTTGGCGGTTCCTATTTTGTTCGAGTCTGTTAACTGGCTTATTTAAATAAGAGAAGGTGGTGCTGCGTTCGTGTAGCGGTTTGTGTTCTTACCTGGTTGTTGTCAGTTGTTGGGCTAAACGTGAGGGAGAAGTGTGTTCAGAAAAAGTACCCCCCCCCCCCCCCCCCCCCCGATAATGAGCATACTACATAACTCTACACACTCTGAGTACTTTACTTAAGGGGTTAGTGGCTGTTTTTTTTATGTTTTTTTTATTTTTATTTTTATTTATTTATTTTCATTTTCCTCGTTAGACCTCCCTCAAACTTAATAAGAATAACCCTAGACCTCCCTCAAGATAAATTTGTAAATATTTCTGTCGAAATATCTCCCGGCCGAAGGCTCTTATAATTACAGGCGTCGCTCGCCAGGAAAAAAATCGACACCTGAATGGTACGATAGGTCTTAAAATTGACAACGAAATAGATAGCTAAAGGTGTTAAAATCGTCAAACTAATGGGCCGAACGTCTTAAAGTGTCGACATTTATGGGGCTACAAAAGATGGAGAAAGGGGTCCAGAAAAACGACCCATCTCCCCTTAACCATTGGGGAGGATCTAAATCTCCCATTTGTTGGACATAAACCAAAAACAGTAGGGTAGTGATGGAGAGAGTGAGAGTGAGAACAGAGAAATGGATAGGCGACGAGCAGGGAGGTTTTTAGGAAGGGAAGAGGATGTGTAGATCAGATTTTTACCCTGAATTGTGTTGTGGAGAAATATCTGGAGAAGAAACAAAAGGTGTATGTTGCCTTTATTTACTTGGAGAAGGCCTATGCCAGAGTGGATAGAGATGGTTTGTGGAAAGTACTTAGAATATACGGAGAAGAGGGCAAGTTGCTGAAAGCAGTGAAGAGCATGTATGAGGGTGCAAAGGCGGCAGTACGTGTGGAGAGTGAGCAGAGCGAGTTCTTTGACCTGAATGTTGGTTTGAAACAGGGGTGTGTGATGTCCCCGTGGTTGTTTACTGTATATATGGATGGAGTCATGAAAGAAATACTATCAAGAGCAGTGGATGTTGGTGTATCGCTGAAAAGGGAGGGAATTGAGTGGAAGCTACCTATACTGCTGTTTGCGGATGATACAGTTCTGATGAGTGATAATGAATGGGAGTTGCAGGGTCTGGTAAATGAGTTTGGAACAGTGTGCGAAAAATGGAATTTGAAGGTAAATGCGGGGAAGAGCAAGGTTATGGTCTTCGAAAGGGGTGAAGTCACAGAGTGTGAGGTGAAGCTAAACGGTCAGGCTATGGAGATCGTCAACTCTTTTAAGTATCTGGGCAGTGTGTTGAGTAAAGATGGGACTATGGATGAAGAAGTGCGGGAGAGGGTACAACAAGGGAAGAGGCTTGTAGGAACGCTAAAAGCAGTAACAAGAAATAGGGTGGTCAGTATGGAAGTGAAGAAGTCCTTGCATGACAGTGTGGTAATCCCGACACTGACTTACGGAAGCGAAGCATGGACGTTGGTTGAGAGACTCAGACCAAGAGTGAGAGCAGTGGAAATGAATTACTTAAGGAGTGCGTGCGGAGTTACATGGAGGGATAGACAGACTAATGAGGAAGTAAGAAGGTGTGGTGTGGAGGTAGATGTGCTGGAAAGTGTGAAAAGGAACAACTTGAGATGGTTCGGCCATATGGAACGTATGGAAAGCGAGAGAATGACTAAGAGGGTGTACGAGAGCGAGGTGGAGGGACAGAGAGGGAGAGGTAGACCGAATGAGAGGTGGAAGGATGGAGTGAGGAAGTACATGAACGAAGGCAGTGCTGGTTGGGGGGAGGGGCGTCGACTGACTGGGGGCGGTTCGTTCGTGGCCACCCCTTCGGGGATCACGGCGTCAGGCAATATATAGATAGAAACCAAAAACCCTCCCACACACTGTCTTAATCCAAGTTATTAACCCCTACTGTACCGGCGACGTATTTATATATTTGTCTGGCTATATGTAGACGATTTTGTACAGTTTAAGAAGGATCTGTGGTATTAAAAAAGGGTAAGGTTAGATATTTCGAAGCTTGTTAATTGCTGAGGACCCTTCTTAAGGGGAGATCTCCACTGGAGGGATTTTTTTCTTGACCCCTTTGTCCCTCATGTTTAGCCCCATTGCTTTTGATATTATTAAACGTTTGCCCGATTAGTTTAGCGATTTTAAGAACTTTCACCCCATATTAAGACCTTTCGTGCAATTCAGGTGTCGATTTTATCCTGGCGAGCGATAGCGAGCCTGTAATTTAAGAGGAACCGGCTTTCAGCCGGGACATTTTTCTACCGAAAAATGTACAAATTTATCTTGAAAGAGGGTCAAGGGGGTGAAATTTTAAGATTACTGGAGGAGTAGAAAACAAACTAAAAACCTCCCCTTAATCTAAATAAATTCGTCTAGTAGTAGCCAGAGTAATGTTAAAAGAATGTCACTAGTATTTAATGGGTTAATATCAGGTAGGGACCATTCAATAACCACAATTATTGTTTTCTTTTTGCCAGACGACGTAATTCTTGAGAAGGGGTGGCCATGAATATTAGGCGTTTGTCACAAATCGCTAGGTCAAGTTGCACAGGTTTGACATCTACCAGTAACATATTGACAGTGAGGACTCGATCTGCCGACCCTTTCATCAGCAGTCGACGCTCTACTGACTATGACATGGAAACTAATAATGTATAAATCATATAAAGTATTAATTCAACTCCCAAAACCAAACACAATGAAATTAATTAAAGCAATATGATAAATATTCAAAGAAGGCATGTAAGTACATAAACAGAATGAGAAGTGACGTGGGAAAGAGAAAATATATTACAGTATATATTGAAGCGGTTTATTTGTTTACCTTAATGTTTTCTGCCCAAGCTGAGAAGAAAACGGGGTCCTGCACTTCTACTGCTTAAAATATCAAGACTTTAAAGGTGAGACCCCAGCACACCCAACTGTTGTCTTTTAACCCAGTATATTATGTGCGTCTTGGCCATCATTACCACCAGTGAATACAGTGGATCAGGGTGACGAGTGGTTTCTCTCCCTGCAATAGATAATCAGAATGGGTGGTTGTCTCCCTGTAATAGATAATCAGAATGGGTGGTTGTCTCCCTGTAATAGATAATCAGAATGGGTGGTTGTCTCCCTGTAATAGATAATTAGAATGGGTGGTTTTGTCCCTGTAATAGATAATCAGAATGGGTGGTTGTCTCCCTGTAATAGATAATCAGAATGGGTGGTTGTTTCCCTGTAATAGATAATCAGAATGGGTGGTTGTCTCCCTGTAATAGATAATCAGAATGGGTGGTTGTCTCCCTGTAATAGATAATCAGAATGGGTGGTTGTCTCCCTGTAATAGATAATCAGAATGGGTGGTTGTCTCCCTGTAATAAATAATCAAAATGGGTGGTTGTCTCCCTGTAATAAATAATCAAAATGGGTGTCAATAAACATTTCCTTTATCGTAGATGTCAAACCATTCAACACTTTAGGTCTATATTGTCGAAAGTGTGTATACTACACATTTGTAAGAAAACATAAACGCCTTTAATTAATGGACTACTTCTTTAGGTAATATTCCTACCTCTTCGCAGTGTCGCTTAGATATTGAAGAATGTTAAGGGACCCCACCTCGTTTGTCTTCTCTTTCTCTCCCTCTCTCTTTGGCTTGTATCCATTTGGTCATCGGCTTTTTTTGTTTATCTTTCTCTCCTTTTCTCTCTCTCCCTGGCTTGTATCCATTCGGTCTCATTCAGCCTACTGTTTTAAGACGTTTATCCCCATCCAGTTGTCAATATTTTCCTGGCGAGCGTTAGCGATCCAGCATATACTGTAGATGTTTTTTTTTGACAGCAAGCTAAATCTGTACATTTTTCGATAGAAGAATTTCTCCGGCGAAGCCGGATTTCTCCATACAATGCTGGCTCGCTATCGCTCGCCAGGAAGAAATCGACACCTGGATGGGGATAAACGTCTTAAAACAGTTGGCTGAATGAGACCGAATGCATACAAGCCAGGGAGAGAGAGAAAAGGAGAGAAAGATAAACAAAAAAAGCCGATGACCCCCCTTAAAGTGCCCGGTAGGTACCAAATCATTCAAGTAGGGGTCCGATGTACCCTACGTTTTTCGCATAGTCAGTGTACATCATTGGAAGTCTTTCTATGTGGTAACGAATTGAAGTAATTATATTACCGTATGTGTCATAAGCATAACCAAACCAATCATTAATTGGTTAACTTTCAACACATTTAGCACACATATGCTATTAAATTTTCCAATGCAATGGTCACTCAATCAAGAAATGTGATTCTATATAAAGGGCGTCACAGTTCCAGCTCATGGATCAATTTTTACATGTTAATGAAATACTAACCATTCAGCAAACTCATGGTGTTTGTTGTTTTTTAACATAAATAACATTAACCGGATTTCATAAAAAAATATCAAACCCTGAATGTTAATAATTGTTTCATTAACCTGACACATAGATTATCTATAAACCTGTTATTTTGTATATGTCTATTCAAGCAAAAGATAAAAATATACATGCTAGTCATAAGTCGATGTCACAGGTAAATGTCATATAGTTAGGTCAGCATAAGATCTTCGTAAGTATTTATATACATTTTACAAAATAAACTGATATTGTTCATTACATGAACAATATTATAGCAATTGTTCTGACAATGTTCATATGAGTCACAGGCTATTGTTAAAGGTGAATATATATATATATATATATATATATATATATATATATATATATATATATACTGCATATACAGTACATAATATATGTATATATATTGCAAACTTTCCTTCTGATATTGCTGCTCACATGCAATAGCATACACAACTAAAATATATTTTACCAGGAGCATGCTTAAAATATTAAATAGTTTCTAATTAGGCAATGAGAAAGCTGCACTGCACTTAGTATATTACTTTTGTTGATTGGAAATTATTGTTAGCAATTACTTAGTTCTTATGAAGATCACATTTTATACATTGTAAAAAAATACTTAAGAGCATCCTGCTTCAATTCATTTCCACATAATTATATTGTTTGCCCTGTGTTGCAACAAATGCATTTTATTATCCTATTTTAGTTAATTATATCTGTTTTTTAATTATATATTTACAGGTTATACAGGATATACATGTTATAATACAACCCGAAAATAACATGTGTCCACTGAATAATACAATAATTGCAGATTTACTTGTTTCTGCATCATGTTTGCATATTTATCAAAATATGTAACCACTCATATGGTCACAGGTAGGAACCTACCTGAAATATTAATAGATTACTTGTTTCCCTTCTCAACTTCTCGAGCGTTCTCTCTCTTAATATCTAACATAATATGAATTACTCAGCTCGACATTAAGGGGAGGTTTTCCGTTTGTTTGGTCTATTAAGTCATGTATTCATATATTTTTTTAGTTTCCTCCCTAGACCTCCATCAAGCTTGGAAAAACACCCCCCTAGACACCCCTTCAAGATAAATGTGTACATTTTTCGGTAGTAAAATGTCCCGGCCGAAGGCCGGTTCCTCTTAGCATTGCAGGCTCGCTATCGCTCGCCCGGAAATAATCGACACCTAAATGGCACGAAAGGTCTTAAAATTGACAACGAAATGGGGCGAAAGGTGTTAAAATCGCCTAACTAATGGGCCGAACGTCTTATAATCTCAAAACTAGTGGGGCTAAATATTAGGGAAAAGGGGGTCCAGAAAAACGGTCTTCCTCCCCTTAAGGTGAGTATGCTTGATGCAGCACCACACAGTTACAACAATTATGTGTCTTGCCTCCTTAAGCTTAATAACGCTGAGGAGTGTTGTTCATTATGTCAAGTTTGAGTAATGTTCTGGTGGTTCCTGAATTTCCTATGTCCATTTTAGTATTATGTACGTTGCATATGACGTCTACATCAAATCAGACATACTTTGTTCCTACCAGTTCAGGATACCAAGCCAGAACAATTTGTTTTTAAAGAATACATTTAATACGAGACATTTTTTTTTTATTTTTTTTTTTTATTATAAATTTGATCAATAATTAATAGCAAATAATGACTAAGAAGAAAGGACTCGTTTTTTGGACTAGTCTTGCAGTCTTTCATTTTCCATTCTGTACTATCATGCATTATTTGGTCCCTTAACCCACAATGATATGTTCCTTAATTAATGATGGTAATGAGGGTAGAAGTAGCACTCCCCCACACCCCACACTACCCTCAACACGAAACTGTTAACTCACTACCAAATTTGGACTTATAATATAGGGCACATACAATAATACAAAACTGGTACGCAAAATACGCGGTCAAAACATCTTGCATAACAAGTTTAGTAGTGTTTGGACATTTTAAGCACATTTAAAATATGAACTGTAAATATGATTATAAATGAATGACAATTAATGAATCTTCATAACAGACCAGACCAGATGGATGGAGTAAAATAGGAAAGAAAAGTAATTGGACAGAGGAAGAACAAGCTGAGAAGTGAGAAGAACAGTAGCTTCATAACACTTTTGCTGCGGGTTGTTTATACATGGCTTTACTGCTCTCTGCACGATTTTTCTGCTTCTCGTCACTCACCGTGTCAGTAACACTGAATGGTTACAAGCCAAAGAGAGAGGGAGTGAAAGAGAAAAAAGCGAGGTGGGCCCCCTTAATAAATTAGCCTATTACTTGTTAGTTTAGGTTTCTGATCATCGTTGGTCTTACTCCTGATTTGCTTATCCTCTAACCACAGTAACCCCGTTCACCAGAATATTGCTGGGTAAATGTAGGGTTTATTATTCAGTTTAGGAAAGAGCACCCTTAAGTATAGAAAACAAAATATATTAACCCGTTCAATTCAAAGAGGAGTGTATTTTCTGCAATCATTTCATCCTCTATGTATATTTTTCACTCGACACAAAAAAAAGAGGACCAGAGGAAAATATATGAATACATTAAGACAAAATATATATTATTAACTATGTACAGTAGATGTACTGTATAATCCTGGGTATATATCCCAATATACATATAGCTATATAAGTATATAGGCTACCAGTAATTCAGAACAAATAATGGCAATAGCTAAGTTTATATACTGAATATCCACCAAACTCTTTCTATCTCTGACATCCTCCACACAGACTCTCCGCCACAAATTATCCACAATTCTATTATCGTCGACAGGCTGGCGTTTTTCCCCGCCCTATATTGGTCTGGTGCTGACCAGGCCCGCCCGGGACTCATAGATAATGACCAACAAAACACAGTTTGTTTTTACTGCGCAAAGACAAACATTATATAATATTGATTTCTGGAGGGATAATTGGACAGTACACCATCTTCAAATACACACACTCTCTCACATACATATGTACAAGCACATACGCACACACAATAACTCACATAGAGAGAGAGAGAGAGAGAGAGAGAGAGAGAGAGAGGCCCAGTAAGCACACCTATGTTGCACTCTCTCCCTTGCCTCCCTCCACCAGCTCCTGCCACATGTATACGTTTTTCACTAGATATTTGCTGTTTACACTTATCCGCTGGTCTTCACTATTCACATGTTCATCATATAAGTAAAGTAAATGCACATGGAGCATAAATAATGCTTTATATGGTATATATAATTATTTCTGTCAGAATAAACAAAAAATCTCGCATACATGGCCTTTTTAAAAAACATCAATGGCACTCTCTTTGGTTTAACCCGTTCTGTACCAGTGAGGTTTCTTTATTATATTTCAGCTACATTTAGAAGATTTTATGATGCTTAGGAAGTATATATGGTGGTTAAATGGCTTAATTGAGATAGTCTGTAGATTTTTATTTGGTAGACGTCCTTCCTAAACTGAATAAAATCGTCTAAAGGTTCCCAGAATATAATGAAAAGATGCCACCGGTAGAGAAGGGGTTAATGGTTATACAGTATATCCACATAACCTTTGGCTTCAATATGTAGTACGTACAGTTGGTCAAGGATGAAAGTATACAGTTTTTCGTCTGCTATAGCCACACATAGTTTGTCATGTTGGCAGCCCTGGTAGCCATATCTCAGAGCCCGCCCACCTTATACAGGGTGTTTAAAAACGTGTTCCTGGACTTCGTTGTCAGACGGAAATATGAATATATTGCTCTATAATCTTTGACGTGAATATCACTTCGGAGATATTAAACACTTATGTTATTGATAGATTAAAATGTAAAACTTGCAAACTAAACAAACCAAAATTGGGACAAGGACAATATAAAGTCAAATTAAATTATCAAAATAATACAAGATATACAAGAAATGCGAGAGTGAAAACGAAAATAAAAACGTCTACCTATATACGATATTTCAGTGGAATACAGGTCCATTTTCACACGTGGCAATATGTGGCTAATAATGTAGGGTATGGTGATATCAATGGAGCAGTTGGTTTGCAGGTGTTCTGCTGATAAAAATAAAAATAATAATAATAAATAAATAAATAAATAAATAAAAATCACAAGTAAAGCCTCATTATGCTTCGAGGACTGACTCATAAAGCAATGGCGCTCGCAAGATGAGTACAATTGCTGGGTCATTACCCTATTGAACACACAGGCTTCCGTCCACGTTTAGGAATTATATTTTTATGTATCTAAAGTAGACGAATATGGAGTGGCTATAAAAGATATTACGATATACACTTAACATTATAACATTCATAATAAATAATGAGTAGAAAGAGGAATCTAATAATACTTGTTAATTAATAAGTAGGTAAATATTGATATTTCACTTTCATCCCCAAGACTGGATTATATGTGATCCAAAGAGCAATGAAACGGAGGCTAGCGCCGCGCAGTATTTAGTCACCCTGAAGGTTTATGAATAATTCTCTAACTTTTGATATTTATGGAAACTCTTTTTCGAAGCACTCCGTATATTAATTAATGTATCAATATAATAAACCCCATGTGTGTTGGGATGGTTTGGGCTAGTGGAAAGGCTGTCATGGCTGCCAACATGACAAACCATATGTGGCTATAGCAGACGAAAAACTGTATACTTTCATCCTTGACCAACTGTACATCAATTAATAATATTAAGAGACAGGAAGAAAAATAAAAAGTTATCTGACTAAGAGGAAAACAAATATATATTTTTTAGTTATTATCAACCGTCTCTTCTTCTCATGCATCATCATTATCCTTGAGTATAGCACCCACACTAACCTGGATCGTAAGTTAGGAAGGTAAATGTTCAAGAAAGAATTTTGCAACAGTGTTCTAAGTTAGTGAAGCCTCTCATCAGAACGGGGCACGATGAACTCCGAAGATAAATAACTTGCAAAATAAATGGCCCAAGAAATGAGACGTAAAAATAGTTTTTGGGAAGTTTACTCAGCTTGTCTTTCCCATTCTATCAGAGTAATGAGGAGTAGAGATCCTCCATAAAAAAGAGACTGGACAACTTTAGACTTATAGTGCAATCATATGTTTTTCCAGCAAAAAGTATTCTGTTGTCGAAAAGAACTTGGCTAGCTAGATCTAGAAAATGGGTATTGTTGAGGGAAGTTTGCCACCGACAAATTTCACGAAGCAATTTTAGTTGCATCAACAAGTTATGACACCACTTGTGACATTGTTATAATCTGAAACTGTGCCGTATGTAACTAACTGTTCGTTCCTTATGTACAGTAAGCCATTCTAGTTATATTTGAAGTGCACACCCTGCTTTGCCATGAACATTATTTGTATTAACCCTTTGAAGCACATAACAACGTTTTTACATTATATTTTAGCTACCTGCAGAAGATATGTTCAGCTAAAGAAGGATTGCTATTGGTCAATGAAAACATATAACCATTAATTTTTCCATTTAATTCCGAAAAATCCGTTTTCAGGTGAATAAAATCGTGTGGAGGTAGCTAGAATAAAATATACAAATGCGTCACGTGCTTCAGAGGGTTAAGATATTTGTAGTGGACTTTGTAGAAGGTTATCTGGAAATCAGAGTAGACTATATCGACGGTTTTACTTTCGCAATACTTATGAAAACTATTGTGAATAAGCCATCATTTTCGGGCAGTAGTACGGTACGCTCAACGAGGCAATCCACGATGAACAAATAAGGATTGTAATTTATATCAATGGGTAGTGGTAATATTTGCATGATCACTAAAGCCAACATCTCGCCATCAATCAAATGAATCGGACATATAATCTCGGAAATATGTTTTTTTGTGAACGCGCCCATTGTCCCCGATGAAGAACGGTGAAGAACGATGAAATTGTTTATTATAGAACAAATTTCAATCTAAAATAACGACTTTAATCAAAGTGCTATGCATAATATGTAGTATGGGCTTTCTTCTTTCTTGTCATGTGTAACTCATTACAGTAGACACGATTATAGTGGGTTTAAACAGAGTTATCATATATTGTGTTTTTGTGCACCATCCATTGGGAGCCTGATAAAACAAAATATGCCTGTTATTATTTAAATTAGGCTCCTTGTGGTCCTCAAGGGGTTAAGGGGAGCTGGGTCGTTTTTCTGGTCCCTCTTCTTTCTCATGCTTAGCTCCATTAGTTTTCCTATTTTAAGACGTTCGGCCCATTAGTTTGGCGATTTTAAGACTGTTCGCCCCATTTTGTTGTCAATATTAAGACTCTTCGTGTCATTTAGGTGTCAATTTTTCCTGGCGAACGAAAGCGAGCCTACTTAAATGAACAAATAAATACGCCCATCCCCCCTTAATGTAAATATCCTTTGTATTGTACTTTGAAACATGGGTCCTACGACTTGGTGACTATGGGAAAAGGTTTGGTATGCTTTTATCACGACGTGGCCGAGTGGATTAAAACGTTGGATATCATTCAGATTGACTGTGGGTCGAATCTTGGCTGAGGCCTAATACCGAGAAACATCCTTTATTCAGTATACAGATTCGACACTATATTATTAAAATATTATTATTGTAATTACATAAGTAACATCCCGTTCTTAACATTAATCATCAATTACACACCCCAATGTACTTGAATAAACTAATGAAAGTATATGGTCCTCCCGGGATTCGAAATCCGGACACCACACCCAGAACAAAAGCATCTAAACCATTACACCACCAAGACAGTTAAATAGATAATATTTGAGTAGTATCGATGTATCTGCATGATAAATACAGGTCATAAATACCCTCGTCCAGTGTGCAAAATATGGCGAACATCAATATACGGTATATATAATCTAATTCGAGGCACATTATCATCAACGCTTCTCTGATTTAAGGGGGAAGGGTTTATTGTTTGGTCGATTATTTCACATATATAGTATTTTTTAGTTTCCTCCATCAAACTTAAAAACAAAAACATCCATTAGAACTCCCTTCTTGATTAAGTTGTAAATTTTTCAGAAGACAAATGTCCAGTTCTTCCAGTTCACGGCTCACGTGTATCGTTCGCCAGGAAAAAAATCGACACCTAAATAGCACGAAAGGTCTTAATATTGACAAATGAATGGTGCGAAAAATCTTAAAATCGACAAAGTAAATGGGCAAACATATTAAGATCTGAAACTAATGGGGTTAAACATGAGGGAGAAGAGGGACCAGAAAGCCGGCCCATCCCCCTAAGTGGCTCTCTGCTTTGATAGTTTTTGTGGCATCCGCTAAGCACTAATTGGACGATTTACTTAATTGATAACATGACCAAACTATCGATCGTGCCCTAATAGTTTGTTCGCGTGCAACGAAGCCAAATAATATCGGGAAACGTTTATGTCACTCTTTGCAATAGCCATAGCCATAATACGTACCTCTCCGACTATATTTATATCCATTGATTTATTGACCCTTTCAGTGTACGATGCTATGTTTGTTTTATGAAGAGCTTGCAGGAATCAAAGGGCTACTAACACACACACACACACTCTCTCTCTCTCTCTGTATCTCTCTCTCTCTCTCTCTCACACACATATACACACACAGTTTTCGTTCATTTAACGCGTCTATCACACATTTTCCCCTCGGCTTGGGCTGAGTAGACATTTGTTATTCATTTCCAGCTTCATTATTCTGGGATAAATACAATACGAAGATTGATACGAGTTTACTTCATCTGAGGTAAAAAGAAATAACCAACAGTGCAATAGATGTATGCATGCAAAAAGGACTTAATATCACCTTCCTCTCACAAAAATATATATACTGTATAAATAAACAAAAAATAACATTGAATGAGTGAGCCTCTTCCTGACACGGCTGAACATTCTACTGTATGTACTGTATGTTTATATAGCAAGTGGCTAGATATGCTATGTAACCACATTAATGTATGTCTACTGTCATTAATGTTTGGTTAATATGGCATGACAAATAACCAGTCACGCCACTTTGATATACGAGGCACGTAGGACCACCATTGCTGCTGTGTGTGTTTTTTGTTGTTTGTATATATATATTGTTTTTTGTGGTGGGGATGGGGGGTAGGAGGGGGGGGGGGGTAATCAAAGTTGAGCTCCACCCACAAGCAGAGGTAAATACAGCCCGTGTGATAGAAGCTTAACTCTTATCATATTTATCCAGCGTGCCATACCTCTCTCCCTTGTTTTCACTCTTTCACTCACTAAGGTTTATTCACAACGAACGAACATACTGAAGCACAACACACACGCACACACACACACATACACACACACACACACACAGGGGAGGTGTGGTGGAGTAGTCTTGCCACTGGACTGGTAATCCAATGGTCCAGGGTTCGAATGTATCAATGGGAACATATTCTGGGACACTAATGATCTCCTTTCTTAAAGATTGGGGTCACATTGCTCAGTTTCCAGTCTTCAGAAACCTCTCCAGTTTCTAGTGATTTATTGAAGATGTCTGCCAATAAAGCTCATATTTCATCGCACCTATTTATTTTGCTACCTCCTCTGGGGTACATCTAATTCTACTAAAAAACTCGACTTCGTGCATTGATCCAGGACTTATTATGTCACTGGTATTCTGCCTTGTAAATAATGAGACAACATAGTTAATTGGAGATTTAGCTATTTCAGTGGAGAGAGAGAGAGAGAGAGAGAGAGAGAGAGAGAGAGAGAGAGAGAGAGAGAGAGAGAGATGGGGGGGAGACTGTTCCAAATATGAATTATGCCAATAATCAAACTTACATGCTCTTTGAGGTACACAAGAGGGCCGAAATGAGATGGAATAGTTTAGTAGCCAACAGACTTGGCCAGAATGAGCTAGGTCTTTGTTCTGCAGTGGACTAGAATATGTAATGCTGGATCCAAAACCATCACCCACACACACACACACACCTGAATGGGGATAAACGTCTCAAAACAGTTGGCTGAATGGGGCCGAATGGATACAAGCCAGGGAAAGAGAGAAAAGGAGAGAAAGATAAAACAAAAGCCGGTGACCCACCTTAATCATTCACCCTACAACATGGCATATCTACTTGTATCTACTCGTATCTACTTGTATCTACTTCCCCAACCAAGCTGTTAAGGGGGAGTTGCTTTTTCTCCCTCATGTTTAGTCCCATTAGTTTTGATATTTTAAGACGTTCGTTCCAATATATTGGCCATTCTAAGACCTTTCGCCCCATTTCTTTGTCAATATAAATACTTTTGTTCCATTTAGGTGCCGATTTTTTCCTGGCGAGCGATAGCTAGCCTGAAGTTCTAGGAGAAACGATTTCTACCGAAAAATGTTCAAATTTATCTTGAAGGGTTGTCTAGGGTGTGTTGTTTTAAGCTTGTTGGAGATCTAGCTAGGAAACTATTAAATAAATATATGACAAATTTAATATACCACAAAATACCCCTTCTGTATCGGCAATGTCTTCTTAACTTAATTCCAGCTATATTTAGATGATTTTGTGCAGTTTAAGAAGGATCTATGGTAGTACAAATGGTGAAGGGAGATCATTCAAAGCATGTTAATTACTGGCGGTTCTTTTTAAACTGAATAAAATCGTCTAAATGTAACCAGAATAAAGTTAAGAAGACATGACCCGTACAGAAGGGGTTAAAGTATTTAGTGTTTGTATCTTTACATATGATAGCAAAACGCCATTATACATTCGGAGCATCGTACCCAGTGTTTCTGTCACTGAATAGAACTTGTCGGTAAAGTTAGTAAAGACTCCGGTGTGGCAATTGTTGGAAGTTTGGCTCTCTCCATTAACAACTCAAACCACATCACCACATTATCAATCAGGGCAAACTTCCAGCCGAGGGTTTGTTGTTGTTTTTGTTATACTTTTTTTTCCGACAACTTCCACCACAACCTTGGATGATGGGACTCGGGAATCGGGATCTGGTGTGATGTGGACTCCGACATACCTTCAATTGCTTGCTTTTTCGGACCCCCCTTCTCCCTCATGTTTATCCCCATTCGTTTCAGATTTTAAGACGTTCGGCCCATTAGTTTAGCGATCTGAAGATCTTTCGCCAAATTTCTTTGTCAATATTTGGACCTTTCGTGCCATTCAGGCGTCGATTTTTTCCAGGCGAGCGAAAGCGAGTTTGTAATTTTAAGAGAAATCGGCCTTCGGCCGGTCTATTTTTTTATCGAAAAATGTACAAATATATCTTGAAGGGGTTATAGGGAGTGAGGGAGTCTAGTGAGGAAACTGAAACATAAATAAATATATATATATATATATATATATATATAGACCCCCAAAACTACCCACTGCCCCCTTTAGATTGGTATTATGTTGATTAGACATTAGATACATATTCCAATAGTTAAGGTCAAAAGCCAAGATCAAAAGTCAAAATATGATTTATAATATTCCTTTACTGAATAATAATCTCGTTATACAAATCTTATGTTACGGTCAATATTTTATTATCTCAGTTATGTATTTTAATGTCATCAAAGTTTGCGCATAATAACCATCTTTCAAATAATATACACTCCAGGTCACAGGTCAAAATCAGAGGTCAATGCATAACTTTTCCTTCACTTGTATTACTTAAATTTTCAAGATAAATTACAGAATGTAAAGACTCAGGGTTGGGAATGCAGTTCCTAAGATCACCAAACTAATGGGTCGAATGTTTTCAGATGTCAATTCAATTCAATTCAATTCAAATAAATGCAAATACATTTCAAAACTAATGTGGGTAACCATGAGGGGGTAAAGGGCCCAGGAATCCCCCTCCATCCTCCCCCCATTAGCTCATTAGCTAAAGGAAAAAGATTAACGGCCAGCAGTTAATTGGAGAGCTTTAGTAGAGCCTCATTTATCTAAGCTTCATTAAGGGGAGGTTTCTAGTTTGTTTCCTACTCCTCCAGCAATCTTAAACTGTCGCCTCCTTGACCCCCTTTCAAGATAAATTTGTACATTTTGCGGTAGAAAAATGTCCCGGCCAAAGGCCGGTTACTCTTAAAATACAGGCTCGCTATCGCTCGCCAGGAAAAAATCGACACCTAAATGGCACGAAAGGTCTTGAACGTGACATAAATGGGGCGAAAGTTCTTAACATCGCCAAGCTAATGGGGCGAACGTCTTAAAATCTCAAAAGCAATGGGGCTAAACATGAGAGAGAAAGGGGTAAATAAAAAAATAACTCAAGTGGAATTCTCCCCTTAAATGGCTCTGTGAATTAATGAGGTTACCCATTGTCTAACTGGAATGCGAGCATAATTATATGTTTTTTCAGTTACCTAATTGACCTCTCAACTAATTAACTAATTTGCTCACGGTCTGATGACTGAAACCTTCCAATTTTGATTTAATGATCGCTATGTACAAAACAAGCAGGTGACTCCCTTAACAGAACAGTATATAGCACTAGGTGTAGAAAGAACCATCCGTTCTCAAGTCATGGTCAAGGTGATATAATTATGATCACTCCATTCAGGGGAGGTTTTTAGTGTGTTTCCTAGACTTCCATCAAGCTTGATATTACACCCCCTTGACCCCCTTTCAAGATAAATTTGTACATTTTTCGGTAGAAAAATGTCCCGGCCGAAGGCCGATTCCTCTTGAAATACAGGCTCGCTATCGCTCGCCAGGTAAAAATCGACACCTAAATGGGACGAAAGGTCTTAAAAGTGACATAAATGGGGTGAAACTTCTTAAAATCGCCAAACTAATGGGGCAAACGTCTTAAAATCTCAAAAGCAATGGGGCTAGACATGAGAGAGAAAGGGGTAAAGAAAAAAATCCCTCAAGTGGAAATCTCCCCTTAATGAAAGAAACTTGTACTATTTATTGGTATTACATCGAACAAATACACTGACACATTACATTTCGAGGAGATATTAGGCTCTAAGTAAATTTTTTAAATATTTATCATGTAATTTCAATATGTAATAATTATGTACTACATAATTATACTGTATGTGTACGTTAACGACATTCGAGCACACATGCATCAGGATTTAGTCCCAAGCGCTCTGTGCAATCATTTTGTTTCGTAACTCTGAAAAATCGTGTTTAAGCCAAAACCAATCACCGAACACCGCGTACAGCAATCAATGTATGACTGGTAATAATTATTCAAGCTCTTTCTCCCTGTGTGTGTATGTGTGTGTGTATATATGTGTGTGTGTGTGTGTGTGTGTGTGTGTGTGTGTGTGTGCATGCGTGCGTGCGTGTGTGTGTTCCTGTAATAATTTCGTCTCCTCTAATATGCACCAGAAATTCGCTTCAATCTATTGAAACATTAATCCATTAGGTACCGTTGCCGTCCCTTTCATCATATCTGGCAACTACAGTATATTAGGTGATTTTATTCAGCTTTGGAAGGGTCTGTGGTAGCTAAGACGATTACATTAGAGAGTCTATAGCCTTTTAATTGTTGGAGGTCTTTCCTAAGCTGAATAAAATCATCTATTAGTATCCAGCATATAATGAAAAATACATCACCGGTACTGAACGGGTTAAGGTCTGTACAAAGTTTTTGAAACTATTCTTACTTCAAAATATCTTTAGCATTTCTCTTCTCATAATCTAGTCTCTTCCTTAGGGGTCGCTCTACTGTTTACTTCTTTTATTGTCTTACTAACTCCTGGTCATCCTCCTTTTGGGACTTAGGTAAGACCTTTTCCATAGCGCTAGACAAATCGAAGGCCTTCGATAGAGTCTGGCACAAATCTCTAACTTTTAAACTACCCTCTTCCGGTTTCTTTCCTTCCATCTGTGTTTTTATCTCAAATTTCCTAGCCCGCCATTCCATATCTACGGTTGTGGACGGCCATCGCTCTCTTCCTCAGCCAATCAACTCCGGTGTTCCTCAGGGGTCTGTACTATCTCGAGTTCTCTTTCTGATATTCATCAATGATAAGAACATAAGAACATAAGAAAATGGGAGTCTGCAGAAAGCCGATTGGCCTAAGCAAGGCAGATCCCTGTCCCACACAACCCCAATTCAATTACAAAGCCCAATTATAGGTTTCACACTCTAATACCCTGAGGATCATCTTACCAAAACGGTTAGAGATTAACGCAGGATTATGGGGGTCTGCAGAGCGCTGATTGGCCCAACCCGGCTGATCCCCCTTCACACCCAACCCTTCTCGTCCATATGCTTATCCAATTTTATCTTAAAGCTCCCTACAGTTTTAGATCCCACTATAGCACTTGGTAGTCCATTCCACCCATCTACAACTCTGTTACCAAACCAATATTTGCCTATATCTTTTCTGAAACGAAATTTATCTAATTTGAAACCATTAGTACGAGTTCTTTCGCTATCACTGAGCTTTAGTACATTTGTCATGTCCCCTTTGTTAATCCCACTAACCCACTTGAACACCTCTATCATATCCCCTCTAACTCTGCGTCTCTCTAACGAATGTAAACCTAATTTCTTCAACCTTTCTTCATACGAAAGATTTCTAATATTATGGATCATTTTTGTCATTCTACGCTGTACTCTCTCCAATGAATCTATGTCCATTCTGTAATAAGGACACCAAAATTGGACAGCATAATCCATATGGGGTCTCACTAATGACAAGTAAAGTTTTAAGATAACATCAGCAGTTCTGTTACTCACACTCCTAGAGATGAACCCGAGAATCCTGTTTGCCTTATTACGAACGCTTATACACTGTTTTCTAGGCTTCAAATCTTTGCTAACAAACACACCTAGATCTTTCTCGCAATCTGAATTTTCTAATTCTAAATTAGCTAGTTTATATTTAACATTTGTTTGCATCTTCCCTATCTTTAATACCTTGCATTTGTCAATGTTAAACTTCATCTGCCAATTTACTGACCATTCATGTAAGGTATCTAGATCCCTTTGGAGGCACTCTATATCGCTATCTGAATCAATTGATCTCCCTATTTTAGTATCGTCTGCGAATTTACTTATCCTACTAGTTATACCTAAATCTAGGTCATTTATGTATATAAGAAACAACAGTGGACCTAATACCGATCCCTGGGGGACACCACTTTTGACTGCTCCCCACTCTGACTTGGTACTATTTATGCTGACTCTCTGTTTCCTACCAATTAGCCATGACCTAATCCATCCTAACAGCGCCCCACCTATTCCATGTGCCTCAACCTTTCTCATCAATCTCTCATGAGGGACTCTGTCGAAAGCTTTACTGAAATCTAAATATATAATATCGTATGCCTTGTCATTATCTACTGCTTCATATACCTCTGAGAAAAAACTAAGCAAATTAGTAAGGCAAGAACGTCCCTGTGTGAATCCATGCTGAGAAGAATTGATTAAGTTAAATGTTTCTAAGTGGTTTCTCATTTTCCTAGCAATAATTGACTCTAGTAGCTTTCCTATGATTGAAGTGAGACTAATGGGACGGTAATTGGATGCTATTGATTTATCACCTTTTTTGAAAATCGGAACTACATTTGCAAGCTTCCAAGCTTCTGGAACTATACCTGTTTCTAATGAATTGTTAAAAAGAAATGTTAATGGGTAACTTAACTCATCTCTGCATTCTTTTAATACTCTGGCATATACCTCATCGGGACCAGGCGATTTCTGAGGTTTCAGTCTGTCAATTTCCATAAGCACATCATTTCTACTTATAGTAACCGTACTTAACCTATTTTCTATACTATCTCTATATACCTTACGGACTTCTGGAATCTGTGCCAAATTTTCATTAGTGAAAACGGATAGAAACTGACTATTTAATGTACTGCACATTTCTAAATCATTTTCTGTCATTTCTCCTATCGAAGTTTTAAGGGGGCCTATTTTATCTCTAACTTTAGATTTATATAGCTGGTAAAAAGCCTTAGGGTTATTTTTTGAGTCATTGGCTATCCTGATTTCATAATTTCTTTTGTCTGTCCTTATACATTTTTTAACCTCTCTTGATAGATTCTGATAGTAAGCAAGTAGGTGAATTTCGCCTTTCTTTATTTTTCGATATATTCCTCTCTTTTTTCCTAGAAGGTCTAATAGTCTATTATTCATCCATTTGGGTTGGTTCTGTGTTGATCTAAATTTTCTTTTGGGGATATATTTATTTTGCGCATTGTGGAGTGAAGAAATAAAATTATTATATGTAGCTGTCAAATTATCCTGAGTTAAGACAGGTATCTGAGAGAGAGTATGTTCATTAGCGCACCTGGGTCCACTTAATAGTTTAACCATAGGATCGACTCTTAAGGCTCGTCTTAATCCACCATAATTGGCTTTTCTGAAATCTGGGATAAGTGTCGTATTCTCTTTAGCCTTTCCTGTCCATTGTATGTTAAAATAAATTGATTTATGATCACTATTTCCTAGTTGGTCTCCTATCTCTACATTATTTATCATTTGTTCATTATTACTGAGAACTAAATCGAGGATATTATTACCTCTAGTAGGCGAGTCTATGAATTGAAATAAAAAACTATCCTGTACCGCCTCAATAAACTCTTCTGAATCTGAGTCGCCGATTTGATGCTGCCAATCAATATTCGGAAAATTAAAATCCCCCATAATACACACATTGCTAAACCTTGATGCTATTTTCACTTCCTGCCATAAAGCTGTACCTTCGTTTCTACTCATATTTGGTGGTCTATAAATAACTCCAATAATTATGGTCTCACTACCTTTGCTAACCTCAACCCAAACACTTTCGTTATCAGTATTTAGTCTAATACCTGATTTAATACAGCTTTTTAAAGAACTCCTGACAAACACTGCTATTCCGCCGCCCCTCCTACTTGTTCGGTCGCGTTTAAACAAACTATATCCTGGTATATGGAATTCTGCTAAAAAATGTCTTGATTCTGTATTAATCCATGTTTCAGTCAGTGCTATAATGTCTATATTTTCGTTGCTAACAAGTGCTCTAAGTTCATCCATTTTGTTACATAAACTCCTACAGTTTGTATAATATAATCGCAATGAATTTATTTTACTGGTATCGGATTTACCTTTATTTCTAACTGAATTTCCATCTTCTGTTACACCTTTAATATTTCTACTAGCAGTACAATTAAAATCCTGTGACTGATATTTTCTATTCCTATCTGATGTACCAGTACGGCAATTTACCCTATCTAGACAATTATTCTTACTCATATTCTCAGGCTTTATTTTCAGCGAAACCCCGCGACAATCCTATCTATTGACCTAGCTAAATTTGCCACCCCTAGCCGAGAAAGATGAACCCCGTCCTGTGCGTACAACTGATTTTTACCATAGAAACGGGTCCAGTTATCAAGGAATGGTATTGCATTTGCATTTGCATTTGCATGATCTCCTCAACTGTGCATATAGTCCCATCCACTCATATGCTGATGACTCTACCTTCTATTCAACTAGTTTTTTCACATCAACCCAGCATGCAGTCACTCCAAAACTTACGTAACAGGACCTTAGCACGCTTATCCTCTGATCTTTCTATTATCTCTGATTGGCGCGGAGAAAACCATTTCTTTCAATGCTTCGAAAACTCAATTTCTCCATCTGTCTACTTGTCACAACTTTCCACAAGACTATCACTTACTCTTCAACAACATACATATTAACCCTCCATCTTCTCTAAATATTCTCAATGTCTCTTTTTCTCTTGATCTCTCTTGGAAAGACCATATTACCACTCTTGCTAAAACAGCTTCCCAGAAGCTGGATGTGCTCAACTGCCTCCGGTGGTTCTTTACCCTGCACAGCTTCTTGCTCTGTACAGGGGCACAGTGCCTCCATTTATTGAGTATTGTTCGCATGTGTGGGGAGGATCCTCTCACACAGCACTTTTAGACAAAGTAGAAAAGAAAGCCTTTTGTCTCGTCTTTCTCTGCAATCTCTCACTCTTAGCCGCAATGTTGCGTCTCTCTCCATATTCTACAGCTATTACAATAATCAGTGTTCCTCAGAGCTTTCTCAATGTATACACCTCCTCTACGTAGAGTTCGTAGCACCCTACTTGCAACACAATTCCGCCCCTACTCTGTGTAACTCTCCAACTCATAAGTGAAACGATATTCCCAGCCTTTCTTCAATTCAACAGCTGAGCTACAGAACTCTCTCCCTGAATCCATGTTTCCCTCATCCTATGAATAAAATTGCTTCAAACACCGTGTCACCAGGCATTTTGACTCGTATCTTCCTTCATTTTGGCCCGGTCACTCTTTTAACTCTGGGGAAGCCACTCGTCGCAGGAAATTTTGCATTTTGTCTCCCGCGACCACATAAAAAAAAAAAGCGGTATCATCTATCGTTTACGTAAATTACAGGACTCGGTAGGTAGCGCCCGCAGTAACTCAGTGTTGTGATTGCTTTATTACAGTCTACTAAGGCAGAAACAATTGTGCATGAACTGCAAAACTAGAGTTAATAGACTTCTAATAAGTCTTTAACAATAGAAAATGTATAAGTATTTGGGTACTTCATAAAGATGT
This sequence comes from Paralithodes platypus, assembly GCA_032716605.1. NCBI lineage: Eukaryota > Metazoa > Arthropoda > Malacostraca > Decapoda > Lithodidae > Paralithodes > Paralithodes platypus. The sequence continues at coordinate 18,865,815 of CM064575.1, forward strand.
TGTGTTTATCATCTCCATTGAGTGTAAATTATATAATATATACATAATAGTGTCTTGTAAAATATTTTATGATATGGTGTTGATCCAAACGAGGTTAGCGAATTGTGCAGTTTCAAGTGTTTCGGATCAGAACATGAAGCACCTATTAGAGTCTTTCTAAATTTCACTCCGATGCAAACATTTGATAATTAATATACTTTTTTTTTTAGTTTATTACTTATTCTTTGCAAAATTATTTCTAGTTATGCAACGATTTCGACTGTGGATATTGGGTAAACAATATGATTTGTATCACAATTGGACTGGATCAGTCTGTTTCGAAGCAATTGTAATAGCTATATTTAATTTAGTATCCGATAATATTTACATTTCTCTCATTTTCTTTGGCCGTAAAAGAAAATGTGTTGATAGAAGGCTGTGAGGTTTTCTGCTGCACTGCGACTTCCGAGATGTAATCTGTAAACTAAGGTAGTGCTTTGTAAAGTACACTCCACGACATAAGTTAGGGCCTAATCTTTCGAAGCTATCCCGAACATAATCGAATCTTTTCATTAATTGTTTACCTAATATTTACATTTCGGAGGTTCATCTTGCATTTTAAGAGTTCAAATTGGGCCCGAATTTATGTTGTTGAGTGTACAACACGTGTTTATTTCTTCCACTAGATGGCACACTGTTAACCCTTTCACGCATTTATGACGCAGAGGTTGCCAGATTAGCAATAAGAAATAGAGTGCTCTCACTCATATAATTACCTCTCTAAAATTAGTTTTCTGCCCACAGCTAACTCAAAGACAACTGCAGAGGTTGAAGTAACTAAACTAAAGGTTTCTAAATACCCCTGATGGTAACAAAGGCTTTAAAGTATCCCCAATAGGCTCAACATCGCGTCATATGTCGGAGAGGGTTAAGTGTGTGGTTGTGAGGACGTATGGTGATGGGGGAGAGCAGGCGTTAAAGCCGGGAGGAGGCGGCAGGACATTTGCCACCGATAGCACTTGCTTACTGTTTATTTAATGTTTGTGGATAGTGGTTGTGGTGTACGAAGAGCCTGCTCGGGAACAGTTACGGGAGAGTAAGCACAGAAATGGAGGTGACAGGTAAACAATGACATTTTATGCTTTAACATTGCCTTGCGAAATAATGCTGTGGTGTTTATCTTCTCAGACTCTATTATTTAAACCCCCCCCCCCCCCTCTCTCTCTCTCTCTCTCTCTCTCTCATTTCCACCTACACACCTCCCTTCCTCCCACTTCTCCACCCACCTCCCTCACTCACTTTCTCCACTCCTCTCCCACCCTCATTCTCTATCCTCATCCTTCCTTGTGTCTTCACAGCTTTTGCATTCGCCCTTTCCAAGCTTATTTATTAGTGTTATTATGTACTCCACATTTGTCCAGTAATTTATCTTGTATTCCCATTAATTTTCCGACCGATTGTGTGTGTGTGTGTGTGTGTGTTTATTTTATATGTTATTTGTATAAATTTATTTGTATCAATATTTTGTTTTCTGTTTTGCTTCTTCCCTTCTTATCTTTCTGTGGTCTGTTTTCTTACTGAATAAATTGGCATTGTATGCACCTGCTTTCTGATGCATTGTTATTTCCTCTATTCTCTATCTCAATTGCTATTTTTATGTTATCTTTCCACATATATCTCATTACCCTCCTCCCCTTGATTTGTTTGCATGCGTATTCCGAGTAACAGTATTTAAACTGAGCAGCTATAATTTTTCGCAAATCTGCCTCGTACCCAATTCATTGTTTTTGTCTCACTTGGTCAGTCTTCTTAGTACGAGAGAGACAATCGTTTAGCATCGCTCATATTTACTTGTTTTACGCTTTACCTCTTTCTCTCCTCCCTAACTATCTTCCTTTACTTTTGTTTATAACATCGTTCTATTTCCTGGTTTTGTTTCTCCTCATTCTCTCCATTTTACCAATCTTCCATCTTTTTCTTCTGTTTTCTTTTGGTATAATTTTGGTTTTCCTTCTACTTCTTCCTTGGAATTCTCAGGCTTTCTTATGTCATACCTGGGCGACACTGACCCAGCTGGGCGAGTTCTAGCCTCTTTCTTGTTTTCTCGCCCTCTACTGTATAATTCTGTGTGGAACTCTCTTTCGTCTTTTCTGTCCCTTTCTTTTCTTTCTGGCAACTCCTCTCCTGTCCCTTACCCCCTCCCCCACCCACACTCTCTCTCTCTCTCCCTCACACACACACACACACACACACACACTTTCTCTCTCTCTCTCACTTTCACACACACACACACTCTCTCTCTCTTTTTCTCTCTCTCTCTCTAAATTAGACTCCTTCCCCTCGTCCACGCCTTATCTCTGATCCCACGCTGCTTTACCCCGTCATCTCTCTGCTTTGGTAAGTTACGCCTGGTTATATATACAGTATATATACTGTATATATATATATATATATATATATATATATATATATATATATATATATATATATATATATATATATATATATAATAATATGTGCTGGGGCAGGGGGCTAGGAATCCTCCTCCCCTTGCATAATTCTCCTACTCGACGAGACAGAAAAACTGCCGAGAGAACGCTAAAAAGTGGTTCCGGACACTGAGAATAGGAACTTTAAATGTTGTTTACATGATTTAGGGCAGACTAATTAAAATCATGCAACATTGATAAATTGAACAATAAACGGCTGCTTATTCTGGCATTTTTAGTAGCTCAGTCATGTAAGAGGATTTTATTGCGTGTTTTATCCAGAGATAATTGAACTTACATGCTCTTAGTTATCTGTCATTATATAATTGTGATAAATTATGAGGCATAAACTAGTTTGTTTTGGTTACAGACACGTAGCTATTTCATACAATTATAATGTAGGGATTATTCTTATCTTTATGAGAGAGAGAGAGAGAGAGAGAGCAGGTTATGAAACGTTGTCTGTGATATTGCAAATCGTTATTGGACCGTGGTGCTGTTGTAACAATTAACGCTGTAGTTTTATAACAGCCCTAGTATGCTGTTTGTCTATGGCGTTATAACGGTCGCTTCACACAACAGAGGCTGGTCAACTGAAAACATGCGTGGTCTTTATAGTATGACATTATTTCCACTGAAGTATAATTGTACCATTATTAGGTTGAACAACATATGCCTATGATGTACGAGGAAGTTGCATGCTGGTGCTATAGAAAATACACTCCACCCCCCTCTCACTAACTGATGCCTAATATCATAATCTGTTCTAAGGATGTACTCTTGGGCTTAACACTAAGAAGGCGTACGGACCGGATGGTGTTCCTCTTGTACTCAAAAACTGTTCTTCCGTGCTGACTCCCTGCCTAGGCAAACTCTTTTGTCTCTGTCTTTCATCTAACGTCTTTCCTTGTTCCTGCCCTATTGCATATATATTTTGTTTTGACAGCAAGCTAAATTTGTAAATTTTTCAAAAGAAAAATGTCTCTGGTGAAGCCGGATTTCTCCATACAATGCTGGTTTGCTATCGCTCGCCAGGAAGAAATCGACACCTGGATGGGGATAAACGTCTTAAAACAGTTGGCTGAATCGGGCCGAATGGATACAAGCCAGGGAAAGAGAGAAAAGGAGGGAAAGATTAAAAAAAGCCGGTGACCCCCCTTAATACAGAGCATTGAATCAGGTAAATGTAAATAGATCGAACAAATATAGTACTATGGAAATATTGTTGGTAATAGGTTAATTGAACTAAGGAGCGAGTGTAGACAACTGTTCCATAAGTATATCCGGATACAATTATAATATTACTTAATTCATCGGTATTTAGTGTAAATGTTTCAACATATTAGATAAGTATGACATTTCCTTAGAACTCTAGCTCTATTTAGTGTACAGAAAGAAAGGGAAATGAGGTGGAGGTATTACAAATTTGACAAAATGTTGAAAACGGGATAAAAGCGAACGATGTATGAAGAAAGTTATGAGGGAGGAGTTTGGAAAGAATTTGGAATAAGAGCGGTGGAATTTCAGAAAGTTAGGTCATAAAGTTCTGAAACATTCCTTCCTTAGTTTAATTATGCTATTGGTCAGCAATATAACTAGTATTAGGAAATTAAAGGAAGCATAGAGTCAGGTGATAATAAAGTCTATGGGAAATTAACCCGTAAGGCTAGCTCTCCTTTGAAATATGCATAGTTAATTACTTTATCATCAATAGTGTCAAAATATATATAAACAACAAATCTGATAGGGATGTGTTAAACATGATTATGCTTCGGTATCACTTAAATACTTGATGTTAAAAATCCTGCCAACCACAAACTACCAAAATCCGTGCAGTTGGTTACCCTGTTCTCCTCCGCACCAATTCGTGTGAGTTTTGAAACAATTGTTTGAACAATGTCCTCCGATTATTAAGCTCTAGCTCTAGCTTATTACCTAATGCAAAACGGAAACAAATTAAGTTTAACTCCCAAATCATCTATTCTAGGTAAAGTAGGTTGGCATCTTTGTCCCAACACCCTGCTCCTCTTTGTCCCAACACCCTGCTCCTCTTTCCACCTTATACTGTGTCTGCTACCACATATCTCCTAACCCAGTCACCTCCTCTGCTTTTTGTTTAGCTTATTGGGAAAGGCCATCAACCTGTCAGGACTAGTAGGCCATACTAACACAAAATGTTAATTGACAAGAACCTCATAATAATGGAATGTGATAGAGGGAAGTATCACAATCCAGTATACTTCACAGGTCCAAAGCAATTAACAACCCTCTCCTGCACTGAACATCGAAATACTGGTTCCATTGATGTTGGTAGATACAACTTTGGAGCTCTAACTATAGTCTACTTGAAATTAAGAGAAAAATAATTATTTTCCGGGACATAATAACAATTTAGAATTGTTAAAAAAATTTGGACCGCCCTGTATATATACTATATATATATATATATGTGTGTTTTGTGTGTGTGTGTGTGTGTGTGTGTGTGAATATATCATTGTGAGTTTGTTTGAAAAGGGAGATAAAGGTAATATATACTGGATAGATACCAGGTACTGTATCGAACATAATACGAAAAACCTTCAGTGAAAGAAAATGTTAGTGAAGCAATGGCTGGTGGGTGACACATAATAGCACCTAGAGAAAATATTTTTAAAAAGAGTTGGTAACAGGAGTATGACCTAGCTTTTTCTCCTGCCCCAACAAGAGGACCATAACAGTGTACACAATGGTGGTGGGTGTGTATGAGCGGATGGCGGTGTGGTGGCTTGGCTGGTCCGGAAATTGTGGTGGTGGTAGTTTTGGTGATGGTGGACGGAAGTGTGATAGGGGCGCTGTTATGCTGATGGTGGTAGTGGAAGGAAGGAGAGCTGCTCGTAAGGTTCTGGTGGTGGTGGTGGTAGTTTTGGTGATGGTGGACGGAGGCGTGATAGTGGTGCTGTTATGCTGATGGTGGTAGTGGGAGGGAGGAGAGCTGCTCGCAAGGTTCTGGTGGTGGTAGTAGTATTGTGGTGGTGGTAGATTTGGTGCTGGTGGAAGGAGGTGTGATAGTGGTGTTGTTATGCTGATGGTGGTAGTGGGAGGGAGGAGAGCTGCTCGTAAGGTTCTGGTGGTGTTAGTAAAATTGGTGCTGGTGGAAGGAGGTGTGATAGTGGTGATGTTATGCTTATGGTGGTAGTGGGAGGGAGGAGAGCTGTTTGTAAGGTTCTGGTGGTGGTAGTATTGTGGTGGTGGTGGTGGTAGTTGTGATGCTGGTGAACGGAGGTGTGATAGTGGTACTGTTATGTAATGGTGGTAGTGGGAGGGAGGAGAGCTGTTCGTAAGGTTCTGGTTGTGGTGTTATTGTGATGGTGGTGGTAGTTGTGATGCTGGTGAACGGAGGTGTGATAGTGGTACTGTTATGTAATGGTGGTAGTGGGAGGGAGGAGAGCTGTTCGTAAGGTTCTGGTTGTGGTGTTATTGTTATGGTGGTGGTAGTTTTGGTGATGGTGAACGGAGGTGTGATAGTGGTGTTGTTATGCTGATGGTGGTAGTGGGAGGGAGGAGAGCTGCTCGTAAGATCCTGGTGGTATTGGTATTGTGGCGTAGGTTTATGCTTGTATTGATATTTTGGTAATGATGGTGGTGGTGATAGTTGATGGGGTTATTGTTTACTCAAGGGGGGTCACCGGCTTTTTTTTTATCTGTCTTTCGTGTTCTCTCTTTTACTGGCTTGTATCCATTCGGCCCCATTCAGCCAACTGTTTTAAGACGTTTATTCCCATCCAGGTGTCGATTTCTTCCTGGAGAGCGATAGCGAGCCAGCATTGTATGGAGAAATCCGGCTTCGCCGGAGACATTTTGCTATCGAAAAATGTACAAATTTAGCTTGCTGTCAAAACAAAAATATATATATGCTGGCTCGCTACCGCTCGCCAGGAAAATATTGACACCTGGATGGGGTAAACGTCTTAAAACAGTAGGCTGAATGGAGCCGAATGGATACAAGAGAAAGAGAAAGAGAAACAAAAAAGCGAGGTGGGCTCCCTTAAGATGGTACTAAGAGCATTGGAGTGACGATGATGTTGGGATGATGAATAAGAGGATAATGGTAACGTGATAGTGGTGATGTATGCATAGTGATGATGATGGATGCATAATCATCATATATGTCATGTGATTATGGCAGTTCGGGTATATTGGGTGTTAGTAAAAGAATAATGACATAGCATACTAGTGATGAGGACGATTATGTTTCTGATGGTCATAGCGGGAGTGTAGTCTGAGCATGATATCGGTAGAGCTGAAAGTGTATATGTTATTTTGCTGAATATGAAGACAGATGGTGAGAGCAGTAGGGTTGAAAATATTGCAGCTATTAGCTTATTTCTTTTGTAGAAGTGGAGTTATGGTTTTTGTGATCGTAGTAATGGGTATTTTGGAAGCGAAGTATATAATGGATGTTATTGTGCTAGTAGTATGTAAGCAGGAGGCTAGGAATCCTCTTCCCCTTGTAAAATGGTCCTACTCAACGAGACAAATAAAGGGGTGAGGGAACGCGAAAGTGGTCCCGGACCCTAAGAATTGGAAAATCAAAGGTTTCTGTTCGGGCTCTGTCTCGAGTCGGCCACCTCCAGCAGGGGTATGTGCCTGAGTATATACATACATACATACAGTATGTAAGCTGTAAGTGTAGGAAAAGTAGTGGTTGATGTGATGGTACTTATCAGTGTTTTACTATGGAGACGCAGTACTTCAATGGGTTTTTTTTTTTTTTTTTTTTTTTTTCTTTTTTCTATGTGATTGAGGGAGGCAAAAGGCAGAACTGCCTATAGCGAGTGCCTCCCCCATAGTTGAAAGAGTGACAGGGCCAAAATCAAGGGATGTTCGAGCCAAAATGCCTGGACACACGGAGTTTGAAGAAATTTAAGTCATAGGAAGAGGGAAAGACTGATTCTGGGAGAGAGTTCCAGAGCTCAGCTGTTGAGTAGAAGAAAGTTTGAGAGTAACGTTTCACTCTTGGGTTGGAGAGTTGCACAGAGTAGGGGTGGGATTGAGTTGAAAGACGGGTACCACATGCCCTACGTAAAGGAGGTGGTATACACTGGGAAAGCTCTGAGGAACACCGATTATTATGATTATTATAGTAGCGATAGAATAGCTAGAGAGATGCAACATTGCGGCGGACAGAGACAGATTGCAGAGAGTTAGTGAGTTAGTGAGTGGACGGGAGTTAATGATACAAAAGGCCTTCCTTTCAACTTTGTCTAGGAGAGCGGTGTGAGAGGACCCTCCACACACATGTGAACAATATTCAATACAAGGATGCACTATGCCCCTGTACAGAGCAAGAAGATGTGCAGGGGAAAAGAACCCCCTAAGGCGGTTGAGCACACCCAGCTACTGGGAGGCTGCTTTAGCAAGACTGGTAATATGCTCCTTCCAACTGAGAGCAGAAGAAAAAGAGACACCAAGAATATTGAGAGAAGATGAAGGATTGATTTTTGTATTGTTGAAGAATAAGTCCGCTGGGAGATCCTGACAGGTAGATAGATGGAGAAGTTGGGTTTTGGAAGCATTAAAGGTAACAAGGTTTTCTCTGCCCCAATTGGAGATAGTATTTAGATTAGAATTTAAGAGGTCTATGGCTTTATTACGTTTGTCATTGAGGGATTGCTGGCTGGGGCGTTCTGAAAAACTAATGGAGTAGTGTAAGGTTGAGTCGTCTGAGTATGAATGGATGGGAATTGAGGTACAGTTGAGGAGATCATTTATAAAAATTAGAAAGAGAATAGGAGATAGGACAGAGCCCTGAGGAACACCGGAGTTTATAGGGTGAGGAAGTGAACATTGGCCGTCCACAACCGCGGCTATGGAACGGCCGGAAAGGAAATTAGAGACAAAGGCACAGATGGAGGGATAGAAACCGAAGGAGGGTAGTTTAGAAATTAAAGATTTGTGCCAGACTCTATCGAAGGCTTTCGATATGTCTAATGCAATAGAAAAAGTCTCACCGAATTCCCGAAAGGAGGATAACCAAGAGTTAGTAAGATATGAAAGAAGATCACCAGTAGAGCGACCCTTAAGGAAGCCATACTGGCGATCTGAGAGCAGATTATGAGAAGAGAAATGCTTTAGAAATTTGGAAGCAAGAATAGTTTCAAAAACTTTAGAAAGACAAGAGATGAGAGCAATTGGACGATAGTTGGAGGGTTGAGAGCGGTCACCCTTCTTTGGGACAGGTTGAATGTGAGCAAATTTCCAGCATGAAGGGAAAACGTTAGAGGATAGACAGAGACGAAAGAGTTTGCCTAGGCAGAGAGTTAGCACGGAAGCACAGTTTTTGAGAACAACAGGAGGAACACCTTCCGGACCGTACGCCTTATTTGTATTCAGCCCAGAGAGGGTAGTGATGGTATTAAGTTGTTTATTTAAGTTCGTTATCATTTTCCTTCTCCTAATTATAATTCAAACCCTTATCCACTCTACTTCACCCATTTAGTCTCTCTCTCCCTCTCTATTCTCTCTCTCTCTCTCTCTCTCTCTCTCTCTCTCTCTCTCTCTCTCTCTCTCTCTCTCTCTCTCTCATCCACACCCCACTCTATCTCTCTCTTCCTTGCTCTTACCCTCAGTCTCTCTCTCCCGGCCATACCTCACACTCTCTCTCTCTCCTCTACATCCTATTCTCTCTCCCTCCCTCTCCCTCTCTCTCCTCTTCCCATTCCCCTTTACTCTCACTCGCTATCTCTCCACATATACCATTCTTTCTCTCTGTCTGTGTATTTACAGTATCTATCTATATACAGTAGTTATATACAGTAGTTATATACAGTAGTTATATACAGTAGTTATATCATAAATACAAATAACAAATAAATCCTAATTTACGCTATTGTGGATCGTGCAATGGACGTTATGGTACCACAATCTTTCCTGATGAAAATTCAATGAATTGTAGATTCTGTATCAAACGCACAGAGCTAAAGGAAATATTAGGAAAGATTAATCACTGAACAGATGTATTAAATCGTAGAGTAAATACTGTTGAAAAGTTCGCGAGTACCAACACTGGAAATGTAGGTCCTCTTCCAGCCGTAAGAACTATTGACACCGAAATCAGGATTGTGCCCCTTGTCTCACCAAGGTCACATGTAGGGCCGGATCCAATAATTGCTAACACCCAAACAACTCAGACCACTACTGATAATATGTCTTCTCCTCAGGCCGATTTCCGTGTCGTAAATAATGGTTGGGACCCACAGAAGAAAACAATTCTCCCTGTAAAAATACTACAACAAATTCAGATCTTGGCCAATGTTTAGGATGAACCCAGCGAAGTCAGGCAGGTAGTTGGGTTTTTATTTATTCTTTTGTTCTCTCTTTATATATGCATTTTTTTTTTTTTTTGTATGTGAAAGAATAGGACAAAAGACAGGTGAACTTTCTGGAGAAAAAAAGAAGTCAGCCAAAATCAAGATTAATTTGAGTGAAAATGCTTGGACACATGGTGTTTGACGGAGTTAGTCATAGGAAGAGGGAAAGATGTGCTGAACAAGTGTGTTCCGGAGTTTTCCGGTTGTGTAAAAAACAATTATTGTGAAAACCGGTTTACTCTTGGGATAGAGAGTTGAACAGATAGAGAAGATATTGTTTTAAGAGGCGTGTGCCACCCACCCTCCATAAGATGGAAGGTATGAACTGAGACAGTCCTGAAGTGCATTGCTGGTTGTAATAGCAATAGAAGAAAGAGTGATGCAACCCTGCAATGATGAGACAAAATGCTTTTAATTCCTCCCTTTGAAGAAGATCTGTATGTGTTGAACTCCCCCACACATACGAGCAGAACTCCATACAGGGCCATATCAAGCCCCTGTACAATGTAAGTAGCTGTGCAGGGGGAAAAATCCACAAAGTTGGTTGAGCAAACCTACCTTCTGAGAAGAATATTAATTTTGACAAGAGAAGAGATATGATTTTTCCGGGATAGATCTTGAGAAAATGACATGCCCAGTATATTGAGACAGGCAGAAGGATTGATTTGGGTGTTAATTGTGTAGAAGGTTGTGGCAAATGGATGGTGACAACACTGATTTTTTGAGGCATTGAACATAAAAAAAAAAAATCTCTGCCTCAATTAGAGATAATAGACAAATCAGAATATAGGCGTGCTATGGCCTCGTCATGTGGGTTTCGGAGAGACTTCTGGAAGGGTCGCTAATAATAGCAGATGGAGTTCTGGAGGGTGAAATTATCAGCTTATGAGTAGATCAAATTTAAAATACCTTTAAGAAGAACATTGATGAACAATGGAAAGAGTTGGTGATAGGACAGAGCCCTATGGGACACCGGAGTTGATAGGATTAGAAGAGGAGCAGTCACCATCTACCAATGCTGTTTATAACGTTTAGAAAGGAAACATGAGATGAAGGAGCAGATAGAAGGATAGAAACTGTAGAAGGGCAGTTTGGTAAGAGGAAATTTGTGCCAGGCTCTACCAAAGATGGAGGGAAGAAAAACAAACACGGTTAGCGAGAGAGAGAGAGAGAGAGAGAGAGAGAGAGAGAGAGAGAGAGAGAGAGAGAGAGAGAGAGAGAGAGAGAGAGAGAGAGAGCGAGAGAGAGAGAGCAAACCGTTTTAATAATACCCTCTCCGACCTCCTCTCCCACGTCAAATATCGTACCCTAGCAGTATTATTAACGTAGATTTGAGGCCGAGTGCCATTTCAGCAGATTAATTAAAGTCCGTTATATACGTATACGAACCGAAAGAGGTGCTTACGATTCCAATTCCAGCTCTCAATATTGGTAGTATTTTTATAGTTGCGTGCAGAAGATATGGATGACACTAATTAGAGAACATGATCAAAACACAAACCAATTTCACCTATATTTCCGGAATATTGAGTTTTGGTGTGACTTTTCCAGTTCAATGTTTCCTCTGTGTCTCTCTTCCCTCAAGCGGATTTGTTCGTTGCAACCTGGAAAATCTAAACAGAGACATGAATACGAATGTGAAATGCTTAGTTGAAAAATAGTGATAGACTGTCTTTCTGAATCAATATGCTTGTCATACATCATTTACTAATTTGTGTTGATTCAGCATCAATATATTTTATGAAGCATCTATCATTTGTGTTGAGCTAAGAAGACATTTAAACTGCGTTATTATAGGAAGCTAAATGATATACGACTCAATTAACTAGAAGAAGGTGACTTACACACATCCCTTAAACCAGTGTTGAATAACGATATATTTGATTCGCATTTACTAACACCCAAAATGACGGAAGATATCCTACTTGAATTTACTCTAAAGACTCATTCAATATCTTGTTCAGAACCAATATATCAACACTATACTAGTATTTTCTAAACTAGACAACTTTGGAGATGGATAGGCTGATATAACGAGTGGAAGTAATTTACTAATTATCACGTGCGCTACATTAAGGGGAGGTTTCTAGTTAGTTCGCTAGACTTCCATCAAGCTTAACATTACAGCCCCTAGACCCACTTTCAAGATAAATTTGTACATTTTCGGTAGAAAAATGTCCCGGCCGAAGGCCGGTTCCTCTTAAATTACAGGCTCGCTATCGCTCGCCAGGAAAAAATCGACACCTAAATGGCACGAAAAGTCTTAAAATTGACAGAAATGGGGCGAAAGTTCTTAAAATCGACAAACTAATGGGCGAACGTCTTATAATATCAAAAGCAATGGGGCTAACCATGAGGGAGAAAGGGGTCAAGAAAAAAATCCCTCAAGTGGAAATCTCCCCTTAACTAATATGAATATCCCCCTTTGTGGCGCCATACAGAAAAGTTGTCCGAACTCTGTGTACTAAAGGGTCTGAAGTTTCCCCGACCCTTCCACTTTCCAATCAGGCTACAAAAATTCCCTCATTTATAATAGTGAGCTGTGTTGCCTGGCCCGACCTTCCCTGGACCCCGCGGTATTAAGGGAGCCCACCTCGGTTTGTTTTTCTCTTTCTCTCCCTCTCTCTTTGGTTTGTATCCATTCGGCCCCATTCAGCCTACTGTTGTAAGACGTTTACCCCAATCCAGGTGTTAATATTTTCCTGGCGAGCGGTAGCGAGCTAGCATATATATATTATTGTTTCACAGCAAACTAAATTTGTACATTTTTCGATAGAAAAATGTCTCCGGCGAAGCCGGACTTCTCCATACAATGCTGGCTCGCTATCGCTCGCCAGGACAAAATCGACACCTGGATGAGGATAACAGTCTTAAAACAATTGGCTGAATGGGGCCAATAGGATACAAGTCAGAGCAAGAGAGAACAGGAGAGGAAGAGAAAAAATGCAGGTGACCTCCCTTAACCCATTCAGTACCGGTGACGTCCTTTTCATTATATTCTGGCAGCTATTAGACAGTGTTATTGAGCTTAAGGGGAGGTATTTAGTTTGTTCCCTAGATCGACCTCCATCAAGCTTAAAATTACACCCCCTTGAGTCCCTTTCAAGATAAATGTGTACATTTTTCGGTAGAAAAATTTCCCGGCCAAAGGCCGGTTCCTCTTAAATTACAGGCTCGCTATCGCTCGCCAGGATAAAATCGATACCTGAATTGCACGAAAGGTCTTAATATGGGGTGAAAGTTCTCTAAATCGCTAAACTAATGGGGCACACGTGTTATAATATCAAAAGCAATGGGGCTAAACATGAGGGAGAAAGGGGTCAAGAAAAATATCCCTCCAGTGGAGATCTCCCTTAAGAAGGATGTCTACCCGTTAGAAGATTACAACATATCTCAACTAATCGATTTGACTACCATATATTCTTACTAAGCTTCATAAAATCGTCTAAATGCAGCTGAAATAAAAACAAAAATACGTCGCCGGTACTGTAAGGGTTAACGCATCGGGCTACCTCACTGTACCTCGCTAACAAAAGTTGAAATACCTCACATTTTGTTAGAGAATCAAATTTGTTAAACATAGCCTTCCCAAGTTAGGGAAAGGTTAGTCAATCGTTCTAATATCCAGGGGATCCTAGAATAGTTAAAATCCGAACATTGGAAATATGTTCAACCCCTTCTGAACCAGCGAAGTTTTATAGATTTTATCCAAGTTGTATGTAGATGACTTTGTGTATGTAGATGACTTTGTGTATGTAGATGACTTTGTGTATGTAGATGACTTTGTGTATGTAGATGACTTTGTGTATGTAGATGACTTTGTGCAGTTTTAGAAGGATTTATCGTAGTGAAAAGGGTTAAGTGAAATAGCTTGAAGTCTGGTAATTGCTAGAGGCCTTTTTTTTTGTACAGAAGGGGTTAATGCGTAGTTTAATTAAATTTAATTAGGTAAAGCTCGGTGGTAAGGTTCAAGATATCTAGCATCTGACTTGGCACATCCTCCCCTTTGTTTATTGTTATTCAGAATCTGCTCACATGTCATTTCACCTACACTCTTACCACATACAATTCCATTAGCGTCACCAACACCTGACTATAATCATCGCCTATCCAAGCATAAAGTTAACAAAATGTAAGCAAGCCTACACGTAATAAGCCATAAACAAACAAAACCATAAGGTAGCCTAACCAAACATGACCAATCGTAATCTACAGTAGGCTAACTTGGTCAGGTCAGGTGAAGGTATTGAGGGATAAGCCTTTACAACGGTACCTCGTAGCTACTTTCTACTTTTCCTATTTGCTGAAGAGTGTAGAGAGGGGAGAAGGGGTGTTGGAGAGTGGAAACTGTTGGAGTGGCTTTGTTATGTGTGTTATTAGTCTGTATACGTCGTCGAGGTATCCCGACTGGGTGCGAGCAGATTCACATGTGAGCGACCGCCGCGGCTCTAGTTTATTCGTAATGTGGGCAAGTAAATTCGATTGCGAAAGAAAAAATAACTCGTGATCTACTTGTCATGTTAATGGAATTACCAATTGCTTCTCTCTCTCTCTCTCTCTGCGGCATTGTAATCTTCAACGTTTGTAGGTAAACCACATTTATATGACGTGGCCATGCCTATTTTGGGTTACATGCTGCTATATCTCGTTCAGATTTGTCAGTACAATTTTTCACCTTTTACTAAACGTTCTGTCATCTGCTATTCTTTAAGAGGTCACCACAAAATATAATACAAATATTGAATAATGTGTCCAAATGCTGAGACTTTCCTACACAAAAGTTTACATACTTTATGTTAGTTAACAAAGCAGCTTGGGAATGCCTTGACAGTAATTGTTATGACAATATTTACTTCTTCAACAATGACTCGGAAATAAGCGAGATCAATGGTTAAGGTGTATATATTCTTATCAATTATTATATTGCACGTGGGCCATCATATCATCAGTATTACAAGGACAAATGGCGGGAACGTTCGAATATATGTACAATAATTATTTATACAACTGTTCATTTACACAAAGTCACATCATCACCAAAAAATACTAGAAACATTTTACCACCCGGAAAATGAAATCTTGGAACTGAAATTCTCAGCCACTCCTTGTCTTCCTCAGTCTTAATTGTATTACGAAGGAAGCGTCATAACATAATCCAATTGTCCGGTACGCCATCTTATACACCCAGCAAGACATTCATGGAGAGAGAGAGAGAGAGTACAAAGGAGTACAAAGGAGTACAAAGGAGTACAAAGGAAATCAAGCAACAACAGATCTAGTGACCCTTCTAGGTTGCTTGTCCTCCAAAACACTGAGGATCAAGTGTCCAAACAGTGGTTTAGAGTGGGTAAGGGAACATTGGAAAGGGAATTACTGCCCTGGAACTAATGTCTGTGGCAGGATTAGGAAGTTAGTAGGGGACAGATAGGTTAGTAACTGAGGGGGGATAAAATAAAGTTATTCATTTACAAACGCAGTCAGTCGCGGGTTTGATGCGAGATATTTGTCTAGGCGGAGTTTAAATGAATCAACGGTGATGCAGTCTATAACGTTTAGGGGAAGCCCATTCCACAAGTTGACAACTCGATTGAAGAAGAAATTCTTAGATTCGTGTGAGTTAAAAGATTTACCAATAATTTTGCAACCGTTTCCCCGCGTGTAATTAGATTGGTCGATAGTGAAGTACTTACTACAGTTCATATTGTCGATGCCTTTGATGATTTTGAACACTTGAATTAAGTCACCTCTTAATCTGCGCTGGGTTAAAGGAAATAGATTTAATTCTCTAAGACGCTCTTCGTATGGTTTGTTCTTTAAGCTAGGTGTCATTTTGGTAACTCTACGTTGAACTCGTTCTAGCTTGTTTATATCTTTTTGGTAATAAGGGCACCAGGATTGAACGCAGTATTCCAGAAGAGGGCGGACTAAGGAATTGTAAAGGGTTAGGATAACTTCTTTGGATTTATGCTCAAATGACCTGCCTATAAAGCCAATTATTTTGTTTGCCTTCTTAACAACTTCTGAACATTGTTGACTCGGTTTTAGGTTACTCGATATTGTTACTCCCAGATCGGTTTCTCTGTTTACATTCTTAAGCTGAGTGCCATTCATCGAATAGTTTGCTTTCTCATTTAGGTATCCGATATGTAGTACTTTACATTTATCCGCATTGAAACTCATTTGCCAAATTTGGGCCCAACATGACAATTTATCTAGATTGTGTTGCATATCGTCAACTTGTTCTTTTGAGAGTACGCTATTTGCAATTTTTGTATCGTCAGCAAATTTTGAGATTGTACAGGTGAGACCCTCATCTATGTCGTTGATGTAAATTAGAAGAGAATTGGTCCTAGTACCGATCCCTGGGGTACCCCGCTACTTACATTGGTCCATTTAGATGCCTTACCGTTTATGACTACTCTTTGCTTTCTGTCGCTGAGCCAATTTTCTATCCATTTCAACACACCGTCTTGTATTCCATGCGCTTTTAGTTTTAGCAGTAAACGTTTGTGGGGAACTTTGTCAAAGGCCTTTTGAAAATCAAGGTATATAATATCTACAGCTTTACTCTCATCGTAGAGGTTGAGGATTTCGTGGAAGAAGTCTTAGAGGCTTGTTAAACAGGAACGTTTTTTTATGAAAGCCGTGTTGAGTATCTTCAAGAATTTTATTTTCCTCTAAGTGATTTACGAGTCTGTCTCGTATGACCGTTTCTAGCATTTTACATACAACTGAGGTTAAGCTAATTGGACGATAGTTACTGGGAGAGAGAGAGAGAGAGAGAGAGAGAGAGAGAGAGAGAGAGAGAGAGAGAGAGAGAGAGAGAGAGAGAGAGAGAGTATTACAAATATATACCACATCCCACAACTTGATGAGTCTGGGTGAGAGCTGCTCCTATCCAAAGTGAGGTTTGGCATCCTCTACCCAACCTTAGCAGTTTCTGTCTGTCTTTTCCTGTACTACTTTTCCTTCTAGGTGCTGGCGAGTTTGCCCGATTGGATGGCACTGCACGGGGGGCTGCAGACGGTGGGGGCATTGGCCCAGGGGTGCAAGCCCATGGGCTGATGATCCACTCCTGCGCTACCCTCTCAGAAACAGATCTCGTCTCTCCTTGGCCCCTTCGGGGGCCTGAACATCTGGAGCGGTATTGGTCTACCGGGCTGGAGACGGTTTGGCCAGACAGCCCGGCAAACTACAACAACAACAACTTGATGCATCTATAAACAATTAATATCACTAACCATAGCTGTACCCTTCTAAAATCAACTTTGTAACTTATATAATATGTTTTTTTGGAAAAACAAGTAAACATTAATGAGTCATTTACATTTAGCAATTCAGTCAATTATTATTCGATAAAAATGCTATGTTCTTTGCTGTCTTTCTCAAGAAACAGATCTACTACTTACTGTATATATGAGAATCTTAAATATATTTATCAATACACATAAACAGAAGCAAACAAGGTACTGGATTTGTCTGACGAAATATCATTATCTCAATGGAAATATAGTTATGCATAAGAGGAAAGAATAGTGATGCCGAATTTAGAGTGTACTGTACAGTTGCCCACGTATATTTGTACAAACTCCATGATTTAACCCATGGGCTGCAACCGTCCTCATATGAGTCTGTACTGGTGGGCGGCGACCGTCCTCTTATGAGCTGGGTTTTTAAACACATACGAAAACCGCGGGTCATGAGTCAGGCGGCAACTAGGTGGTGTGCGAGTAGTGGTGATTGGCAACTCTCACCCTCACCTCCCCTTGGTTCTACCCCGAGACGGCAGAATATATGCGCGGGTAAATCTTGCCGCTCGATGTTTTTCTCGCCGCGCGATGTCATTTGCACTATATTTTTCAACTACGGACGACCCCCCCAAAAAAATTTTTTTGGTACACATATATATATATGGCTGGATGCGCACTTGTATTCCCTACACGCTGAGGTAGTTTTCATCGAAATCGGTAAGGGTCGCCAAAATGGTCAACCTCTAGCAAGAGGCAATGGTGTTCAATATCCTAGGCTAGCGCTTGCTGGGTTAATGTATGGAAGTATAAATATCAATTATATATAGTATTGGCGAAGAATTAATATACCAATATTCTATTCAGTCAAAATAATAGACTCAACAATGAATTAATTATCTTACTGTAATAGCCGAACATATCCATTATACGTATTTGATGTAAAACGTAAAACAACTATGCCACCACTGGAATGTCTACTTTTAATATTTTAGTAAAGTGTTACCATGCAGAACGCAATATAATTTTTTGTTTTGTTTTTTTGCCAAAGAAATTAACACAAACACGCCCTCAGAGCCACTGCCGTGAAACTTGATTAGGGATTACAGCTTTGTTGTATTCAGCAACATAACGTTGCAAAATTGATATCCCCAGTCTTTTGGATTATCTAAGACTACTACGGGAAAAAACATAACATTCATTATTCTATCTCAAATTATTTACAAAGTTAAGCTTAACTCAAATGTCTTTGGTACATACATCGGTGACCACATTGGGTTAATGTCAACAGCGAAATTCATGTTGCACATGATGGTTCGAATTACTTCTCTCTCAAAATGGTTAAAGACACTTAATACGCTCTTCTAGCTGATAGTAACCGAGATATTAGAGTTTAATTGGGTAGTAATATACAGATCATCCATGATTACGGCCATCTGGGAAACAAAATCTCCATGACCGAGACTTTTAGAGACTTTTTCCAATTGAGCTCAAAGGACATCAGTGGAAATGTTTCAGCTTTCACTATTTTTGACCAGATTACCAAAGATATTGTGTTTAAATGCTGCTGCGCTAATTGGCCAGATATTGCCCCCACCTGGGTCTAACTGCAGAAATAAAGGAATAAATTCATTAATAGTCCCAAAAGAAACGGCCCATCTCCCCTTAGTATTCCAGTAGTTACTTTGTCACCAGTTCCGTAACGTCGAAGAATAGCCTCAATCACCGTTTAATTACAAACTTGTTATCCTCTAAAATTAAAACCTTTGTCTGTACAATGGCAATGTTGTTAAATATATATGTCTTTCTTTATAAAATAATAAGCAATACAATAATTGTATCTCGCCCGAAATCCGTCGACCTTCTATTAATTTTCACAAATCAAATTTATGTTTAATGACGCACAATAATAACACGGATTTTATCAAACAATAATGTTTGTTACAATCTTATTAAATGCACTCTACAGTAATAACAAGATCAGTGTTTACGTCCACGTTGTTATTCCTCACTTGTTTTTCCTCTGTCCAATTACTCGTCTTTCGTATTTTACTCCAGCCATCTAGTCTGCTTATTCCTCATGCATCCTAATGAAGTAGGCAGAGTTTCAAGTGAGGTTTGCGGATCTGCATTTCCTATTATTTTCACTTTGCAATCTCATCGGTTTCTGGAATATCAGTTTGTTACCATTCACGAAGCACAAACATTGATTAACCCTTTGAAGCTCTGACGCGTTTTCAGCAGTTTATTTTAGCTATCATTAGACGATTTTATGCAACTTAGGAAGTATCTGTGGGTATTAAAGGGGTAAATACCATCTCAATCAACCCTTTGACTTCCATATACTGTTACTAATCTGAATAAAATCGTCCAATAGTAGCCAGAAACAGAACAGAAACGTGTATTGAAGTTGAAAGGGTTAACATGTTTTGAGAATTATTAGCTCATACAAAATGCATACATGCATTGTGTTCATAATATACAGCTACTGAATACAATAGAGTTAATACTATACAATATCATATTGTGTGCTGCAAACGACATGACCCTCCGCCACATGAATATGTAAAGCCTTTCACTGTTGGATAGTATCACAAGGGCACTGAAAGGCAAACATGAATAAACATGGAACACTTCAGTACTATGAATATATATAAACATACAACTAATCATTTCAGGCTTCTACTATACTTCTCACTTCTCAGCTTGTTGTTCCTCTGTCCAATTACTCTTCTTTCCTATTTTACTCCAGCCATCAATCAGTAAGCCTGCTCAATGATATATGTTATTGCTGCTTAATTTATAATGTAAATATTATTATGTGTTAATATAATTATATAATATGATTTGCTTAAACAATTTATTTGTTTACGTTATCAATATAATTTTTATATTACATTAGATAATAATTTGCCGATGAGCAGCGATTGTCTTAAAAGTCCAATGTCTCGATCTGTTCAACATAAAAAATAAACCTTTACCAACGGAAAAAAAAACAGCCTCAAAAGCCCAAATCCCATACATAAACCGGTATCACACGAGAACTATTATAGTCAACATTCGATTACTGACATTTGTCTGGCAACATTTCTGAATTATTTTGCACTGGTATCGGAAACTAGACCAAAATATCATAAATGTTAACAGTAGGTGGAGGTGGTTACATAATTCTACACTTAATTCTCCCTCATGTTTAGCCCCATTAGTTTTGAGATTTGAAGAATTTTGTTCCATTAGTTTGGCGATTTTGAGACCTATCTCCCCATATCTTTGTCAAGATTCACACCTTTCGTGCCATTTAGGTGTTGGTTGTTTCCTGGCGTTTTAAATTAGTTTTAAATTAAATTGTATGGCAACATTTGTCACGTGTGAGGGTTTGATGTCGTATGCTATGTTAGAAAAATTTGGTGTTGTATTGCCATGTGCTTTGTTATATTTTTCGGATGGTGTGAAGTCTGTATCGTTAATAATGCACACACTAGAAATTATTTGCAAGTAAGTATTTACAAGATATATTGAACTAGATCAAAAGTAATGCCTACATTCTCTTCAATAATAATTTCCACAATCCACTTGTTGTACAATAGCTTCTCGTGCATGTCTCTTTTTTTATAAGGTATCTTATCTACTCATTTAAATAGCTTAGTGATTACTCTTTATTTACAGATAACACATTTTGATTAACTAAATACCTAATTCATCTAATATTAACTAAACTATAAATCTGCTATCTAACATTCTATTTTCTGTATTACGAGACTTCACATGCTCGCACCCAGTCAGGGGACATCCTAACGACGTATACAGACTAAACACACATAACAAAGCCACTCCAACCGCTTCCTCTCTCTCCAATACCCCTTCTCCCCTCTCTACACTCTTCAGAGAAAATAGGAAAAGTAGAAAGTATCTACGAAGTGCCGTTGTAAAGGCTTATCCCTCAATACCTCCATCTGATCTGGAAGCTTTGATTCCCTGACGACGTATACAGACTAATCACACATAACAAAGCCACTCCAACAGCTTCCTCTCTCTCCAATACCCTAGCTTCTCCCCTCTTTACACTCTTCAGAAAAAATAGGAAAAGTAGAAAGTATCGACGAGGTGCCGTTGTAAAGGCTTATCCCTCAATACCTTCATCTGATCTGGAAAGCTTTGCTTCCTTCACTATTTGCATAGATAATAATAATGTTTGGCGCCTGTGTCAACATCAAACGTTGTGACATGAAAGCAATCCAGACGGGAAAAAATGTTGGTCGTCAAAAAGAGCAAACTTTTAAGGGGGTACTGCTTGGTTTTCGGTCTATAGTTTTATCTATTTACCGGGTATTTATTTTTTAGTTTCCTTGCTAGTCCTCCATCAAGCTTAAAGAAAAACACCCCTAGACCCCTTTTCAAGATAACTTTGTAAATTTTTCTGAAGAAAAATGTCCCGGCCGAAGGCCGATTCCTTCTAAAATTACAGGCTCGCTATCGCTTGCCAGGAAAAAATCGACACCTAAATGGCACGAAAAGTCTTAGTATTGCCACAAAAATGGGGCGAAAGATCATAAAATCGCCAAACTAATGGAACGAACGTCTTAAAATCTCAATACTAATATGTTAAACATGAGGGAGAAAGGGGTCCAGAAAAAGCGATTACTACCCCCTTAAGGCCTCTGGCGGAAAGCTGAGCTCCAGGTACACTTATCCTTGCTGTGTGTGTGTGTGTGTGTGTGTGTGTGTGTGTGTGTGTGTGTGTGTGTGTGTGTGTGTGTGTGTGTGTGTGTGTGTTTAATTTACTGAGCATTTTGAAAGCTTTCGTGTGATGCAAACGGGTTATTTATCAATTTATAAATAAAAAACTGTCAGAGATTGAAAACAAAATTATCCATATTTTTTTGCCTAGTAGTGCAGTATTTTTTAGCCACAAACACTCCAATCTGTTACAGAACTGTTACAGCGCCACACTATATTTAACATAGTCATTTTTAGGCTTACTCTCTATATTTATAATTTGTGATATACAGTACATAACTAGCTAAACTGTAACATTATGTAACTATTACCTACGACATCGCCTATCATTTAATTACGTTCGCCAAGTCGGAGAGCGTCAGGATAGATATCATGTATACAAGAAGTCTGTCACACTGGCGTCCCGACTTTTCCAGACTTTATAATGACCGTGTGTTTTGCAAAGTCTGGTGCATAGTTCTGCAAGTGTGATACCTCAAATTGGCACCATACTATTTTTGGTCGACTATACAATTAATTTTACATAACTGTTTACAATTTAACCAACACACCTAAGCTTGATCACGACCCAAAACTTCGTAAAGTTGGCCAAGGACCTGTTGAAATAGCCTTGTGTGTGAAAGAGGTTTTAGTGTGAAAGCCCCTTTAATATCCGTTGAGTCATTATTGTGAATTAGTGATGATACTTTAACCCCTTCTGTACCGGCGACGTTTTTTTAATTTTATACTGACAACTATTAGACTATTGTATTCAGCTTAGGAAGGACGTCTACCCATTAAAAGGCTACAGACTACCTCAATTCACCCGTTTAGCTGTCATATATCCTTCCTAGGCTTTAGAAAATCGTTTAAATGTAGCTGAAATCCAATACAAAAGACGTTGCCGGTACAGAAATAAGTAGTGAATCGCCGATGACTATTTAGTTGATGTCTCAATGAGGTAGCTGTAGTCACCAATTACACATGACATTAAATATTTATCCCATCAAAGCATCATTTTACATCATGCATATTAACATTGCGTACTTATATAGGCCATGATGGATAATAAATAATATATAAGTAATATTAGGTACAGTATTATGCTTATGGTATTATATATAAGTAATATTAGGTACAGTATATGCTTATGGTATTATATATATATATGTCGGGCTACTATACTTTACATTTGCTGTCTACTTTGAATGCGATCTTTCTTCCCAACAAACAAAGCCACTCCAACATCTTCCTCACTCTCCAACACCCCTTCTCCCCTCTCTACACAACAAGTAGGAAAGTAGAAAGTAGCTACGAGGTGCCGTTGTAAAGGCTTATCCCTCAATACCTCCACCTTCACCTGAACAAGCATTATGAAAAAAGTCGAGCATGATATTTCCGCAGTATATCCTTTGTCTTACTTTAAAGGTGAAACATCTTTATCTCTCTCTCTCTCTCTCTCTCTCTCTCTTGTATATTATTTCCACGGAATGGGACGCAATGTCTTTGAGCTACTAACAATTTCATGTAACCGCCTGTACATGTCTGTCTTTCGCTCTTTCAATTCGTTTCCTGTACATATTATATCATTTTGGAAACCGTTATACCAGATATATTTCAAGAACTCTCTATGTTTATCAGTAAAATAAACACGGGATAATAATAAACTACTTGCCCAGCTCGTCGACCACCCCTCAACGACATGACATGACACCCCCTCCTCAGGCTTTGATATACCGCGCCACACTTTCCTCCACTCCTAGTCACCCCCCCCCCCGCCTGTTGTCTCCATTCCTTCATTCCCTCCTTGTTCCCTAATACCCAGGCAATCCCCTTGTCTCAATGCCCTCGGTGAGAACTAATGACCATTGTTATCACTGGAAGAATGGTTAAGTACCAGTATCGCCATGGCTACCACCAACAAATAGATTCGAGACCGAGTTATGACTATTATAGCTGTCTTGGTGTATAATGGTTATAGTGTGTACGTTCTGCATGTGGTATCCTGTGTTCGAATCACCGGAGGATCATTAATTTAATTAATTTAATTGGAAGTTATATATACAGGTATATATATATATTTTTTTTTTTTTTTTTTTTTTTTTTTAAGAGACAATGAACGGAGGAAGGAAAAACACAGATAAAACAAAAAGGTCCATGTGCCTAAAGGCATCCTCCATTCATAAAATGTTTGTAACAACTGGATTTAAACATTTGTAGATTGTAAGTTTGTGGAAAGCAATTCGAGGGAAGTGAATTCCAAAGAGTAGTAGCTCTGGGGATAAATGAATTCTGATAAGCAGAAGTTCTGCATTGTGGAGGAGAAGTGTAAATTCATGGGCGCTCTCAGCTGCCCTAGTTCTACGGGGAAAGATGTGGAGAGGCGGCACAGTTGAAGCAAGTTCCTCGGAACAATTGCTGTGAAAATATCTGTAGAATAATGCAAGGGATGCAACGTTTCTTCGTATGGATAATGTAGGAAGGTCCTGTGTGATTGCAGGGTTATTGATTAATCTAATAGCTTTATTTTGAATTTTGTCCAACTGCCTCAATGCAACCACTCCACTTCCACCCCACAGAGGTGAACAGTAATCCATCTGAGAACGCACATGACTTTTATATATCACGGCCAACTGCTCGCCAGTGAAGAATTCTCGAACTCTGTACAGGAGTCCCAGTTTTTTAGAGGCATTCTTAGCAATGCTTCTAACATAATGTGTCCAGCTCAAGTTAGTAGTTAATGTTACACCGAGAATGTCAATACTAGGGGAAGTGGGAATATTTACATCATTAAAAAATATATGGGAGTCAGTGAGATTCTGTCGGTTAGAAAATTGAATGTACTTGGTTTTCTGTGCATTAAAGGAAACTAGATTCTTTTGTCCCCATCCATTAATTCTAGAAAGGTCCTGGTTCAGAGAAATTGCAGTGTTTATTTTTGAATTTATAAGATCGGGTTGGGTGACAGAATTGGTAAATGTGAAGGAACTGTGGAGTGTTGAGTCATCTGCGTAGGAATGTATTGGATTATGAGTGGTAGATATGAGATCATTGATATGAATGAGGAACAGAATTGGGGCCAAAACTGATCCCTGGGGAACACCAGTATTTATTGAGTGAAATTGAGAATAAAGGCCATCTACCATTACACGTATTTTTCTGTTATGAAGATAAGAAGAAATTAGTGGAACTAATGATGCAAGGCCGTAGTGTGACATCTTCGACAATAAGGATTGATGCCAGACTCTTATCAAATGCCTTTGATATATCCAGTGCTATTGTATGTGTTTCACCATGTGGGTCTGTAGCTTGGTTGATTTGATGCGTAAGAAGGCAAAGCATGTCTGCAGTTGATCGACATCGTCTAAAACCATATTGCCTATCACTGATTAATTTATTATTCTCAAGATGCTTAATTATGTGATTATTTAATATAATTTCAAAGACTTTACCAAGAGTGGAAGTTATAGCTATTGGTCTGTAGTTTGATGGATCTGAAGAGGCACCTTTTTTAGGAACTGGATGGATGTTTGCTTCTTTCCAGGGTACTGGGAAGCATGAGGTATGAGTACACAGACGGACAAAATTTGCCAATACAGGAGCGAGCACCAAGGAGCAATTCTTAAGTACTATTGGAGGAATTTCATCTGGACCAGGAGCCTTATCTACCGAGAGATTCTGCAAAATAGTTTTGACATGTCTGGTGTGGATCTTAAGTGAGGGAATTTCAGGCGAATTAAAATTAAGTACAGGGACATCTTGATTTATTTCATCTAAGGTTGAGTTGGTGGAGAAAATATCCGCAAGAAGGTTAGCTTTACCTCGTGGGTCACTTACAAGATTGCCAGTCGGAGATTTTAATGGTGGAATGGATGAAGCAGTAGTGAAGTTGGATTTAAATGAGTTAAGAGTAGACCAAAATATTTTGTTATCATTTGGATTATTTAGAAGTTTATTTGCCTGCTTGTGGAGAACGTTTGATTTAGTTAGGTTTAATACAGTTTTGGCATGATTTCTGATGTTTCTAAAGTAATTAAAGGCTTCATGTGTTTTGATCTTGTGTATGCATTGTAGGCTATTGCTTTTTGTTCAGTTACTCTAGCACAATTATGGTCAAACCATTTAGGTGAATTAGATCTTTTACTGTACTTTTGATGAGGAATAAAAGTTTCCATTCCAATTTTTACAAAATCTTGTATGTGGCTCAAGGTGGAGTGTGCATCATTAGAAAAGAAAGAGGTCCAGGGAATATCCATAAAGAAACCTTGAAGACCCTCCCAGTCTGCCCTATCGTAATGCCATTTAGTCACCAAAACAGGTTCAGAGTGGGAAGGTGTGGTAGGTGATAGACAGGTGGCCTGTATCAGACAGTGATCAGAAGATCCAAGCGGGGACCTCACTGTAACATCATAATTTTCTGAATTGGTTGTTAAAAATAAGTCCAGTAGGTGGGAATTATGATTAGGATTATCTGGTACACGGGTGGGTTGGTTGACTAGTTGAGTGAGATTAAATGAGTCTGCAAATAGCTCACATTCAAGACCAGCATCATCAGTCCTGGCTGAATAAGTGAGCCATTCAACATTATGGACATTAAAATCACCCAACACAGTGATTTCAGAAGAAGCATTTAAGTTGAGGACACTGAGTTGTGAGGACAGAGAATCAAAAAGACTTTGCTCTGGAGGAGTATTTGGGGAACGGTAGATGCAACATATGTATTTAAATTTACCAGCAGAAATTAATTTGTATATAGAATAATCAAAATAGGGACAATTGAAACTAGTAACCTCCTCCAGGGCAATTTCAGATTTTGCGAAGCAACATACACCTCCTTTAGGTCTGAAATTTTGGAGCAGTTGATAACCTGGAAAATTAAATCTAGACGTGTCAGATGTGGATGTTACTTGAGTCTCTGTCAAAAAAAGGAGAGTAGGGGATTCTGCTTGAAGAAATTGGTGTACAGAATTGATGTTAGAGTGAAGTCCCCTTATATTGCTAAAGAAAAAGCTGCACCGACGAGCAGCTTTGGGACGTTGCAATGCTCTTGACACAGTCGCATGATGACGACCGGGAGGGCCCTGTGTCAATGACCCAACCCTGCCGGGGGTGGATATCCGAGGGACCACCAGGTTTGCTCTTAACAATTGTACTGCCATGTTTATTGGGTAAGGTGTATGGTGTTACATGTATGATATGTAGTGGGAAGAGTAGTGTTTTATGGATAGAGGATAGCAATGTAGGGCAAGTCGTGAAGTTGGATGTGTATGTTATATAAAGAGGGTTTTCCTGATACCCCTGATGTGTGAGGCAGAAAGATATGTATCCAGCTACCAAGGCCTGGGAGAGAAAATGGAATTCAGGCTATTCCCTGAGTCTCCCGAAACCTTGGCGGTAGTACTTCCCTGGGCTGGGCTGCCTACCCCTACTACCTATAATATATATATATATATATATATATATATCTGAGGGGATAGCAGTAATATCCATCAAAGTCGGGCTCCAATACGGTTAACATGAATAGCATTAACCAACTAGCACATTCCCCCTCCCTTCGACATGGGAACGAACACTGAACTTGACATCAATATGCAACCCAAACAGGAATGCATGGGTGTGTGGGACCTAGCGTGTGTGTATATATCGGAGTATCTGAGTGTATGAATGTGCGTTGGCATGTATTGTAGGTGAGTGTGTGTGTATTAGTATATGTAAACACGTTTAGTCTGGCTAATTATCGGCACAATATAAACTTTGTGCGTTCTCAGTATATATATATATATATATATATATATATATATATATATATATATATATATATATATATATATACAAGGAAACACTCGTAGATACGGTTAAATGTCATCTGAAATTCTTGTGCATGTATTTGTAGAGAGAATATTAAGCAGCTACTATCATAACATATCGTTAATTTACATATCAATGAGAATAACGGGACCATAATGCTAAGCGGGTTAGTCATAGACAAATGGAACGTATGTCAATGTAGCGTTAAACGGATACATTATGATATGACTATGCTCTCTGTAGACTCCCATTTTCTTATGTTCTTATGAATATTGTAAAATCAGCCAAGTACGCACATTTTATTTTGGTGCTGGTAGATCAACATTTAAGGGGAGATGACCCGGTTTTCCTGGCCCCCTTCTCCCTCTTGTGTAGCCCCGTTGGTTTTTAGATTTCAACACAGTCGGCCCATTCGTTTGGCGATTTTAAGACTTTACGCCCCATTTCGATGTAAATATTAAGACCTTTCGTGCCATTTAGGTGTCGATGTGTTTTTTAGCGAGCAATAGCGAGCCTATAATTTTACGAGTTACCGGTTTTTATACCGAAAAATGTACAAATTTATCTTAAAGGGGGGTCTTGGGGATTGTTTTTACAGGTTGACGGAGAACTAGGGAGGAAACTGAAAAGGACAAAAATATATAAATGAGCAACTAAACAAACCCATTCCCCTAAAAATAAAGGCTCGTGTCAATAAACTAGTCATTACTGTTCTGCTAATATCCACATTCGTTTTCAGAAATTCCTGGAGTATCATATAAAAGCCGGGGCACTATATAAGGCTGACTTACCATTTGCGTTATTCGAACACTTTTTTCCGTCAATTTTCCATGAGCAAGTTTTTCCTCGTATTATTTCTGGACTTTTGCGCACTGGTATCGGTAACTAGACTAAAGGTAGATTATGTTAGGCGGCTGAACTCTGATAAAGTGTCATTTTGGAAGCTTCCAGATCATAATTGCCCGTAAAAATTGCTCGAAAAGACGCTCCTGTAACACCGGCTTTACCAATTGCGTTATACGAGCACTTAGCGTAACGTGTCCATAAAATGAAAAATATCTCCATGGGAATAGTGGGATAATGCTGGCCTCTTTCTGTCTATCGCACTCTCTCGCTCTCGCTCTTGCTCTTGCTCCTTCTCGCTCTCGTTCCATCTTGCTCTCGCTCTCTCTCTCTCTCTCTTTTTCTCTTTCTCTCTTTTCTCTTTCATTTTCTTTTTTTCTCTCTCTCTCACTCACTCACTCTCTCTCTCAATATATATATATATATATATATATATATATATACACTGTATATAGTATTGTTTATATATTGTATTCATATGCATTTTTAATAGTCAAATAGCAGATGGTTGGAAAATGTTCGTGTGTGGGTCTCGTAATTGTCAATAGCACTGAAATGCGACTATCACTATTTGTCCAACTCCATTTTAGGCTACGAGGAAATTAAAAGTCAATTCAGCTCAGTCAGACTCAGCCGTATTTGACGCTGATGATCACGCTACACAACACAAATAATTTTCAGGGCGACATCATACCGTATTTCCATCTGAACCAACTCTTTAGGACCATATTCGCCAATGTGATGAATAGGTTATTATGTGTGAATGTAATATGGAACTACCTTACCTGATAATTTAACTAAATGTTTATTTAAAATTCTGTGACACTGCAAATGTCATCAATTTGGTCAAAAGACTTGATAAGTATGGGCTTCAAATAATTAACGTAATTCATTTTATAATTACTCGGGAGATACAATTATCTGACAAATTAGCAGACGCAATTTGTTTTTAACTATATACTGAAACATAAAAAACGTTGATATATTCATCAGAATTTATGTTATTGGAAATCCTTCGTGGATTGCTTTTCATAAAAGTAAACTATTTTATCCAATTATTCGCGTCAATAATTTGGACATACCGTGGTAGCCAAAAAGGAAAAGCAAAACGGTGGAATTTGGTACCGTGAGCATTCTTATTACTCTCATACATGATGTACAGCAAAGTGTAAAATAAATACGTATACTATATATTTCTTGAATGTCAGAGAATCAATTGAGGAATCGAGCCTTTTTAGCTTGCTAAACCTGTCGGAATCTAGTTACAGAAAAGTTAAATATGTAGTAAGACAATGTTATTCAACTAAGAACAGCTAAGAACAGAAAACCCAAAATCAAGGGGATATCAATGCCACTTCAGGATCATGGACTTCTGTTTGGTATGTCCACGTATCAAACCAGGGCCTGCTATCTGAAACTGACTAAAAGCAATCGTTGTTAAATTTGTGATCGCCAATTTGGGCATGAAGGGCACATGCGTGGTTCATCTCCCCGAGGCTGGGCAAAAACCCTGAGTGGAGAACCTAATACACATCTAGAGTGAATTGTGTTGGGAACAGTTTTCGGCCCAAAGAGACGCCCGGGAGTGAAGCCACAGAGTGAGTGCAGCTATATGCCCTTAACCCAGTTTGATTAATTGAATGATAAAGAGCAATCTTGGTTTCAATAATTTGCATTTATTTATTGGTTATACGTGTGCGGTTATAGTATTATATATTTTTATTAATTACACCACAACACCAAACACCTCCAATAAAATTAATGAAAGCATATAATATTATGTGATCCATCGGGATTCGAACCTGGGTTATCACACACAGATTTGTATAGTAGATACATGGATCGGTTAATAGTTTATCTAAGAAAACAAAAAACATTGAACCCAATTATTTTCCCTAAAAAATGGACTTTATATCACTAATAATATATTAGGTTACAGTAAAACAAATTCAAGAAAAATGAACTGAAAAATATATCATATAAATGTCATTGTCCGGCAAACTTATCCACCATGGAATATGTTTGAGTGACAGCCCATTTTTATTATTTTGTCAGCGCTCCAATGTTGCAAAGTGGCAAAGGACACTTCATGCAATTACGAAAAACGCTGTATTCGTGTTTTTGTTTTCTCACCCAATGTATTCTTTTGTAAAACTACAAGAAAAATGGTTTATAACCATCCTTCAAACGCATAATTTCCGTAGTGAAGCTTCGGACACACCTTGACACTGAAACCCATCAGACCATCACACATTATGGGGAGACTGGCCGTTTGTTTGGTCTATTAATTCATTTCTTCATTTGTTTCTTTAGTTTCCTCCCTAGACCTCCATCAAGCATAGAAAAACACCCCTTAGACCCCCCCCCCCCCTTCAAGATAAATTTGTACATTTTTCGGTACAAAAATGTCCCGGTTCCTCTTAAAATTGCAGGCTCGCTATTGCTCGCCAGGAAATAGTCGACACCTAAATGGCACGAAAGGTCTTAAAATTGACAACAACATGGGACGAAAGGTGTTAAAATCGCCAAACTAATGGGCCGAACGTCTTATAATCTCAAAACTAGTGGGGCTAAACATTAGGGAGAAGGGGGTTCAGAAAAACGGTCTTCCTCCCCTTTAATTACAGCATAGTTCACCAGAAAGCTTTTCGTGGTATACATCGTTAGAACGACCTTTCATTATAAATCGGCTAAATTTTAAGTTTAATATTATTTTGACTTACTTATAATGCTCTATATTCACAGCACCCTTTCTTGTAAAACATAATAGATGTTGGACTGATATTCCACATCAATGTCAGCATCCACCCCTCAACCCTCACCCACTTCCACGCATACTCTCAGCCCCTTTCACCCCTACCCTCACCCCCATCCATCCCTACCCTCACCCCCTTTCACCCCTACCCTCACCCCCTTCCACCCTTACCATCATCCCCAGCCACCCCTACCCTCACCCCCATCCATCCCTACCCTCACCCCCATCCACCCCTACCCTCACCCCCTTCGACCACTATCCTCACCTCCATCCATCACTACCCTCACCCTCTTCCACCCCTACGTTCAGCCCCATCCACCCCTACCCTCACCCCCTTCCACGCATACCCTCACGCCCACCCACCCCTACCCTCAACCCCACCTACCCCCTGAAATCCATCCCTCAGAAACCCTCCTTTCCCGTGAGGACCGAATCCACAAGGCTGGGCTGCGATGTGGGCACCATCCAGCCCTTGAGTTATCAGAAGAGGCTGGATGACTCCGTCCAAGACACCTGTCCTGGCTGTAACACAACACCACACATTATGGCAGACTGACTAACACACAACCATTTACGCCAACAACACAACACACACTCCTCGAGAACTTTGTGGGAAAGCCCGGTCTCGGCCGTGGCCTTCCTTACGAGCTCTGGGCTTTTCGGCCAGGCAGCCCAGGGAACGACTACAGCTACTACTACTACCTCACCTCCCTTACCCTTATCTCCATCCACTCCTATCCTCCCTTACCCTCACCCCATCCACTCCTATCCTCCCCTCCACTCCTACCCTCCCCTCATCCACTCCTATCCTCCCCTACCCTCACCCTATCTACTCCTATCGTCCCCTACCCTCACTCCATCCACTCCTATCCTCCCCTACCCTCACCCTCTCAACTCCTATCCTCCCCTCATCCACTCCTATCCTCTCTTACCCTCACTCCATCCACTCCTACCCTCCCCAATTCAATCCTATCCTCCCCTAACCTCACCCCATCCACTCCTAGCCTCCTCCCATCCACTCCTATCCTCCCCTACCCTCACTCCATCCACTCCTACCCTCACCCCCTCCACTCCTATTATCATATATTTCCCCCCTTCCACTCCTATCCTCACCCCCTTCCTTTCCTTTTCTCCCATCCACCCGTACCCTCGACTCCACCCCCCTCACCCCATCCTCTCCTACCCTCACCCCCATGCTCTCTTACCCCTCCCCATCCACTCCTCTCCTCACCTACCCTCACCCCCATCATCTCCTACGCTCACCCCAATTCTCCCTCACCCCTCCCCATCCTAATGCAGCAACCTGAAAGTGAGTGTGTGGACAAACAGCCTTCGATTTTTTAATGGGACTAAGAAAGGCTGAACAACGAAAAAAAAAAAAAAAAAAACGCCAAGCTCTTAATGGTTAAGCCAAAAAGAACCAGAAAGCCAGCTCAGTAACAATGGAAACAAGTAGAAAGATTATTGGTGCAGGTAAAAGTTAAATTATACAAACAAAACACGATAATGAATACCTGCAAATGTAATGAAAATATACAGCAAGATATCTGGGATATTTTATGAGTGGCTGCATTGCTTTTGATCTGCAGCCTTTTCTTAATCCTCTAAATTTGTCATTCCCACATACATAAAAATGTGAATACGTCGATTTGGTTAGGTTAGAGTATGTCTCAATTTTTGTAAAGTAATATTGGCACTACATAGGTAACATACTAGAGTTGAGATCTTTCTTGGATGTGACGACACTAAAGCCTTGTAATTATTAGAGGCGAATGTGAGGAAAACATTCGAGAACACAAACAAATGGTATTTGAGGATTTCTTCACTCAACTAACAACGCATTAAAGAACATTTAGGCTAAAATAAATATCAATATCTATAGCAAACAATAATAAAGCAATGCACCATAAGTATTCCTAATTAATATTGAACATTGTTGGTTACTAAGCCCGTATGCCAGATGACTATTTTCTTCAGATTATCTTCCCACAATAATCATCACCAGCGACTAAAGTATCACCATACCAAGATAATATACAAAAACATCAATCTCCAACCCAATAGTAATTATTAAATTCAGTATGGAAAGTACACACTAATGAATATCGACAAGAGAGAGAGAGAGAGAGGGAGAGAGTGAGTGAGTGAGAGAGAGAGAGAGAGAGAGAGAGTGTGTGTATGTGTATGTGTGAGTGAGTGAGTGTGTGTGAGAGAGAGAGAGAGTGAGAGTGAGTGTGTGTTTCCCCACAATCACTGTTGCACTGGATCACCACGTCCTCTCCACCAAATACAGTTTCCTTCTCGCCAGACCACCAGCAATCCCTGCCTCTGATCCAGTGTTTACACTTCCTGCACCCAATAGTAGAAGTGTCCATTTAGATCTAACCTGAGATAGCCAGTTAATTGAATGTTGTGTGCATGTTGTAGTTTAAACTCTCGCTCTCTCTCACCCCCATCCACCCCTACCCTCACCCCCATCCATGCATACCCTCACCCCCATCCACCCCTACCCTATATATATATATATATATAGATATATATATATATATATATATATATATATATATAGATATACATATATAGATATATATATATATATATATAGATATATATACCAGTATATATACCAGTATACATTTATATAGTAAAGTATATTAAATGAGTGTTAGTGGGAGGAAGTGTGTGTGTGTGTGGTTATGGCTGGTAGGTGACACATAATAGCACCGAGGGAAAATATTTTGAAAGAGATGGTAACAGGAGTATGACCTAGCTTTTTCTCTAGACCTAACAAGAGTACCGTAACAACCTTGTATATATTATGGTGGTGGTTGTTAGTGAGTGGGTGGACTCTCTCTCTCTGTCTCTCCCTCTCTCTCTCTCTCTGATATTATTGACGGTTTTGATAGTGACATCATTTACCTCTTCTCTACTGGCGACGTCTTTTTCATTTAATTTCAGCTACATTTAGACAATTTTATTTGAGCAATGTTCTGTTACCACCATGTGGTGATGGGCTGGTTTATCAGAGTGAGAACTGAGCGATCTCTGCCATACCCATAGCTTACTCTGACTGTTCCTTTTACTTATATATTTTCTAGATCTCAAGTGACGGCGTCTCTTGCGTGGATTGACCTCCTAATCTACCAAGATTGGAAGCCAAAGCGTCACATCTTTCCTTTGCCCCTCAACTTTCTCTTCATAATTGCTGAGGGGCACAGGGCCCTGGGTGGGGCTTTGGTTTCCCGGGCGTTTCCGCACCCTCCTCAGCTCCCCGCCATGGAGTGGCTTCGGTCACCCAGGCTTTATTGTGGTCGGCAGGGAGGGTTCTGTGGGGGTGCTCGGTTATGGCCTTGGCCTTGCTCGGGGCCTTGGGGCTGTTCGGCCAGGCAGCTTGGGAAAAAACAACAACAACAACAACAATAACCATACTATTTTTCGTATTAGACGTACCAGTAATTGTTCTATTATAATTCTCAGTTAACGTATTTATTATGTGTATCCGTGGTATATATTTTGTGTGTGCGTGTTTGTGTAAACAAGGGTATCATGTCTGTGTGTGTGTGTATGTAAACAAGGGTCCTGTCTGGCGCCCTTCCCCCCCCCCTCGCCAGATAATCCCAGCTGTCGAAGAGAGAGAGAGAGAGAGAGAGAGAGAGAGAGAGAGAGAGAGAGAGAGAGAAAGCGAGAGAGAGATACAAAGAGAGAGAGATACAAAGAGAGAGAGAGA
Organism: Paralithodes platypus; assembly: GCA_032716605.1. NCBI lineage: Eukaryota > Metazoa > Arthropoda > Malacostraca > Decapoda > Lithodidae > Paralithodes > Paralithodes platypus. Next base: position 18,900,728 of record CM064575.1, read on the forward strand.
GAGAGAGAGAGAGAGAGAGAGAGAGAGAGATACTAAGAGAGATAGAGAGAAAGAGAGAGAGAGAGAGAGAGAGAGAGAGAGAGAGAGAGAGAAACAGACAGACAGACAGACAGACAGACAGACGAGTGAGAATAAAAGAGGTGGAAGAATTTGAAGTGTTACCGTGAGAAAGTTGAGGGATGAACAAGTTACGGAGGAAACAAATTGAATTCTTCCATTATATTTCCTGGAAGCCACCAAGAGAGACTAGTTAGGGAATTATACCCAGACACTGACAGAGACAATTGTGTGGAGGAACGGTGCAACAATTGACCACTTGCGAGTTTCATTCTATAAGGAAGTTGGAGCTGTAGACATCGATATTAGCAGAATAACCAGCTATAATACGGTTTTAGTAATTCTATAAATACATAAAATCAAATTCAACATACTATTTATCCATCAGAAACTCACATAATTACTGTATTTGTGTTTAATATCGATGTTTACAGGCCGAACTTCCTTATAGCCTGAAACTTGCAAGCGGTCAATTAGTGAATGCAAAACAAGTATTTATATTAAGACATTGAGAAAACGGTATAAAACGCTCATATAATACTTGCTAAATTATGTTTTTCCCATCAAAAATATCTACAGTAAGTTTTCAAAATCGCAAATTTGACTAGGCCTTTCGTTTCAAAGCTTACACAAATGTAATGATGATTTTCTGTTTATATTGAGCTTCTTATGGGTTTCTTACAGACCACCAAATATATATGTTACATAGCGTTACATAGCGTTACATTAGCGTATGGTTCACTTTTTGGTCGATTTTTTCATTTATTTATTATTGTTCTAGTTTCCTCCCTAGACCTCCATCAAACTTAAAAAAACATCCATTAGATCCCCCTTCTAGATTAATTTATACATTTTTCGGTAGAAAAATTTCCCGGCCAAAGGCCGGTTCCTCCAAAATAACAGGCTCGTTATCCCTCGCCAGGGAAAAAATCGACACCATAATAATCTCGAAAGGTCTTAATATTGACAAAGAAATGAGGCGAAAGGTCTTACAATCGACAAACTAATAGGGCAAACATCTTAAAATCTGAAAACTAATGAGGCCTAAGCACGAGGGAGAAAAGGGTCCAGAAAAATGGCCCATCTCCCCTTAAATTGGTTTGCTGCAGCCTGGTTATATTCGGCGATTTAACCCCTTCAATACGATCACGTTTATTTACCTTTTATTCTGACTATAATTAGACTAGTTTATGCGGTTTAAGAAGGACCTGTGATATTCAGAGGGTTTATGGAGATCAAGTTTACCCCCTTTGAGCCCTGGCGGTAGATTATAAGCTGAAGAAAATCGTGTAATGGTAACCAGAATGTGATTGGTGTTGGTGAAGTTAAGGAGAGGTATTTAGTTTGTTCCCTCGACCTCCATCAAGCTTAAAATTACACCCCCTTGAGTCCCTTTCAAGATATATTTGTACATTTTTTGGTAGAAAATGTCCCGGCCGAAGGCCGGTTCCTCTTAAATTACAGGCTCGCTATCGCTCGCCAGGATAAAATCGACACCTGAATGGCACGAAAGGTCTTAATATGGGGTGAAAGTTCTTAAAATCGCTAAACTAATGGGGCAAACGTCTTAAAATCTCAAAAGCAATGGGGCTAAACATGAGGGAGAAAGGGGTCAAGAAAAAAATCCCTCGAGTGGAGACCTCCCCTTAAGTATCAAGTCCGAAGTGGAAGGGGAAGAGAGGACACCGTCTGCCACACTCAAATGTTTCATCACCAAACCAATTTACTCAAGCTGCTCAACAAGCTGTGCAAAACAATGGCTGGGAGGCTAAGCAAATGAATGAAGGTCCTCATAAGCTTGAACCCGATAATGGTATGAAATTATGGATTTGTGGTCTCCGAAGGCAACCAATAAGATATAACGTGGGTGACAGTAATGAAATCTGGCTGCTGTAGTGAGTCAATGGTTTGGACGCTCACAAGGAACGGTAATCGACTCATCCGTTTTCACTCAGAATCCGAGGGAAACGATATTAAAACTAAGCTTATTGAACACAGTGAGGTAGATAAAAAGAGCATAAATGATAAAGTATAGAGGAAGAATGGGACAAGAGAAGACATGAAATATGTCTTTTGAAATCAATCTAAACTAGAAGCGGTAAAGGGCAGAAGTGATATGCTAAGAAATCACATGGGATAGGATTGCTCAAAAGAGGATGTGAGACTGCGATGTACTGTATAGACACAGACAGTAGATGTGATGGAAAAAAAATGTGGTAAGCAATGGGATTAGACAAGCCCAAAAGGGTGAGTGAAAAGAGCAAAACATATCGGGAAATTTGAGAAGGCGAGATAAACTAAGACAAAGGAAATGAAGGAAAATAATGGAGAGATTTTCAGAGACAGTGAGGTGGAGAGGGCTGCGATACTTCTGTAATATTCAGAGAGAGGCTGCAGGAAGACCAAGGTAACATTTCCTTTCTCTCTCTCTCTCTCTCTCTCTCTCTCTCTCTCTCTCTCTCTCTCTCTCTCTCTCTCTCTCTCTCTCTCTCTCTCTCTCTCTCTCTCTCTCTCTCTCTGTGTGTGTGTGTGTGACCGAGTTTCGAGTTAGCCCATCTGATGGAGTAGTTGGTACATTTAGAAACGCTACTTCTCATCTGATTGATTCCATACAATTATCTGAACTTGAACGTGTGAAAAGTAGGTTGATATTATAGGTATGCTGTATGATAACTGGGGTTTGTTATATACAGGTTGAATATTTATGGTAAAATCAGCTATAATTTAAGGATTTTGTATGTTATAAGCTTCACCGTGAAATTTGTCATATATTTACGGTAAATGAAACTATAATGTAATCTCTCAATAATACAGTTCAATTCCACATGTGTTTCCTAGTTTGTTATGATATACAATTTATCGCCTACTCTTCAGTTTACTTGTATTATTTTCGCCAAAACTTGAGTTGTTTTGCAATAAAAAACTGTGTATTGTATCGTTTGACTCAGATTGGGTATAGATTCCGTAAGGTTAGTTTCTAAGGTTAGCCATGTTAGACAACATTTTATTAGAGGTTGGATAGGATATGTTAAGTAAGTTTGGATTGCTAAAAACAGATAACGATATCATAAGGTTGAATTAAGCAAAATGTGTGAACAACATTATTTTGAATGAAATGACCTTAACTATTACAACAACAATGTGACTCATTCACGTTATTTTTGCTATGATGAGACGGTTTTATGCAGCTTAGAAAGGACCATTTACAAATAAGAGAGCAAATATAATCTTATTTATCAGTTTTACTCCAACAAATCTTTTCCACTTTTAATAAAATCGACTATTTATAGCCAGAGTAAAAGGAAAGGACGCGTCATATCATAACGAAAGGGATCATTTATGTTTAATAACCTTGCTACAATATGTCTTTATTGTCATAGTTACCCTTCTCTTGGTCGTGTATTAAATTATTTTCAAGAAAGTTTTTATGATCAAACTTCCTCTCTTCCTCTACAGTAAAGTCTTAAACTTTGAACCAGTAATGTCCCTAGTTTTGCCTAATCACGGAATTGTCTGTTTTATCTTACGCAATGCAATACTTACATTTCCATATATGTGTAGCGTTCTGTTGTTATGTAATGCAGACAATTTAATATATTATTTACTTATAATCTGCCGCGGACATTAGTTTTGCATTTTTTGTATATCTTGTATTGTGTCCTATCTTATTGTGTCCTATCTTATTGTGTCCTATCTTATCACCAAATAGGTTTATAACTGTTCCGATTGCTTTACTACCGAATCGTAGAATATACACTATATCTATCTGCCTGCCTTGCTATATATATATATATATATATATATATATTATTATGTTCTATGCATATGTAATATATATACAGTAAATTTTTCCTAGCAAGCGATAGCGAGCCTGTAATTTTGGAAAGAACCAGCCTTCGGCCAGGACATTTTTCTACCGAAAAATGTACAAATTGGTCTTGAAAGATCTAGGGGATGTATTTTTAAGCTTGATAAGAGATCTAGCGAGGAAACTTTAAACATATTTAATATATATTTACATAGACCAAAAAACAAGCGGTACCCACTTAATGCAGAGAGCCAATTAGGGATATACAATTTGATATATAGACCTTGGAATACCCAAACCCATTGCGAGCCACCCTGCAAAAAGAAGAAGAAGAGGGCGAGGGAGCTTTAAGGGAGCTCACCTCGCTTTTTTTCTCTTTCTTTCCCTCTCTCTTTGGCTTGTATATATTCGGCCCCATTCAGCCTACTGTTTTAAGACGTTTACCCCCATCCAGGTGTCAATATTTTCCTGGCGAGCGGTAGCGAGCCAGCATATATATATTTTTATTTTACAGCAAGCTAAATTTGTACATTTTTCGATAGAAAAATTTCTCCGGCGAAGCCGGATTTCTCCATACAATGCTGGCTCGTTATCGCTCACCAGGAAGAAATCGACACCTGGATGGGGATAAAGATATCTTAAAACAGTTGGCTGAATGGGGCCAAATGGATAGAAGTCAGACAAAAGGATAGAAAGATAAAAAAAAGCCGGCGACCCCACTTAAGTTTAATGGCGGTGAAGGTTGTGTGTAATCCAAGTAATGACGGCATCACCGGGTCCATCATGAGCTTCATTTGCTGAACCACCAGTGAACCATCCGGGTACAGTGGCGTTAATAAGTCATGGCTCAGCTGTCAGTACGTTTGGTTCACTCTGGGCTGTATTAATGTCTATCAAATGTTGAATAGGGTGGGTAAGTGTAGGAATATGTTTGTATATCTCACTCGAACCGAATAAATCATGTGTAAAGATTGCTGATACCAATTATTAATCAAAATATACTTGGTGTAGAGACATCACTTATTAGGCCGACTGTACAGTGGCTTGTTCTAAGAGAACTGATGGCATACATTTTAGGGAATGACTTTACCACGTTGTTGTAATAATCGGAAACACTCTCTATAGCCACATACTATACGAATTCGTGTGTTTTCTCAATCAATGTTGGTTCATGTTTGTTTTTTTAAGCATTCGTACTTGTGCCGGAACGGAGACCAACTGGCCTTCCTTCATATTTTGTTTACTTTAATCGGGAGATTGCCTAACTAATCTTTATAATTTATATGTTACTGCCAAAGTGTGTATATCCGCATGCTGTATAAGGTTAGCTAAAATTAAGGCTCAGGGTAAGGTTAGGTTGAGTTAATTTAGGTTTGGATGGATCGAAGGTGGATTAAGTAGGATAACTATGGTGAAATATTCGTCAAATTAACACCTCCATGTATAATTATCACCTGTACCTACATTAAATGTTGTATAACTGAACAATTGTCCATCAAATTATAACATTGATTTATTGAAAGATTACCAAGTCACAAAATGTTGGTAGTCGTCCAATCTCTGTTTAGTAAAGTGACTCCGGACATTACTGACTTAATCCCGGAATTTGGGATCATCACTGTTCGTAATCCGCTCACTGGCTCGAATAGGATAGGATCTCCGTTAATTTGCTAGAGGCATAGGTAAATAGGGTTTTGGTTGTGATAGATAAAGGAAGGGACTGGAGTTATCGCAGAAAATGGATTAACCCTTATTCAATTAGACATATATTAACCCGTTCAGTACCAGGGACGTTCTTTTTATCACATTCTGGCAACTATTAGACGATTTTATTCAGCTTAGGAAGGACCTCTAGCAATAATATGGCTTCAAAGTATCTCCATCAACCCTTTTAACTACCACACATCCTTCCTCAGCTGCATATTATCATCTAAATATAGCTAGAATAAAATACAACACACGTCGCTGGTACTCAGAGGGTTAATGCACACTGTAGATGTACAAGTGAATCTGGGTAAATAGTCTAATCAGGACAAGCAATCAAATCGAAGCCAGTTTTTGAGTGGTGGTTGGTAGTTAGATTGATTCAATTGATGAATTAAGGAAATCAGACATATTGAAACAACTGGTCAATTTGGTTAAGGAGGGTCACCTGTTTATTTGGTTAAGGAGGGTCACCTGTTACTTTGGTTAAGGAGGGTCACCTGTTACTTTGGTTAAGGAGGGTCACCTGTTTATTTGGTTAAGGGTGGTCACCTGTTTATTTGGTTAATGGGAGTCACCTGTTTATTTGGTTAAGGGGGGGTCACCTGTTTATTTGGTTAAGTGGGGTCACCTGTTTATTTGGTTAAGGAGGGTCACCTGTTTATTTGGTTAAGGAGGGTCACCTGTTTATTTGGTTAAGGAGGGTCACCTGTTTATTTGGTTAAGGGGGGTCACCTGTTTATTTGGTTAAGGAGGGTCACCTGTTTATTTGGTTAAGGAGGGTCACCTGTTTATTTGGTTAAGGAGGGTCACCTGTTTATTTGGTTAAGGAGGGTCACCTGTTTATTTGGTTAAGGGGGGTCACCTGCTTATTTGGTTAAGGAGGGTCACCTGTTTATTTGGTTAAGGAGGGTCACCTGTTTATTTGGTTAAGGAGGGTCACCTGTTTATTTGGTTAAGGAGGGTCACCTGTTTATTTGGTTAAGGGGGGTCACCTGTTTATTTGGTTAAGGGGGGTCACCTGTTTATTTGGTTAAGGAGGGTCACCTGTTTATTTGGTTAAGGAGGGTCACCTGTTTATTTGGTTAAGGGGGGTCACCTGTTTATTTGGTTAAGGAGGGTCACCTGTTTATTTGGTTAAGGAGGGTCACCTGTTTATTTGGTTAAGGGGGGTCACCTGTTTATTTGGTTAAGGAGGGTCACCTGTTTATTTGGTTAAGGAGGGTCACCTGTTTATTTGGTTAAGGAGGGTCACCTGTTTATTTGGTTAAGGAGGGTCACCTGTTTATTTGGTTAAGGAGGATCACCTGTTTATTTTGTTTATGTCTCTCCTTTTCTCTCTTTCTCTGACTAGTATCCATTTGGCCCCATTCACCCAACTGTTTTAAGACGTTTATCCCCATCCAGGTGTCGATTTTTTCCTGGCGAGCGATAGCGAGCCAGCATTATATGGAGAAAACCGGCTTCGCCGGAGAAATTTTTCTATCGAAAAATGTACAAATGTAGCTTGCTGTAAAACGAAAATATATATATGCTGGCTCACTACCACTCGCCAGGAACATATTGACACCTGGATGGGGGTAAACGTCTTAAAACAGTAGGCTGAATGGAGCCAAATGGATACAAGACAAAGCGAGAGGGAGAGAAAGAGACTATAAGCGAGGTGGGCTCCCTTAAGGGGAGGTATTTAGTTTGTTCCCTACGTTTTCATCAAGCTTAAAATTACACCCCCTGGACCCCCTTTCAACATAAATTTGTACGTTTTTCGGTAGAAAAATTTCCCGGCCAGAGGCCGGTTGCTCTTAAATTACAATCTCGCTGTCGCTCGCCAGGAAAAAATCGACACCTTAATGGCACGAAAGGTCTTAAAATTGACAGAAATGGGGTAACATTTCTTAAAATGTCCAAACTACTAGGGCGAACGTCTTAAAATCTCAGAAGCAATGGGGCTAAACATGAGGGAGAAAGGGGTCTAGAAAAAAATCCCTCAAGTGGAAATCTCCCCTTAAAGAAGATGTAATTGAGCAAATCGGAGGCGAGCGGGTGAACCTGACTGGACAGTAAAATTGTAGGGAACTATCTAATTGGAGTGAATGGTAGAACTGGATTAAGTGGTCAAACTGGGTGAACTATAGTCTATTCGCTGTAAGAAGGCGAGAAACCATGACCTCTATCCTCTGTAACTCAAAAAGGGCTAGAGAAAATTGGCTGTCATTTCCCACATCTATTCCTTGACTGATTCTTCTCAAATGGTAGAAATATTAGCTCGATTACTCAAGTCGTTTTAGAGTTACAGAGGTTAGAGGTCATGATGTCTCGCCTACTTACAGCGAATAGACTATAGTATATATTGGAGTGTGGTTAACCTTTTCGGCGCGGCATATTCCGTAGGTTATAATGCAACCCAGTGGCTATTTCATCGCTAATTCCGCTCAATATACGTCGCCCTAACTCTATATTTATAGCCCTGAGCGATTTGGAACGAGCTCCAATGAAAAGATTGAGTCGAATTCTCCCTATAACAGTCACCATACCCTCTTACCTCCAACCCTAATGAGGAACATCAGTCAATATATTGCTGATTTCATCTCATTGAAGAAAATGTAATATGTATCACAAAAGATAAGCAATATTTTCCATTCTAATTCAGTATATTTGAAAACATGCCATATATAACTAACATTGCCATATATAACTAACATATAACTAACATATAACTAACATATAACTAACATATAACTAACATGCCATATATAACTAACATTGCTTGGAGTTTCGTAACCTAAAATTCACAGAATGTTTGACCTATTGTTCATGAATGTAAGAACTACCCATAACACATGTAATAATTAAGATCCGTATTTCGATAGGGTGGTTAGGTTCTCCAACAACTTACTAGGTTTTCCAACAACTTACATATCTGCCATACGGGTTATGCTATGTGTAACACAATTACATATCATTTGCTAACACCATATATCTCTGCGATCATTCATAAATAGTTTTGGATATACAGTATATTTTTGGAAACATTATTCATCTTAGTAGTTGATCGTGTCTCTCAGTACAGATACACGCACGAGCTATGTAGACACTCAGACACACACACACACACACTCCACCACTAACAGAAATATTAAACTCGAGCCGGGAGAACCACGTCTCAGAATCCATTTTACCAAGGAGAGACGGAGCTTTAGGATAAAAGTGAAACAAACTGAACTGCATGAGTGAAATGGAAGAGAGGGGGTGGAGTGGGACCAGATGTGGAGTAGGTAAGTAGGGTTTTTTGGCGGAGTTACATATATATGCAGACTGCACAGACATTGCAGTCCCTACTAGGCAGTCCGGACCTAATTGTAAAATAGAATATGCTACTAAGTAGAAGAAAAGCAGAAGGCTCTCTCCCCACTCACCGCTCTCTTCGACCTTAGGTCAGCATGAAATCTAATTGGGAAAATAAGGCCCTCAGCAGAATGAGAAAATGTCTACTGAGATATTTTTTTAGTAAAGAACGAAGTTTATACGTTTATAGACTCTGGATAAAATTAATCGATAAACTTTCGCGCGTTACGAGGGCTTTATGCATTTTACTTCAGGTTAAAGTCAAAAAATTATACATCGGGAAATCCCGAGGAAGGTAAATTGGAGTAACTTAATTGCCCATCGATTTGGGTAAGTATCGTAAAGTAATGGTTTTTGAGAGCTTCAAAGCCAATGATGTGGAAATAGGTGTCGCGGTAACGTGCATTATACAAGAGAGAGAGAGAGAGGGAAGGAGGGGGTTGGGGGTTGGGAGGGGAGGGGAGGGGAGGGGAATGCATCACACACTGGAGAACAACGCTATACAACCCAACATGTTCTGAATATGTTCCCCACTCTTGTCAAACCCACCGACACGTAGCCTGTACCGCTCAAGTTTGTTATTAATCTACCAACACGGTCCCTCAGTCTGGTACAAGGAGCACATAAACCCACGTAGGCAAACTCACTCTCACTCTCTCTCTCTCTCTCTCTCTCTCTCTCTCTCTCTCTCTCTCTCTCTATCTCTCTCTCTCTCTCTCACACACACGTACACACAACCTGGACCCATTGCTGAAGTTAAGGGGAGGAAGACCGTTTTTATGGATCTCCTTCTCCCTAATGTTTAGCCCCACTAGTTTTGAGATTATAAGACGCTCGGCCCATTAGTTTGGCGATTTTAACACCTTTCGCCCCATTTCGTTGTCAATTTTAAGACCTGTTGTGCCATTTAGGTGTCTGATATTTGCTGGCGAGCGGTAGCGACTCTGCAATTTTAAGAGGAACCGGCCTTCGGCCCGGAAAATTTTCTACCGAAATATTTATAAATTTATCTTGAAGGGGTGTCTAGGGGGTGTTTTTCTAAGCTTTATGGAGGTCTAGGGAGGAAACTAAACAAATATATGAATACATGAATTAATAGACCAAACAAACGGTCAGTCTCCCCTTAATACTGTCAATGAAATAAAATTAGCAATAATGATAACGAACGCAACACCAAGCTAAGGTGCCTCGATCCTTGGTCATGCTGTATTTGATGTTATTTCATTTCATATTGCTACACCAATTATTTCGTTTTGTTTAGATGTTTTCTCAGAGCTTGGACTGTATATAAGTTGACTGTACATCCATATATGTTGTATTCCTGAAGAAGCCGTAAAAGGCGAAACGTTGAATAAACCTGGGACCATATCTGCACATGTGTTTTTACCCACCATTAGATCCCCCTTCTAGATAAATTTCTAAATTTTTCGGTAGAAAAATGTCCTGGCCGAAGGCCGGTTCTTCCAACATTACAGGCTCACTTTCGTTCGCCAGGGAAAAAATCGACAACTAAATAGCACGAAAGGGCTAAATATTGACGTAGAAATGGGGCGGAAGGTCTTAAAATCGACGAAATAATTGGGCAAACATCTTAACATCTGAAAACTAAAGGGGCTAAACATGAAGGAGAAAGTGGTCCAGAAAACCGGGCCATCCCCCTTTAAAGAGGTACTGGTATATACGTACAAAGGTGCTCAGTAATTACTCTAAGCTCTTATACATCGTAAATAGATTTCCGGCGAAAGTGGCTCCCCTCCTCCTGGGATACTAAGGAGCTTTGGCAGATTAAGGGGAGACTGGCCGTTTGTTTGGTCTATTAATTAATTTATTCATATATTGTTTTAGTTTCCTCCCTAGACCTCCATCAAGCTTAGAAAAACACCCCCTAGACAAATTTGTAAATTTTTCGGTAGAAAAATTTCCCGGCCGAAAGCCGGTTCCTCTTAAAATTGCAGGCTCGCTACTGCTCGCCAGGAGATAATCGACACCTAAATGGCACGAAAGGTCTTAACATTGATAACGAAATTGGGCGAAAGGTGTTAAAATCGCCAAACTAATGGGCCGAACGTCTTTTAATCTCAAAACTAGTGGGGCTAAACAATAGGGAGAAGGGGGTCCAGAAAAATGGTCTGCCTCCCCTTAAGAGGGTATTAACAAGGGGTGAGGGATCCATAGTAGTAAGTAAGTTCGGACTCTTATCTCTTCCAGTCATTTAACTACCGGTATTTTAGTCCAGGATAGATCCAATCGGAGAGTAGGTAATACCCGTGTTTCCGTATATCCCCACCCTAATTACATACAACTCTCCAACCCAAGAGTGAACCGAATTTCCGAGTTTTTCTTCCATTCAAAAGTATACTCTGGTGTGGTGTTGTGGATACATTCTGACGTTAAGGTAGAAATACCTGTATATATCTTTAATATTAGAAATCGAGACATCTGTAATACCAATAACAGACCAAGATATGCCAGGGATAGCTGTGTGTATTGTTGAAGTTAAATATTTAGTATGAATAACAAAAAAAGAGAACAACAATACTAGCATCAAGTACAATGCTGCACTATCTCAGAAGGATAGTCTTTCCAGGTGTCTCGAGTAGATCCTGGTCATCTCGCCTCCTTCCTCTTTGCTGCTTTTCTGGTGACATCTGAGTTGGTAATCGTGTCACCTGGTTCTCGCTCTTTTTCTGACGGGTTGGTAGCGGTACTGGTGAAGGTGCAGGGTGCCTGGTAAACGATAAGGTTGCAGTAACGTGGGTAAGCGATACTGCGCCAGTGAACTATATAAGCGAAACTGGTTTGGCAGTGACCATACGATTAACAAACAATATGCTCAACCTATTCCACCCTGACACATTAACAAACAATATGCTCAACCTATTCCACCCTGACACATTAACAAACAATATGCTCAACCTATTCCACCCTGACACATTAACAAACAATATGCTCAACCTATTCCACCCTGACACATTAACAAACAATATGCTCAACCTATTCCACCCTGACACATTAACAAACAATATGCTCAACCTATTCCACCCTGACACATTAACAAACAATATGCTCAACCTATTCCACCCTGACACATTAACAAACAATATGCTCAACCTATTCCACCCTGACACATTAACAAACAATATGCTCAACCTATTCCACCCTGACACATTTCTTCGCAAAGCGTTGGTAAATAAATTGCATGGAATGGAGATTATGGTTAGTGTCAGTCATCCAACAGCAAATATATCAAACAAGAGTTAGCCCGTTATATTCAGACACATTGCGCCACGTATTGACAGGTAAATTATTGGAGGGTATGATCGTAGGGAATTTGGCCAACTGTAGATTACTTTTTAAATATTGTGGTGACGTGGGGAGAGTAGGGGGTAGTGACAGAGAGGTGTGCAGCTGGTTTGAGGCTGTGTATTAACTCTATCCTTACTACTGATGTGATACGAGGAAAGCATGTGTGCTCAAAAACACCCTCTAGACCCCCTTTCAAGCTAAATTTGTACATTTTTCGGTAGAAAAATTTCCCGGTCAATAGCCGGTTCCTTCTAAAATTACAGGCCCGCTATTGCTCGCCAGGAACAATTTTACACCTAAATGGCACGAAAGGTCTAAATACTGACAACAAAATGAGGCGAAAGGTCACAAAATCGCCAAACTAACGGATCGAACGTCTTAAAATCTCAAAACTAATATGCTAAACACAAGGGAGAAGGGGGTCCAGAAAAAGCGACTACAAGCCCCTTAACCCCACCATTACTACTGATGTGACGCGAGGAGAGCAGGGCCTAGTGAGTAGTTTGCTAATCAACCTGTGTTCGTACATAACCTTCACCTTCAATCTTGAGGTGACATGGGGAGAACAGCTTCAAGGGTTAACTGTTCTCTTATCATTAACCCCTTCTGTACCGGCAACGTCTTTGTAAGTTTATTCTAGCTACATTTAGACGATTTTGTGCAGTTTAAGAAGGATCTGTTGTAGTAAAATGGATAAGTGAGATAGTTCGAAGCCTGTTAATTGCTGGAAGCCCTTTTTAAACAATAAAATCGTCTAATAGTAGCCAGGATAAAGTAAACAAGATATCGCCGGTACAGAAGGGGTTAAGGCATTTACTGGTCAAGCTGATATGCTTCTCGCCGGTGTTTACACCATTCTTGATCAAACCTGGAGCCGAAACTTCAAGTTAAACGTTACTGTGCTGTTGAAAACGAGATATCTAGTGCCTTTGGACAACATTTAATATGGTTGTTAACGGTGCTTATTAAGTAACACCCCGTTCTTAACATTAATCATAAATTACGAACCCCAATGCACTTGCTTACTTTACAAAAACTACGTTCATAATTTCTCAGTAAGCGCCTAAACGCACATGTTAATATATACTTGATCTAAAAATGTTGTAACTTTAGGATATATTATGAACAAAGAAACGATCGAAACATACAAAACAAATAGCTAAATTATTACATTAGTTAGTTTATCAACATGACACTCACACACAACCACACACATTACCCAAGCCGGTATGATCGGCTGAAGAACACAGCACCATCATTCCTCCAGAGGCTTAAATTAGCAAGCCTCTTATGCCACCACCTGACTCCTTGATATGTGTGTGCGTGTGAGTGGGTGTGTGAGTGTGTGTGAGTGTGTGTGTGTGTGTGTGTGTATGTGTGTGGTATAATAGTCCTGTGTTCAAATGATGCATGGATATGTATAGAGGGAGAGAGGGGAGGGAGGGGGTAGGTTTTTACTTATCTTATTTATCTATATAATTGTTTAATTTATTTTCCTCCCAAGGCCTCCATCAATCTTTAAAAAAATACCCCCAAGACACCCCTGCAAAGCGTAGGTGTAGTTTGCAAGGAACCGGTCTTCAGCCTGGGCATTTTTCTATCGAAAATATACACGTTTATCTAGAAGGGGGATCTTGGGGATGTTTAATTTAAATATGTTTGACGGAGGTCTAGGTAGGAAACTAAACAAATAATAAATACATAAATCGACTTATAAACCCTTCCCCCCTCCTTAATTTAAAAGCATTTCTCAGGAACCTCTTCCTATAGTCTATTCGCTGTAAGTACTGTAGGCGAGAGATCATGACCTCTAACCTCTGTAACTCAAAAACGACTAGAGTAATCGAGTTAATATTTCTAACATTTGGGAAGAGTCAGTCAAGGAATAGGTGTGGATATTTACAGTCAATTTGATGTAGCCCTTTTTGAGTTAGAGATAATTAGATGTCATGATTTCTCGCCTACTTACAGCGAATAGACTATAGTATATACTTATGGCTTCTATGGCATTGTGAATTTTGTTAAGCATATATGTATCTATAATTATGCTGATGTTGGTCCGCTGGATACAATGCCTATATTTTAGAACCCACTCGATACAGTGTCAATCCGTTCACTCACTATTTTCCACTATATACTATTTGACTTAACCCTTTGAGTACCAGCGACGTGTTTTATATTGTATTCTAGCCATATTTTGACGATATTAAACAGCTTAGGAAGGATCGGTGGTAGTTAAATGAGTTGGTTGAGATAGTTGGAAGCCTATTGATTGCTAGAGGTCCTTCCTAACTTGAATAAAATCGTATTATAGTTGCCAGCATATGATAAAAAGGACGACCCTGGTACTGTATGGGTTATAGGGTGAAAACAATGGAACAAAACAACGATTGGCTATCAATCAAACCGTGATGTCGTTATCCGTTCGAAAAAAACTTGCAACACAACAAACGAGGAAATCCGTCGATGTTGTGATACTTTTTTGTATAAAAAAAAGTTTATCGCAATCAAGTTAAGGGGGGATTGTTCACTTTTTTGTCGATTTTTGCATGAGAGACCCTCATGGATATCCTTTATATAAATTAAGAAAATAATATGTCCTAGCACTGACCCTTCAGTCTATCCTGTCTGACAATCCTTCCTTTGATATTGTCAACTTATTTGCTTTCCTTAAATAAATTAACATCTTTCATCTGATCTAATGTCTTATACTTTCTTCTAGTCATATTTTATTGTCTTTTTTAATGTTGTTTTTTTCTTTATTTTTATGATGAACACATTTTATTGATTTTACCCCTAATTTTTCTATTCTTTTACCCATTTCCATTTTTAACCTCCCCAGCCATATGAGGGCTTCTGCCCAGTAGGCTGTTGACAAATAGTTTTTATTATTATTATGACCCCTGGAGACTGCTGCTATAGATAGTGCCAGCGAACTTGACAATAATCTTCACCCCTTAACTTCTTATAATTTTAAACGAATGAAAGCAATCGGGCTGACGTTTCTATTATTTGGGAAGAGTCCACCGGGAAATAGGTGAGCATATTTACAGCCAGTTTGCTCTAGGCCCTTTTAAGATACAGAGAGGTCAGGGATCAATAAAGTTATCAAGTTCGTTGGCGCTACCTATAATGACATTTGTCCAATTCGAGGCTTTACCATTTATAACTAATCTTTGCTTACGCTCAGATAAGATGATGCTAGTATGCAAGTGTAAGCACCCAAAACATATCTTTCTCTCTCTCTCTCTCTCTCTCTCTCTCTCTCTCTCTCTCTCTCTCTCTCTCTCTCTCTCTCTCTCTCTCTCTCTCTCTCTCTCAAACATTCCCCGTGTTGGTCTATAATTCCTCACACAACATAAACAAGAACTCTGACTTTCCTGCCTGGTTCTCAAGTTATGTGTGTAAAGAAAGTTACATTTGCATAATAATGTTTTGCCTTGGAGTATTCTCGGCATCACGCATTTTTGGACGCCGAGTACGTGCAAGACATTGTTGGGGATGTTTGGTTTGTTTTCAGTGGAGAGAGAGAGAGAGAGAGAGAGAGAGAGAGAGAGAGAGAGAGAGAGAGAGAGAGAGAGAGTTTTGGTTGTCAAAAATAATGAACACTGGCCACAATATGCAATGATTAAGGATACTACTGTGCACCCCAAATCTGCCTGCATACATTTTCTTTAAAACCTATTGTATTCCCATTCTCTGATCAACTAGCTTGGCCAATAGATGGTGTGCATGTAAATCTTTCGCAATTATAGTGTAGAGTTGACACTCCGTATATTATTTTATCCGTGCCTCGAACTGATTGACTTAACCTCCGAAATGCAAATATCAAATAAATCAATTATAACTAGACCCAATCCAGCCGAGATAGCTTGGAAACCTTATACACAGTGTTCAATGACTGACTATACAACCGCCGACCCAAACTGCCGATATGATTCTATAGTATACATTTGAAACCTTGAACATTCATTGAGACACGCGGGCATGTGTAATATGTATTAAGAGTCAAATGTGGGAATGTATGCAATATTTCGTCAGCGTGTCAAGATTGTTTTAAGAAAATGTGTAACTCTTATCTATCAGCGATTTTACAGTTACGGTCACATTTTCGAAGCCATCGCCAGCTAAATAGAACGTCGCTAATTCTGTATCAATCTATTTCCCCCATCCTTCTCACTCCCTCTCCTTCCATCCCCTTTACCTCTACCCTTTGTCGTCCTCTTCCCTCCCCACCCACCCCTTGTCGTCCTCCTCCCTCCCCTCCCCTCTCCACCCACCCCTTGTCGTCCTCCTCCATCCCCTCCCCTCTCCACCCACCCCTTGTCCTCTTGCCAACCAAAATTCCTGACTCCTGCTCGAAAATTCATTTTAATTAAATATATAGCTGGCGCTATACGATCTTTTATCTATCGGACTATCATAATTTCACTCGGGGCTTTAGCATTATTATACAAACATCGTTGTTCGTAGCTATTCATTTAAGAAATCTTGCCAAATAGTTTTAAAGTTCATACCAAGGTTATAAATCTGATCAATTATGTCATTGGCTAGACTTGCATAGTTACCAAGCATTGGTATAAATCCGCCATGGAAGATAGAATTCCTTATCACACCCATATTCTTTAAACTACTATGAACTTTGTTCAGCAGATGGTAAAAAGTCTAGTCGACCCGCTAATTAGGATTTTTTATTTGGTAGAGATAGGTTAAGAGATCCTCGCCTTATTGACCATATTTAACAATCTGAAGACCAACCAAATAGCATCTGTATGCAAGTCCAATCCTAAATACTTTCCCGCAATTTGTTTAAACAAAGTTATTTTCTGAAATTCCTTCACATTAAATTCTTTGAAAAGACCGTGCAGGTAAGATCTAAACAAAAAGAAAGATTTTTTTTGTTAATTAATTAATCTTCTAAGAGTTCTTACTTTTGTGTGGTAAATAACCTAGATTGTCTTTAGCAGGATATAAACTGCAGTATAGTTCAGGTTATTGAAAGATTTATCATGGAAATTGTTAACAAAAATAAATCAGGTTTCATGTAGACAAATTTACAATTTAAAGTGTATTATGGCAAGAAACTAAATGTTCAAGGATTGTATACAGTAACATTGTATATCAAATTTTAAGTTACACTCACGTGCTTCATTATATTCTGAATCTTCTCCGATAGGATTATGTATAAATTATTTATTAACATTGCATTGATTAATCTAGTTTGTATATTATTAAAAGTCATTTATATAAAGCAATACACTTACCTCTATTTAAGATCTTACAAGGAGAATACAAACAATATTTATTCAGACAGTTTATTTTTACATAGTATAGTTATTACAGCAGGAAGTACATAAAAACGGCAAGCAATTCTAAGACTTCCAGTGAAGGTTTACTTCCAGATATTTGTTCTTCAAATACGAAGTTTCACAGAATTCTTCAAATACGAAGTCAAACAAACTCTTCAAATTTACTCTGGATCATCCCACGTACTCTTGAGTTACAGTAGCCAACTAGATTCATCCTTTTTAGAAAATCCTCTATCGGGTAGCTTCAGGAAAGTTAATCTCCACTGGATAGCCGTTTGTAGAACTGAAGTTGTGAACGGATCTTGCGAGCAGTCTGTTGCCAGTTTGAATATACTTTTAATGAACTTAACCTTGCTTCGTCACCTTGGTAACGAAGTTGTAGTTGTAGTTACAATAATATAGTATTAGTAATATTAGAAGTACAGTAGTAATTATATTATTATAATTTTTAATATTATTATTAGTATTAGTATTATTATTAAAGAAATCGCCAAGCTTTGTTACACAAATTAGCCCTTTCATTTTTATTGTGGCTATGATTACACAAATGTATTTAGTTTAGACATCTATTTTACCCCTTAGATTACCAGAGGTCCTTCCTAAACTGTATACAATTGGGTACTATTAGCATGAAACAAGCATAAAGACACCCTAATATTGAAAGGGTTAAATTATATATATATATATATATATATATATATATATATATATATATATGATACATAAATATATCTGAGTAACAATAATAATATTAATATTAGTAATATTAATATTAGTAATTAAGAATAATAGACATACATTTTTCCTAATTTATCGTTAATACTTTAGTTTTGGTAATTGCAATCGTATTCTAGACTAGTAATTTTTAAACAGGGTGGGTGTTCTGGACCTCCCTATCCTTCATGTTTAGCCCCATTAGTTTGAGACTATAAGAGATACACCCCATTAGTTTGGCGATTTGCTGAACTTTCGTGCCATTTAAGTGTCGATTCATTCGTTGGAGCAATAGCGAGGGGTGTTTGTGGGGCATTTTTTAATATATAATAATAAATAATACAATTTAGAATATAATTATATAAAAATAAATAATCTCCCATCTATTCTCTCTCTCTCTAGGTTGAAATTTGGTTTATTCACAACTTATATAATTATATATACAGTATATATATATATATATATATATATATATATATATATATATATATATATATATATATATATATATACTGTATATATATGGATAGATATATAGATAGATAGATATAGTTATAGTTATAATCTGTAGTTAACACCGTTAATACTAAGGCATTATTTATTATTTGTTTGTAGTTAACGTTAAAGGAGTTTACTTGGCTTAGAAAGGACCTCTGGAAATCAAAGGTAAATATATCTATTATTGCCTATAGTCTATTCGCTCTAAGTAGGCGAGAAATTACGACCTCTATCCTCTGTAACACAAAAAGGGCTAGAGCAAATTGGCTGTAAATTTTATCATCTATTCCTTCTCAAGTGGTAGAAATCTTAGCTCGATTACTCTAGTCGCTTTTTAGTTACAGAGGTTAGAGGTCATGATTTCTCGCCTACTTACAGTGAATAGTCTATAGGCCTACTTGGATTTGGTAGAGATTCTTCGTATGTTAATAAAAAGTCTAACGATAACTAGAATATGGATATCTAGCGATTTTTAGGAATTATTAATTTTTTGTTATAGCGAGTAATAGGCAAACTATTCCGCTGGACGCCATTTTGGTGCCGTCATTTTAAAATATAGGGGTGAATCCTGGTGGATCATATATATGCTTTCATTAATTTCATTGGAGGTGTTTAGTGGCATGGTGAAATTAATAAATAATTAGATTAATGTTCATAACGTAGAATCTCGATCCAAAGACCAAACTATTTAAACTGTACTATCAGTATTGCTTATTGTTTGATGTGGTTATGGATTTATTATAATGCAAATATGTGTTAATGAGACCCTAGCCTAGGTACCAACATGGCGGAGATTGGACGACCTTTGTGGCTACCTAGCCTCACGCGGGCCAAATTTATCAGCAACTCTGTTCTAACAGTCTATGTGTTAATGTTTTCTAACATTGTCTTGATCTACATTAATCCATGTTATGTTTATTTTACGATAATAATGCAAACTATCTCTGAAATGTAGTTGTGAAAAGTTGGCAGTCGAAAATTGATATTTTTTTATAATCTCTCGTTTGATACCCTCTCAATTCGGAAACATTCAAATTAGCCAATCAGCTTATTTTATCCTAGCCTCGCACAGGGTCTCTGATGTATGGAGGATACTCAGTCCGAAGTTCACCTTCTGAAGTTCATAAAGTTTGATTCGAATCACAATTTCAAATGTGATTAACTGATTATATTTGTATAATATAATATTTACGCTAATTTACAGCACTAGTCATTTCTAATTATGCCTGAAAATGTATTTTATATTTGTTTACTGTACATAAATCAATATATATTATCACTAACAAATAGATTGTTTCATAAGCGAGGGAAACAAATGAAGCATGACACAAAATGGCAAAAATCTGCTGTTTTATTCCATATTAACAGCATTACTGTTTTAATATCATGTATAAATATATGACGAAATAGGCACATACCCTCTAAATAAATATATAATAGCGATAGAACATATTAATATGTTATGAAAATATTAGTTCGAACTCTGATTCGTATAGAAAATGCACGAGTCGAATCATCGAGGCGTATTAACAGTGTTGTAAGTCTAGCGATGTCTAGCTGAAGATATTTGCTTACATCTAGCGCTTAATTCAACTGCGCGAAACTGTCTTGTCTGTATATCATTGTTGAGCTACTACACATTTGTATAGTCAAATTGGATTTTAATAAAGACAACTTCGCATTAATAGGATAAAGAGACATAGAAGTATATTTGTTCTCCATTAATTATTGGCACAGAAAGTGGTTAGTGGTTACATTACGCTAGGTCAAAAATATCTAGCGGAGTTTGTGTTTTGGGAATTTGCAACACTGCTATGAGATCTTCAGTTTGCCGGACGGGTGAGGAACAAGAGGACGTAGGCGTCGATGTTTGCTACATTACCGGATATTGATAAGTTATGATGTATCTAGGCTTACATGCTTTTAAGATATTGTAGAAGATTTTGTTCTGTATTTATTTTGTTAATTTGGTAGGTTTGGGGCATAGAGTACGTATATGACCTAGAGACGAAAGCGTGACGTCACACGGTTAGTTTGCCGCGCGTCCTAGTGATTTGGTGGCAGCACTGTTGTACTGTACAACAACCAAAGCACCTCAGTGGCTTGTCCTTATTATAGATAGTCTGTGCGCCGCGCGCGCCTGCCAGCTAGCTTGCTGCAGTGTTACCAAAGTTAAGGGAATATCCGCAAAACGATGGAGTAATAGATTAAAGAGGGAACGTATTTAAGAGTTAATTAATGTTGGTAAAAACACTTAAATTATTTAGTATAAATTAGATATATATAAGCAAGATGAAAACATTAAATATAGGCTACATATACACTATAAAACCTAGGCTACTCATATATGATGCAAGCTGTATACTTTCAAGCAACACAACAAGAATTAAAATGTAATTTTGAATATATATTATTATGTTACATGTTGTGTAGATGTTAATTTGTCAAGTAGCACTAAAACTGGACATTTATACATATGACATCTAGGGATATTTTGTCCCACCATTGACGTTGGTAACTCCCGAATCTCACATCAACAATGGCGGGTGATGGAGGAGGTTTGTTTGTGTACCTCCTCATAATGACGACAATTACACGATGACTGGCCTTTACAGTAGCCTCTACTTATGTCTATTTCACTATGTCATGTCTGCAGAGTCTCTGGATAATGTTAAATTGATTATTAATAGCGTTATTAGTACAAGGTAGGGATTATTACGAATTAATGGGGACCAAGGACAAGGATAGTCAATATAATGTCTTTGTGGGGACCCTCCCCTCCCATTGTCCTTTGCGATCGTGCTGCCATCTCTCGAACGCGCGGATCCCTATTTACAGATTTGTGGCGTCTTCTTTCGTCTCTAGATCTATTATGTACTCTATGGTTTGGGGCCTTGATTACATTCTAGAAGCTTCATTGTTGACCTGTTTCCGGTCGCCATCTTGAATTTCCATCGGTCGTCAAATTTAAATTTGCTTTGTCCTGCACGTTTTCGATCTAGTTCTCTACCCTACACTAATTTTCCTCTGCATGACTAGAATAATGGATGAAATGTTATTCGTTTATTTAATTTATATATACTGTATAGCCTATAAGCCTATATTTTTGTTGTACTTTTTTTTTTTTTTTTTTTTTAGGCCTAGCCTAGGATATAGTGAAATCATCATTCTAAATAGGCCTAGCCTATTTAGTTAAGCACTAGCCTAGTATTTCAGTATTCGGCAAAGATCTTGATTAGGCCTACTTTAGCCTTTTTTTTTTTTTTTTAGCCTGATAAAACTGGCATTTCTGTATATTTTCTACAAGATTATTATTGGCAAAACCTATAAGGGAAGGATGTAGTGTCCGGGGCCTACGATCGTCATATTTACTTAGGTCGCTCGCCTCGGTTAAGTTCCCGTCTATTATGACGGCGATTATTTTCGGTTATTTGCCCCTGGCTGGCAATATATATGATTATGACAATAAGTCATGGGGGGTGAGGGGGGCAAATACCCCCTCAACATATTTTTCCACTGTCAAAATAGACGGGAACATGATCGCGGCATCCACCGCCGCCGCTGCGTAGTGGAAATAAGGCGGGCGGTACAACCGAACACTATCATCCTTGCACCTTATAAATCGGTAATATACGGCTCCATTCTATCTATCTATCTATCTATATGCTCAGGCCCAATCCCCATTTTGGGGGTAGCCGACTCAAGACAGAGCAAGAACAGGGAAAACACAAAAACAACATAAAACAAAAAATAAACACAGATAAAAAACACAAACTCTCACACATCCAGGTCACCCAGGAGAAGACCCAGAGACCAGGGTTACCCAGGTCGCTCCAGCACTCCCCCGGCCCCTGACCACCCAGAGAGGTTCCGATCTCGGCAGGCAGACATGCAGCGGAGCCAAAGCCACATGCCCTCCCACCACACTTCCAGGCACACCCTTCATATTAATCGTCTCCCCGGGCCAGGCGCCTGATGGACTATTATCTAGTCCAACTTGCGCCCGACCCCTTACTCCACTGTCCACTGCATTACCCCGAGAATATTAAAAATAAACACAAGTGTGGAGGGCTTTGACGCTCAGGAAAATTGAGGGGTTAAGACGTTTAACTAGTGAATTTAGGGAACACACTCAAAATCTTCCCTTAATGTAGGTGATATGTATTTACTGTACTGTATTTGTGAATTATGAAATAAAGGTGGTTAATTGAATTGTAAAGTGTTGATGAATGCCTTGTCTTGCAGACAGTGTGTAGCAGGTCCATCAATCAAGATACTGTACTCGACGACTTCCAACGGACCAGCGGACTTCTAGGGCCAGATGATGTCCTCGATTGTTAATCAAGTAGAAGAAACAAAGAGCTCTGGTCTTGGATGAATTAGGTAAGTTGATTAAGTGATTTTATATGTTATGTTGGTACCATCCAATGCTAATTTTGCAGCCTCGGACTCGGAGTCACAATAGCTATCGATGGTGAAAAATATATTGAACAAAAGTGTAATTTTCAGCTCCGGTATAGTAGCGAATGTTAAATGTTTAGCTCATGAGTAATTCTGCATAACTACAACTCCTGTTATTTTAGGTTTTATTTATTTTATTTTTGTATTTTAATGCTTTGTAAGTGTGTATTTTATTGTTAGAAAGTGTGGTAAGCACTTTTTATTAGCATTTGCATTGTTAATTGTAATTCAGATACCCCAACAATCTAGGAGTTTACTCGATTTAGTCAACTTTGAAAAGACATTACTCTAACCTAACAACCTTGATAATATTCAAGGACACTACATCCGCCTTATTAGAAACAATTTATTAGGGAAAATAGGCACAAACAGATTCGCCATATTTCTCTCCATATAGTCAGCATGGAGGATTTTCGTTATTAACAAATTGAAAAAATACCCTTTTCACAGAAAAATACACCAAAAATCTGTCAAGGATGTCTAATAGCGGGGGTGTGGGGGCGGCAGCCCCCACCCATAATACTAGGATAGGTTAGGTAAGGTTGTTAGGTTAGGCTAATGTCCTTTCAAAGGGGTATAGGCTAGTAATCACTAGGATAGCTTATACCCGGTCAGAGGTAAGAAGAAGAAGAAGAGTCCTGATGTAGTCTCCTTGAATGCTAGCTCTAACCTAACCCAAATGAGGGGGGGGTTGAAATAAAACACATTTCCGCAACAAATAAGGGTTAAATTCATTCACGCTTCAGCGGCAATATTTGCACATTCTCGGTCACAAACTTACGTGTCTAGTTTGACTGTTTTAGTATTTTTTCTAAAATTATCGGTTATTTATCGGCCTTCAACCCAAAACAGGTTAAGCATACATACTGTACATACATACATAACATTCTAAGACTCAAGGCAAAAGGTAGTGACCAAGAGCATTTTAATATCGACGCGGAAGTCTGCTTGAGTGATACCATAAGGTTATTAAGATTATTTATACTGCGGGTCCAATCAGGGTGAGAGCCTCTACATAAAATTAACCGGTAAAGATGTAGTTATCAGGTGTACCCACATCGTCGCTTTGTTTACATTGATATAATTATTGGTAAGCGTTGTGTTAGCAGGCGCACCGTCCGCTTTGTTTACATAGTTGCACGCTCAAAGTTACAATCGTGTCTAATTTGACTGCTACGAATGTAACAGCGAGTGTGCGACTATGGTAACAATGCGGGCGGTACGCCCACTAACATAACTCTTACTTAGGCCTAATTATCTAACCTTAACCTTGGCCTAACCTAACAGTATTTGGTAAACCTGACTTTTTGGACCGACAGCGATTTCAGTAAGTTTTATTTTGTTTTTTGTAATTTTTCCTTCAGATATAGTGTTGTTTTATACTGAAGAGGAGCGGAAATGAGTATTTACCCATTATCCAACAATCTAAAAACACGCCCCCCACAAGTGGGGAGGGCTATGAAGTTCAGGGAAAATGAGGGGTTAAAAGCGTAAAAATACAATAATATAGCGTTTTGTATTAAAACTTGGCTCGGGTTTTCCCAAATTGCAAACCCATACAACCCAATTTTGTGAATACCCGAGCCAACTTTTGACGGAAGCTGGCTCGGATTTCACGGGGTGGAGTGGGTAGCCTAATATCTCATGTTATAAAAATCGTCAACTTTGGGAAGACATTAGCCTAACCTAACAACCTTACCTAACCTATCATAGTATTATGGGTGGGGGCTGCCGCCCCCACACCCCCGCTGGTTGGGTTAGATTTTTTTTTTTTTTTTTTTTTAATGTTCTAGGCTATTAACCTAACCTAACAACCTTACCTAACCTAACCTAGTATATGGGTGGGGGCTGCTGCCCCCACACCCCCGCTGGTTGGGTTACTTTTTTTTTTTTTTTATGTGCTAGGCTATTAGCCTAACATAACCTAACCTAACCTAACCTAGTATATGGGTGGGGGCTGCCGCCCCCACACCCCCGCTGGTTGGGTACTGGCTGAAAAACTTATTGTTTTACAGTAGCCTAGGCCTATACATGTATTTTAGCGTTTTTGTTTTTTTCCCCCTTATAATACATTTCAGCTCTTAATGCCATATATAGCAATGATGTATATGCTCTACCGGACCTATTAGGCCTAAACAGATCGATGGGCTAACTGTCGGTCCAAAACATCAGTATAACCCAGTATTTTCTACTAAATTATGTTAAGAATCCCGTAATCGAGGAGTAGTTGTTTTGCAAAATATCCCCAGATTTCAAAATACCTTTCACCTCTTACTCAATTACTGAAGCCTTTCACACTGGGATTAGGCTTAGGCCTAACCTAGGGCTTAACATAGGATACACTCTTTGGAAATTGGGAGTAGGCTCAGGCTGCTGTAGGCGTAATTGGGTAAGTATAGTGAATTCGAAACAATTGCACAGCCAGTATATTGTGCAAGAATTTTACCAATTTACTAACTGTACGTGTTGTCACAGCACAAATTTGTGCATCGATTAGCCTACACTAGGTTTAGGCCGGCATAGGTAGGCTACTCTTAGCTTAATTTGGCCTGTCATAAGACATTAAGAATACAAATAATATTCTTTGTATTAGATGCCTTAACGGTGTTTTAAACACGTTAACATTTGTATTGCCTCAATAATGACTTCATGTGTCATTAAGTGCTATACAGTAGATGGATTTGTTATGGTCGCGGGTTGCGTTATCAATTTGGTTTTGGTGTTGTACGACCGTTAGTGAAAACAGGACCTGGACATTCCCCCCAGATAAAAGAATCCAAGATTTGTATATTAATGATGCATAACATTAATTTTCCCGTTGTTGTTGTTGTTGCTGCTGTTTCCCAGGCTGCCTGGCCGAACAGCCCCAAGACTCCGAGCAATGCCAAGGCCATAACCGAGTGCCCCCACAGAATCCTCCTTGCCTACCACAATAAAGCCTGGGTGACCGAAGCCACTTCATGGCAGGGAGCTGAGGAGGGTGCGGAAACGCCCGGGAAACCAAAGCTCACCCGTGGGACCTTAGATACACTCTGAGAAGTGTTGCCAAGGTCACAAAGCAGTGTTTACAAATCATGGTGCCAGGTACCGCTCGGTACAAGGACCGATTATTACTGACGTAAGGCGCTGGTACTTGAGTTACTTTTTTAGTGTCGGCCATTGTACATCGCTGGTACAGTAAGGGTTAATAGTAATTTTGTGCACGAATATCTCTCTCATGGTTACGTAGCACAAGTTGTTGTTGCTCATGTTCATTCCAATCATAAAACCAAATCATCCCAGTTTAACACACTGGTCCTCCATACACTCCAAGGGTACATCTGCATACACTTGATATATATTAACTCTTGCCTTATCTTGCAGATGATGTGGAGTAGCGGGTTCATCAATCAACCACAATTAATAATCGCCTTAAGTAGACTAGCTATCATGTCAATCACCCAAATGACGATGAAGATGACCTCCTTGTATCATTAAGGTGAGAATTGTTACTTATTTATGTAAATAGGCCTATTTAGTTATTTTTATATTATTTGTTTTAGTTTCCTCCTTTGACCTCCATGAAGCTTTAACAAAAATATCTTCAAGACCCCCCTTTGAGATAAATGTATGCGTTTTTCGTTAGATGCATTTCGAATAAAAAAACTGGCTAACTGATGGGGCCAAACATAAGGGAGAAGGTGGTCCAGAAACCCCCCTTTAAGGAGAGATAGGTAGGGTGTCTTAGATACGATACCTTTCAATTTCTTCTTATTTGACATTATAATAGTATTGCATTAATGCCTGCAACATAGAGATTTTGTAAGAGAGAGGAGACAGGTTTTTCTTTGGACACTATTTAGGTGACACAATAGAACAAGTTTGTAGCACTAATAATACCAAAGGGTTTATAAATTAGCTAAGGATGTGAGGGACTGTAGTCAGGACGCCGTGGGTGTGAGATACATAAATAATGACAATGGCATGACTGTTTACACAGAAAACGAAATCAGAGAGGCATGGAAGGAGCATTATGAAAGACTGCTTAATATGGAGTTTGAATGGTACAGAGAACAGCTCAGCACTGCAGTCCCAGTACAAGGCCCTCCGCCTCTGATAGGGTATGACACTGTTAAAAGTGCTATAGATAAAATGAAGTCCGGGACAGCCGCTGGGAGCTCTGGCATTGTCGCTGAGATGCTAAAAGCAACTGGAGATTGATCACAGTGCTCATTAATGCCATCTTAAAGGAGGAAAATATTCCCGATGCATGGGAGAAAAGTGTGATAGTTAATGTATACAAAGGCAAGGGTGACTCCTTAGACAGGGGTTTGAAAATGCTCGGTCAAGTCATGAAAGTCAGCGAAAGGGTCTTTGAATGCATGATCAGGGACATGCAATTTGGATCTATGCCAGGATGCAGCACAAGTGATGCTATCTTCATTCTTAGGCAACTGCAAGAAAGGTTCTTAGAGAAAAACAGGGAGTTATACCTAGTTTTTGTAGATCTGGAGAAGGCCTTTAACGGGGTGCCCAGGGAAGTAATGCAGTGGGCTATGATAAAACTCGGATAAGAAGAGTTGCTAGTGCGTGTGATAATGAGAATGTATGAGGGGTCACAGGTAGCAGTTAGAATGAATGGGGGCCTGAGCGAAGAGTTCCCAGTGAAAGTTGGAGTTCACCAAGGTTCAGTGCTGAGCCCATTACTGTTTGTTTTGGGCTTGAAGGCTCTGTCAATGGACTTTGGGACAGGACTCCCATGGGAGCTGCTATATGCAGATGATCTAGTTCTTGTCGCAGATAGTGCGCAGGGAGCAGAGGCCAAGTTCAAAGGATGGAAGGAGGGTATGGCAAATAAGGGTCTAAGATTTAACATAGATAAAACAAAGGTCATTATTAGTAGAGTAAGGCGTGGAACTATGGATAGAAGCGGCGACCATCCATGCGTAGTATGTGGGAAGGGGG
This sequence comes from Paralithodes platypus, assembly GCA_032716605.1. Taxonomy (NCBI): domain Eukaryota; kingdom Metazoa; phylum Arthropoda; class Malacostraca; order Decapoda; family Lithodidae; genus Paralithodes; species Paralithodes platypus. The sequence continues at coordinate 18,928,874 of CM064575.1, forward strand.
TGAGAAGTAACACAATTCAATGTTGTGTCTGTAGTGACTGGGTACACAAGAGATGTAGCGGAGCTAGAGGACCTTTGACAAGAATCATAGACTTTAAATGTGCAGTGTGCAAGGGAGATCTTGTGTTAAATGACCCGCCTGTTAGTCTTAATTTCGACAGTGTAACGCTGGAGTGTGTGAATAAGTTCTGCTACCTGGGCGATACGGTTTCCGCCGGAGGTGGCGCTGAAGCTTGCTCCATTTCTAGAGTCAGAAGTGGCTGGGGAAAGTTAGAGAGCTGTTGCCATTCCTGACCATAAGAGGGCTCCCACCCGACCTTATAGGGAAGGTGTATACCTCGTGTGTTAGGAGTGTGATGACCTATGCCTCGGAGACGTGGCCAGTTAAAGCGGAGGATATAAATAGAATGTAACAGAATGAGAAGAGAATAGTGAGATGGATATGTGGTGTTAATCTCAAGGACGGGGTATCGAGCGAGGAATTTAGAAGGCGTCTGGGCATTAGGAGTGTCAGTGAAGTGATGCGCACGAGCCAACTTGGTTGGTTTGGACACTTGGAGAGAATGGATGATCAGAACTGGGTGAGGAAATGCCGGATTGTGAACGTGGGGGGACTGCGCGTAGGGGTAGACCTAGAATGACGTGGAATCAGGTACTCCGGTCCGATCTCAAAATAAAGAACTTGGCAACAGAAGCAGCCCTTGATAGGGCCACCTAGAAAACCGTAATTTAAGACGTGAGACTGTAACCACATTTTCTGTGGACAAAACATTCTTTAAACTTGAAATAATGAATTAGGTATTAGGTAACAAATTACATAAAAATACTGGTAGTAGGCTAATTCTGTTAATGAAATTCAAGATAATATAATTATTGATAACTTCTTAATGAACCTACTGTACTAATGAAAATATAACATATACATACATACATACATACATAACATTTTAAGACTGAGTGTTCCACACATACGTGCAGTTTCAGTCTCTTGTCCTAATGGCGGCGTTCCAGGCAACCCTGTTAAGGGCTGCTTCACTTGTCAAGTTCTTGGATTTGAGATCGGCACGTATAGTCGGAACCCAGGTCTTCCTCGGTCCACCCCTTGGTGCAGCTCCCTCCACAATCACAGACCTGCATTTTTTCACCCAATTTTGTTCATCCATTCTATCCACATGTCCATACCATCCCAGTCTACTTGTACGCATCACCTCGCTAATACTCTTTATACCTAAACGTCTCCTCAGCCCAACATTTGTTATTCTATCCTGTAGCCTGGCCCCACACATCCATTTCACCATTCTCATCTCATTACGTTCCATTCTGTTGACATCCTCTACTTTAACGGCCCATGTTTCTGAGGCATACGTCATTGCACTTCTAACACATGAGGCATACACCTTTCCCTTCAGGGGGAGAGGCATTCTTTTCATGGTCCGGATTGGCAGCAGTTCTCTGAACTTCCCCCAGCCACATCTAATTCTAGCAACAGTGGCAGCCTCGGCCCCACCACCGGCAGAGTTGGTATCTCCTAGGTAACAAAACTTGTTCACCAGCTCCAATGACTCATTTCCAAAATTCACAGCCACAGGATCATCACTTAACACAAGCTCGCCTTTGCACACTACGTGCTCAAATTTCTCTATTTCTGACTTATCCTTCGGCAGGGGTCCCTTTATTCTACTATAGCGCTTACTTCCAACATCGACAGATGCTACATTGAATTGAGTTAACGCCCACACCCTTTCCACACACTGCACTCCAGAACCGATCCCTTCCCGCATTGCTTTGTGACTCCCCTACCTTTACCTTTGCACCGCTCCGTTCCTATCTACAAGCCATACATGTGTTCCATGGCTTATAACTGACCTACCCATGCATCTCCGCTTTCCATAATTGGTCTCCTAGCCTTATAAGTGGCCTTTGACTCAGAAGGCTAGAATAAAATCTTTATCATCATCATCATCCACACACTGCACATGGGTATGCACTGCTCTGTTCCACATTGCCTCGTCTCAATCTACAATGCATAACCTTGGTTTTGTTAATATTGACTCTTAAACCCTTGCTCGCCATGCCCTCTCTCCATTCTCTGAATTTGGCCTCAGCATCTTGCATACTGTCAGCTATTAGGACTAAACCGTCTGCATAAAACAGTTACAATGGGAGTCCGCCTCTAAAAACTCTAGACAGTGCCTCCAAGACCATAATAGAGAGGAGGCTTAACACTGAACCCTGATGGACTCCAACACGGACTGCGAACTCATCACTCAGTACATCCTTTACCCTCACCGCACTTCGCGAATCCTCACGCATCTTCATTATCACACGCACCTGCCACTCTTCCACACCAAGTTTCCTCATAGCCCCCAGCCTTATGAGGGCTTCTGCCCAGTAGCCTGTTGACATAGTTTTTTTATTTTTATTATTCCTCATAGCCCACTGCACACCATCCCTAGGCACCCTATCAAAGGCCTTCTCCAGGTCTACAAACACAAAGTAAAGATTCCTGCCTTTTAGTAAGTATCTTTCCTGTATCTGCCTGACTATGAAGATAGCATCGGTTGTACCCCGTCCTGGCATAAAACCAATCTGCATATAATCAATGGAGATGCTTTGCCTGATCAAACCCTCAAAGACACTCTCACAGATTGATTTGGTCAAGCATTTTCAGGCTCCTATAATTTCCTCTATCTAGCGCATCCCCTTTTCCTTTGTATATATTTACTATTACACTTTTTATATTAAACTTTCTGATGAGAATAAGTGCATTGCAAAATTATACATGTTACCTAAATTTCATATAATACTTTATATATATCGCTCTATTGACTGGAGCAAAATTTGATACCACTAAAACTTTTGTCCGAACAGGTCGTACATTGCTTAAAATACATTAAAAAGTACTCATAAACGATATTGTGATTCCGTCAAGAATAGAACTAGGATTAACTAGCCTATTATTGGAGTGGTGGGCTGACCCTTTGTCAGAGTGAGGGTTGGTGTCCTCTACTTCCCATAGCCCCTTCTATCTTTTTCTCCTTCTGCATCTCTAATTTTTTCAAATGGCGTAGGGATGCGGCGACCCCAACGCCCGCCACTTTCTGGTAGTGGGTAGCCACTACAGGTTTTTTATCTGTGTTTATTTTTTGTTTTGTGTTGTTTTTGTGTTTTCCCAGTTCTTGCTCTGTCTTGAGTCGGCTACCCCCAAAATGGGGATTGGGCCTGAGCATATAGATAGATAGATAGATAGATTATTGGAGTGTTGACAATTCATTAGAAGTTATTGATAAACTTAATCTATCTATCTATCTATCTATATGCTCAGGCCCAATCCCCATTTTGTGGGTAGCCGACTCAAGACAGAGCAAGAACAGGGAAAACACAAAAACAACATAAAACAAAAAATAAACACAGATAAAAAAAACACAAACTCACACACATCCAGGTCACCCAGGAGAAGACCCAGAGACCAGGGTTACCAAGGTCGCTCCAGCACTCCCCCGGCCCCTGACCACCCGGAGAGGTTCCGATCTCGGCAGGCAGACATGCAGCGGAGCCAAAGCCACAAGCCCTCCCACCACACTTCCAGGCACACCCTTCATATTAATCGTCCCCCCCCGGCCCGGCGCCTGGTGGGCTATTATCTAGTCCAACTTGTGCCCGACCCCTTACTCCAAATGACCACGGGTTCAATCAACTATTCACAAGCATTCTCCATTCACTCCTGTCCACCACCACTTCCCCTGCCTGATCTATAGTCATTCCTCTATCATCCAAAGCCTTTCTTACACAGTCTCTCCATCTCAATGGGGGTCTTCCTGCCCTTCTATCTCCCCTTGTACCTGACTCACATATTCTCTTTGTAAGCCTTTCATCTCCCATTCGTTCAACATGACCATACCAGCTCAGCACCCTTCTGTCCACTCTGGCTGACAAATGTTCCTGCTGCCCCACTCTCCTACGTATCTCTTCATTCCTCAATCTGTCTCTACGAGTAACTCCACACATACTCCTCAAGCAGCTCATCTCCATCACATCCAGCCCTCTTTTCTCCTTTTTCTTCAGAGCCCATGTCTCAGCCCCATACATCACTGTTGGCACAACAATTCCTTGATACAGTGCACTTTTTAAACTTAATACCATGCCGAAAGTTACCTCAGTACATATAGTTCGACTTTTCAACTTTGTATACCAACTTGCCGTTAGATTTAGTATTTTCAGAACTTTGCTTTATAATAGATTTGCACTATGACAGATTTGTTAAGAATAGTAATAATTTCATATATGTTTATTCATATTTTAATAATACATCACTTAGCTCTACTCCCACTAGTTCAGTATATTTTGATAGAACTAAACTTAAAGATGCCCTTAAATTCCTCCTTTTCAATACTTATTTTTCGGGCCCTAAATTTTCAAACAAATATTTGGAATTCCTATGGGTGGAAATGCTAGCCCTTTAATTGCAGATTTATCCTTGCTTGCTTTAGAATTTAGATTTATAAAAGACTTAGTTGACAGTAGCAATACAAATAACATCCCAGAACAATTATCACTAGCGAAATTGTAAAGTAATAATAGTAGATATATCGATGATATTCTCGTTTGCAATATGTTAAATTTTAATCAAGTCGCTAAACTTATCTATCCTAATTCCATCCCCCTCACACAAGGTAATGTAAATTATAAAGTTGAAAATTGTCTTGATATAAATATACATATTGTTAATTAACAGTGCATACTTAAAGTATATCACAAACTCGAGGAATTTAATTTTAACGTAATAAACTTTCCTTTCTCTAGTAGAAATATCGATATTGAAATAACGTATGTTTTTATTCCTAGCTAATAAGATTATGTAAAATGTTCACTAAAGTAGATTACTTTTGGACTAGAGCTAGGTTACTATACAGACTCTTACTAGACAGAGATTTTGATGCAAGTAAATTGTTACATAAATATAATTTTTTTAAAGTCAATTATTGTGCCTGCATTTTAAAATTTTATATCAATAATTGTAATCAAGCATTTTTAACTTTACTTCTCGTATCACCTCTGCTTGCTTTTTGTCTGTATATATTGATTGTTTTGCTATTGTTTTTATTGTTTTTTCTAAACAAAATATTGTTCTTGTTAAAAGAGTACTCTTTGTTTAAATCTGTTGTTGCTTCATATTTTTCAATTATACTTTAATTTATTTTATCTATTCACTATTTGATAGTATCAATTGCTTGCCTTTACGATATCCTAAATTTATTTTTACTATAAATGTAGGTTGTTTGTAGGGTAGTAATTGGTAGGGGTAAACTGTTCATGCTATGCTTACAGGTACCTACCAGATAGCACAATCATTAGGGAGTGCTGTATGTATTTTGTACTCTTGTTGATATTTTGATAAATTGCAAATTGCAATTTGATATAAATTGTAGTTTCTTTATTAATACAGAATTTAGTCTAATTTACCAGAATGTCCCGGACTTCCCAAATTGACTAATTCCTTAACCTCTGAAGTGCGCATGGGGGTAATTAGACACCTCTCCCTGTGCGCATGTATTTGATGTGTTTCCGTCACTAAAATATTCATTGTACCATTAATAGCATTAATACTTATCCATATGCGCCTATTATAGGTTGATTATAAAGGTATTAACCTGAAACAACAATAAAATGAGTGAAAACAGCGTTTGGATGGTCAAAATCGGAGATATAGCCCGCGAGTTGTATAATGTATGGGTGAGGCAAGCTGTTTCCCGCCAATTTCCCGCAAGGCCACTGAGACACAGTCGATCGATACTCTCTCTCTCTCTTGCATTCGCTTGCTATCAGGATGACCACCCCACCCCCCCCCCCCCCCCCCCCCCCCACCACCCCGCCCCACCCTGCAACCGGATTTCTAATGTTAGCACGAAAATATACCTCAGAATAAGGGAATAACAGGAAAAATAGGTGATAACTGAAGGAGAGGAGGAAAGTGGGGAAGGAGGGGAGGTAGAGGACTGAGATTTTGCATGGCCCAGGGCCAACAAATTTTTGTTTTTTTGTTTTTTTGTTTTTTTTTCCGATGTCAAAAGTTGATTTTTTTTTTCTCTGACTCTTAAGAGTCTCCCCGCAGTCCGCCGGGGGAACTCTTAAGAGTCTCCCCGCAGTTCCCGGGTTAAAAGTCACGTGACGATAGTGCGTTGTTATATGTGCGATTAGTTTGCTTGGGAAACAGAATAACTTGCTCATGTAGTGATGTACATCCTATGTGGTGGATTGTGTGCTTTTATTTAAATATTTTATTTTGCTAAAGCTGTTTTTCCACATAGCGATTTTGATTAGTTCTCTTGCGTTTATCTTGTGTCGTCACAGTTTTGGTTTGTTTATTTTGCAAGTTTTACATTATAAACTATTACGTATTGTTAATTAATTTCTTCATAATTTTCCCTTTAGTATATATGATGTACTCATATATATATGTAATATTTTTAGTTCTATCTCGTAAAGAAAACGCACAGTAAACAACATGTTTTTAAATATATTTCCAATCCCTCCAGGGTGATGTTGCTCAGCAAACTCCAGGAGGACTAGACGGGGTGGCACTGTGCTAATTAATTTCATTGGGGGTGTGGTGGTGAGATTAATAAAAATAATACTGTAAGGGTCGGCTGAAGGAGGCTGCTCACCGCTTCTCGTACGCTCTCCAAAAGTTACCACAAGACACGAGCGCTTTTTCCCTCGATATTTATCCTTAACACTGGTCTGGCAGCTTATGAGGGCAACATTAAAAATATTTCTGTCACCTAAATTCACATTTCGTCAGTCTAGTTTCCGATACCCGTGCAAAATATTCCAGACATGTTGCCATAAAAATGTTAAGCATCGAATGTTGACTATAATTGCTCTCGCGTGATACTGGCTTGTTGCGTTTTCATTTTTCATTTGGTAGCTAGGAATAATATACATTTATTCAACGTTAGGAAGCTATTGTCTTATTTATTCCAGCTGATGGTAATTTTCATATTTTCATCATACAGTATTTACTTTTCTATGTGTATGTACTGTATATATATCTCAGGCAAATATCCCGTTGCGGCGGGTGGCCGACACTAGACAGAGCCTGAAAAGAAACAACACTGAAAGTTCTGGGACCACTTTCGTGCTCCCTCATCCGTTTCTCTGGCTTGTCGAGTAGGAGAAATATTTTTTGTTGTAGTGAAATATGTAGCTTATTATGAAAACTTGGCATAAAGTTGATGCAAACATTGTAGTTTTATAATTTTCCATTCGGTATCGAGAAGTCTGCTGTAAAACCTGCAAAATAAACAAAACAGGGACGATACAATATAAAAACAAAACAAAATTAAAGGATTCAATTTTCCACCACTCCATCAGCTGAAATAAAACCGACTATAGTAGATTATTTGTTTCTTTTATTGGGGGTGGGCGACTCGAGACAGCCATAACTTCATAGATGAATAGTATAATTCACGTGTTTTTAGTATTTTGATAGAAAGGTAGGCTTATTATAACTATATTGAAAGTTAGGAATAGTATAACTATCGATTTTAGTATTTAACCCCTACTGTACCAGAGGGTATTACCATAAATATACCCTCCATTACCAGGCAATGAGGCCAAAATGGCTTCAGAGTCGAGAGAGAATACCCTTTCACCTCAAAAGTTGGGGGAATACTGAGCCAGGTATTCTGTGAGACCTTGAATATAAGCTGAGAAGTGTTGCCAAGGTCTCAAAACAGTGCGTAGAACTCACTGTACCTGGTACTGTTCGATACGGACAGTTAAAACTACCGCATAGTACTGACGGCGATCTTCCGTCGCTGGTACTGACGGCGATTCGCCATCGTTAATACAGTAAGGGTTAATTTGAAGTTAGAAATAACATAAATTTTTTGGATGAGTAATAGTTTTTAATATATAAGTTAGGATTAGTATGACTCCTGATGAACTTCACTTACTAGAGGAGACAGAGAAAGAGGCGAAGGAACGCTAAAGTGGTCACGGACCCTAAGAATTGGAACTTTAAATGTTGTTTCTGTTCAGTCTCTGTCTAAAGTAGGCCACCCCCAGCAATGGGGTACCATATGTGCCAAAGTATATACATACATAACTCCTTGAAAGGTAAGAACAACATCTATCTATCTATAATTACACTCTGGCACATACTCCACTTTTGTTTTTGTATTTTATTTATATTATTATTAAGTGTATATTTAGGATATGTATACCAACTAAATCATATATTTTATTAGTACCGTCATGGGGGTAGTTTACCACTTGCGAGATTAAGGATAGAAGGAAGTTGGAGCTGTAAACATCGGTAGTATACAGAAATGCAATAATAATGTTGGTCACTGATGAATAAAAGGTATTTATAATTTATTAGATGGGTATATAATTTTTATACAACCGTATTTTGGATGGTAATTCTGGTATCCTGTCTTGATAGTGTTATGGTTAGAGCGTGTAGGTTCTGGATCTGATATCCTGGGATAATCACATGCTTTCATTAGTTTCATTTGGAGTCTTATTGGTACAGGTATTGAGAACAATGTTTAAAATACTGATATCTAAAGCTCCAACTTCCTTATAGCCTGAAACTCGCAAGTGTTCAATTGTGCAGGCCATAACTGAGGCAATTGAAGGCAGTCCATAATACTCTTAGTATTCAATATATACGGTTATATATTCAAACGTTATATATTGCATTTTATTATTGGCTAAAGCCTTACTTCCACATAGCTATTTGATAAGTAATTTTGCCTTTATATTGTGTCGTCCCGGTTTGGGTTTGTTTAGTTTGCAAGTTTTACATTTTAATTGATATTGTGTCTTCCCTGTTTTGGTTTGTTTATTTTGCAAGTTGTTGTTGTTGTTGTTCCCTAAGCTGCCTGGCCGAACAGCCCCGAGTCCCTGAAGAAGGCCATGGCCACGATCGGGCTTTCTCACAGAGCTCTCATTGAGTGTAGATTGTGTTGTTGGTGTATGTGGTTGCATGAAATGCAGTCTTCTATTCATATGAAGGCCCCCGGATCCGGAGGGTTAATGTTGCCCTTACTGAAAGGTAAAGCATGGTTATGTGCAGTTCTAAATTTTGGTTTCTATATCTATTGCCGGATGCCGTGATCCCCGAAAGGTTGGCCACAAACGAAATGCCCCCATGCACCTGTCCCCAGTCACTGTCAGTCGATGCCTCTCCTTCCATCCAGCATCGCTTTCATGAATATACTTTGTCAACAGCCTGTTACTGTTTTCAGCATTCCTACAACCCTCTTCCCCTGTTGCACCCTCTCTCGTACTTCTTCATTCATACTCCCATCTTTACTCAGCACACTGCCCAGATACTTAAATGAGCTGACATTCTCCATAGCCTGACCGTTCAACCTCACCTCACACTCTGTGGCTGCACTCCTTTCAAAGACCGTAACCTTGCTCTTCCCCGCAATTACCTTCAGATGCCTTTTTTCACACACTGTTCCATACATATTTACCAGACCCTGCAACTCCCATTCACTATTGCTCATCAGAACTGTATCGTCGGCAAACAGCAGTACAGGTAGCTTCTACTAGTTTCCCTCCCTTATCAGCGGTACACCAACATCCACTGCTCTTCCTTGTATTTCTTTCATGACTTCATCCATATACAGTATAGTGTGTACAGTATATATAGTCTTGGAGACAAGACTTTATTGTTCATTTTTTATTGGTAATTGTTGTAGTGTATTAAATTTTGGTATTTATACTTAGCATCGAGGTACAATAGTCTTTAATTGGTGTCTCACGCTATTGAATTCCAGTGTATTGGAAGAACTGCTGTTTAAGAAAAGATCAGATTATTATTAGATTATTATTCTTGGAAAAAGTGGTTCAGTTTTGCCAAAGGTATTCGTGAAATTCATGTGGTTTAGTTTAAAGGTTCATACCGGTACTACGGTACTACCGTAGTAAATTTTAATTAAGAAATTTGTTTATTTAAATATGAATACAGGCTGGTTGGGCATAAGAGACCCTCCCACATGAACAGGTCAGAGCTAGATCTTGTAATAGTTGCCTCGGCATATGAGGGCTTCATTATTTTGTGGTCATCTCCTCTCAGGGTTTCTGGTGTCTGACAATATGGTTGAGGCAATTTAATTTTAATAGAACGTTTTTAGAGAAATTCCTTTGGCTTTTCAGATGGAAGCCACTTTTTAGGTGCAAAATTTGTAGGATCTCGGTAAGCCAAATTTTGTAAATGTTCAGGTAAACTAATAACTTCAGATCTAAAAAGTTTAGATTATTTTTCAGGTTTTAATTCTAGATTATTTTTCAGGTTGGTTTGGACACATGGAGAGAATGGATGATCAGAACTTGGTGAAGAAATGCCGGACTGATGACAGCGCCGCCTGGAAAGCCGCCATTTAGGACGTGAGACTGGAACCCCATTCTCTGTGGTTAAAAGGTCTTTAAAATTTTATGTATGTACCTGTACTGTACTGTACATGTTTAACATCTTACTTTTCAGGTTTAAAGTCTAGATGACTTTTCAGGATTAAAGTTTAGATTGCTTTTCAGAATTAAAGTTTAAAATAGTGTAGCATTTTAGTTAGACATTCTGATTTTACTGTATAATTAAGTGCAGTACTGTATACAGGTGTTATACCCTGCTCCTAGTAAGTAGGCCAAAACTCTTTAACATAAACCTGACTCGCAAACGACTAGAGTAATAGAGCTAATATTTCTTCAATTTGGAGAGGGTCAGCCAGGGAATAGGTGGAAATTTACAGCCACTTTTCTCTAGCCCTTTTTGAGTTTGAAGGCTGGGGTTTACAATTATCGGTTTGCATACTTGGCCAGGGTGTAGTCTAGAGTACTATCAAAACTCCTGATTTACTTTTATTTGTTATAATTTATATAGATCCCAATTTTCAGCAGTGTCTATATATTTTGGTTGATATTTCGGCACTAAGCACAATTATATTTTATTATCATATTGAATTATATATATAATTTAGTTCCCTACTTGACAATCTTGCTAAGTTCAAAAGATGGAGGGAGGGTATGGCAAATAAGGGTCTAAGAGTTAACATATATAAAACAAAGGTCATGATTAGTGGAGTAGAGCGTGGAACTATGGAAAGAAGCGGCGATTATCCATGCGCAGTATGTGGGAAGGGGGTGGGAAAGTAACTCAATTCAAGGTTGAATCTGTAATGACTGGGTATACAAGAGATGTAGTGGAGCTAGAGGACCTTTGACAAGAATCATAGACTTTGAATGTGCAGCGAGCAAGGGAGATCTTGTGTTAAATGAGTTTAGAGAGCTGTTGCCACTCCTGACCATGATAGGGCTCCCACCCCACCTTAAAGGGAAGGTGTATACCTTGTGTGTTAGGAGCACGATACCAATGCCTCGGAGATGTGGACAATTAAAACACAAAGCTGCCAGTCTTAAACGAACTGAAGCCTGGTTCCAACCCATACTGCCAGTGGTGCCAGATGGTAGAAGGGACGGTTGAACACTACCTTCTCCAACCCTCGCTTCCTCTCCAATTGGACCCTTCTTTTAGAGATTAGAAATTTTATTTTTAAATTTAGATTTAACTTAACACATTTAATCTAATTTATATTGATACTGGCCAGGTGACGGCCATGGTTTGATTAAAGATTTGTAATTTGTCATGTACAGTACAGGTATTGATTAGTGTTGCTGTTTTTTTGTTGAGACTTTTTGTTCAGTATTTATTTCAGTTAAGTTATAGAGTTTTATATATTAGATCTATTTACTCTATACAAAAAATGGTGATGGGCTGGTCTATCAGAATGAGAGTTGAGCATTCTCTGCCATACCCATAGCTTACTCTGACTGTTCCTTTTACTTATATATTTTCTAGATCTCAAGTGACGGCGTCTTTTCCGTGGATTGACCTCCCTAATGCCAACCCTGGCAGATTGGGAGCCAAAGTGTCACATTTTTCCTTTGTCCCTCAACTTTCCCTTCATAATTGCTGAGGGGCACAGGGCCTTGGTTGGGGCTTTTGTTTCCCGGGCGTTTCCGCACCCTCCTCAGCTCCCCGCCTTTGGGTGGCTTCGGTCACCTGGGCATTATTAGTGGTAAGCAGGGAGGGTTCTGTGGGGACGCTCGGTTATGCCCTTGGCCTTGCTCGGGACCTTGGGGCTGCTCGGCCAGACAGCCTGAGGAACAGCAACAACAACAACAACTCTATGAAAATAATAAGGTAAATGATAGTCATTAACTTTCAAAATTTCAATTTAAATAACTAGAGCTTGTAACGAAGGGACACTTCAGCTCTTCAATAAACCCTCTTAAGATATGAGGATGCCTTTTTATCTTGGCTTTTGACATTATATTTTTTTTCAGAAATGAAGGCAGTGTGAAAAGTTTTTTTTTGGGGGGGACCCTCTTCTCACTAATGTTTTGCCCCATATAGTTTTGAGATTTTTACTTTCACCCATATATTTATTAGTTTGACAACAACAAAAAAAAAAAAATCGGAAGACCTTTCGCCTCATTTCTTTGTCAAGAATAAGACTTTTCGTGCCATTTAGGAGTTTCTTTTTTCTGGACGAGCAATAGCAAGCCTGTATTTTAGGAGGAACCGGGATATATTTTATAAACAAAAAAATCATCTTTCAGAGGTATCTAGGAGGTGTTTTACGCTTTAAAATCTCTGGAGCAAAAACAAAGCTAGGCTTGGGTAAGATAGGTTCAATAACTTAAGGGGAAATGTGTCGTTTTTCTAGAGCCCCTTCTCCCTCATGTTTATCCCCATTAGTTTTCAAATTTTAAGATGCTTGTCCAATTAGTTTGTCGATTTTAAGACCTTCCGCCCTATTTCCTTGTCAATATTAAAACCTTTCGTGCTATTTAGGTGTCGATTTTTTTTTTCTGACGAACGATAGTGGGCCTGTAATTTTTGGAAGAATCGGCCTTTGGCCGTGACATTTTCTACCAAAAAAATTACAAATTAATATAGAAGGGGGATCTAATGGATGTTTTTTTTAAGTTTGATGGAGGTCTAGGGAGGAAACTAGAAAAATTATTAATAAATTAAAAAATCGACCAAAAAGTGAACCATCCCCCCTTAAGTTTTACCGTTCTGAAAGGTATGGTTGTGAGGTAATGGGAGAAGGCGTCTGGGCATTAGGAGTATCGGTGAAATGATGCACACGAGCCGACTTGGTTGGTTTGGACATGTGGAGAGAATGGATGATCAGAACTGGGTGAAGAAATGCCGGACTGTGAATGTTGGGGGAGCTGCGCGTAGGGGTGGACCTAGGGCTCGGGTACTCCGGTCCGATCTGAGAATAAAGAACTTGACAACAGAGGCAGCCCTTGATAGGGCCGCCTGGAGAGCTTCCATTTAGGACATGAGACTGTAACCACATTCTCTGTGGACGAAACGGTCTTTAAATGTGTATGTACTGTATGTATGTATGTATGTTAGCAAACCCTAAAATTAATGGGGTAAATGGGGAAGTATTCTCAGAGTAGCTAAAACCCCAACACAAACACCTAAATACCTATAATAATATTGTAAATCTGGGCATCAGAGAGTAGGGCAGACCTGTATTGTTTTGCTAAATCTTCAATATGTTACTTCCACAGTGATTTGTATGAGTTTGTTTTGTCTTGTGGAGGGAGCTGCACCAAGGGGTGGACCGAGGAAGACCTGAGATCGGACTATACGTGCCGATCTCAAATCCAAAAACTTGACAAGTGAAGCAGCCCTTAACAGGGTTGGGGATGGATGTAGATTCCGGGCATACGGGCGTCATGTTTACATAGGGCAATTGCCGCGGTTAAGTTCGCGTATATTTTGACGTCGATTTTTTTCGGTTATTTGCCCCCTGCTGGCAATATATATGATGATGACAATATGTCATGGGGGGGTGAGGGGGGGGGGCAAAACATATTATTATATCCAAAGGCATTCAAAATAGACGGGAACATGATTGCAGAGGTCCGACGCCGCCCCCGCCGCCGTCATATTTACATTTGTCGATCGCTATTTGACGGCGATTTTTTCGGTTATTTGCCCCCTGCTGGCAATATATATGATGATGACAATATGTCATGGGGGTGAGGGAGTGAGCTGGGGCTCCCTCAACATATTATTGTATCCAAAGGCAGTCAAAATAGACAGGAGCATGATAGCAAGCGTCCGCCCCGGCTCCACGTATTGTAAACAAGGCTGGCGGTACGCCCGAATTCTACATTGAACCCCAGGGTTGCTTGGAACGCCGCCATTAGGACAAGAGACTGAAACTGAACGTATGTGTGGAGCACTCAGTCATAAAATGTTATGTATGTATGTATTGTGCAGTTTCTGGTACTGGTATATTTGTTTCGCAAGTTCTACATTTATTTTTAATGAGTTCATAGGTCCTCAGATGGTACACAATTGGTTTCATACATATTGGAATATATAAAACATCCTACAGTATTGAATGTTTAGAGCATTTCTCGAATACTATTTTGCAATATTACTGCAGTAGTGGTACAGGATATATTTTTAAACAGGCACTTATGTAGTGTTTTGAAAGTGTTTAAATTGTATGATACCACACTAAAGCCGGTATCACACAACAGTTTTATATCGGCTAGTCAACATTTTTTCTGGCAACATTTCTGGAATATTTGTCACTGGTATCGGAAATTAGACAGATGATAGATACATATTAGGTTGAATGTTTACCTCAGAAACTGCCAGACCAGTGTTGAGGATAAATGTTGAACGAAAAAGTGCTTATATGATGCCGGTTTAAATGATCCTTTGTGCTTCATTAGTCATTATTTATTTTAATGTGTGTTAAATTTTGTATCTCAATTATCTGGCCACAACATTATACAGTACAGTATGCTACAATACAAATATATGCATTCAGTGTTCCCATGTTGCTCAGTTGTGTAGGATATAAAACCAATAAGGCTACATATCCTGTATTATTTACTTATTCTGTGTTAAGCTGGTATCACACGAGAGCTTTTATAGTCAACATTCGATGGTCATTATTTTTCTGGGAACATTTCCGGAATATTTTGCACTGGTATCGGAAACTTGACTGATGATACTGTAGATGAATTAGGTAACCAAAATCTATTGAATGTTTACCTCATAAGCTGCCAGACCAGTGTTGAGGATGAAGGTTGAGTGAAAAAGTACTTGTGTGATACCAGCTTTGTACCTAACAGATAGTTATATTAATGGTTTTATTTTTGTATTCCAGGCCTTCCAGATCTGACGGTGAACTTCAGCTACGGTAACGTACCCCAGCGCCTGGCTCTCCACCTCCCACTCTAATACAACAATTTCTTTGTGAGCCAACTGATATGAACAGAGAGTCTTTCTTCAGTCGCTGTAAGAACCTTAGCGCGTTAGTACCATCCTGGATTTTTGTCAATGCTTTGTTTTCCTGTTTTGTTTAAGTCATGCATTTGAAATCCAATTACGCAATCAGACAGTACGCTAGGACCATATATGGCTGGGAAAGTGTAGCTAGTAGAGAAGGGATGTTGTAGATAGAGGAAGCTGTTGGAATGGCTTTGTTGTGTCTGTTTATTTGTCTGTATACGTCGTCGAGGTGTCCCCCGACTGTATGCGAGCATATAAGATAAGCTAGGACGTACTACCACACCTACTAAATAGTCCGCCTTAGCTGGGATTAAACCCAGGTCAAGCAGATTCACACATCAGCGTGCTCTCCACCCGACCGCTCTATAACCTTTTCACGCACAGAAAGTGATTTGTGGCCTTTCTGGGATACCGGTACTTAACCCTCAATTCGCGGTGACCGTCATATGATGGGAGAGAGAAAATTGGCCTATCCTGCGGCACCCGTCATATGACAGGTTAAAGAGAGAAACCGGGGGTTGGAGGGACGATAGGCAGCCTTGAACTGCTCGCCACGGCTATGCGGCATACACTGAGGCCCCATACACTGCTCCTTCACTCACACACCCTCCCTCCCTCGCCAATAATTTATCGAAATTGCCCTTTGGTTGCACGATCGGTGCAAGATAACCAGATATCCTACCTACCTAAGGTCACCTAAGGTTGTGTTCGCCACTCTCCTAGAAGCACCGAGGAGTGCGTCGCCCCTCGTTGTAGGTTGTGTTTTGGTGCAGCAGACTGTTTGAAGAGACAGCACGCTCCCATGCGAAGATGGGCTCGTCTGGCACTTTTTGCAGTTCGACATCGAGGGCTCTCTTGAAGTTGTCTAAAGAGACGCCCCTCATGTCTCTTACTCGCCGTGGGAGTTTGTTGAAGAGACTTGGGCCTCTGTGTGATAACAAGCCCTCTCGCAGAGAGCCCATAGCACCCCTGTTATTCATCCGGGGGATATTGCATTCCCAGCCTCTCCTATCACTGAATTTCATGACTATCGGAGTATGTAGGTTTGGTACTAAACCCTCTGCGATTTTCCACGTGTATATTATTAGGTAACGTTCTCTTCTACGTTCCAGCGAGTACAGTTTCAGTGCTCTTAAACGATCCCAATAGTGTAGCTGTTTTACCGAACTTATATGCGAAGTGAAATTTCTTTGTACACTCTCTAAGTCATTCATACAGGGATATCATTGGAAAGCTCTATCTCTGCACTTTCACGTATATATATTTGTATTACGCTCTGGCTCTTGCTTATGCATGAAAAAGAGCATGGACTGAATGTAATTTTTGGTAAATATAGCCACCTGGTGCTACGGTGATATCCCCCCCCCCCCCACCGCTCTTTGAGAGTTAAAAACCTTTGTGGCTATCAGGGGTGTTTAGAAACCATTAGTTTAGTTATTTCAACCTCTGCAGTTGACTTTGAGTGAGCTGTGGGCAGAAAACTAATTTTAGAGAGGTAATTAAGAGATTGAGAGAACTCTATTTCTGAATGCTAAACGGCAACCCCCGAGTCCACAGGATAGCGAGAGGGTTAAGACGGTGGATTCTTCTTTCTTCAATGGATGGAAGTTCACCTAGCAAGATTTCCAGTTAGCCTATAGCCAGGATGTTTAATGAAAGCCAAGTCCATTATATTATAGTCTTTAATAATATATGTGCACCGATAAAGTTGTGGTTTATATATAGTTCAAATTATTTCTTTGGAAGTGATAAGAATTCCAAAACAATGCTATTTTATGTTAATTTTTTGGCATTTCTTCTCATATTCATTCAAGTCTTTACATAAAATTGCTCCGGTTTAACACCCTGCCTATAGCTATTGTCCTTTACACTATTAACCTATTATAAGAAGAGTACCATACAGTACTGTAGTGGCAAGCAGAGTATACAGTCTTAATAAGGAGAGGCTGAACCTTTGACCTCCAAGTCAGCCTGTATAAGAGATTGTGTTTCTGGCATTATACCATCTTATTACCAATGGAAATACTAAGACTCGCTGAAAAAATCAGCTCTCTATGTGTGCGTGCGCACATGCAGAATTTCATTGAAATATTTGTAAAATCATCTTCTCACTCAAAAATTTTCAAATTTCCCGCAATTTTTGCATGGCGTATTCTACCTGCATCCCCTACAAGAAAATGATCTAGTTTTACCATATTGCATAATAGAAGGGGCTGAACAAATTATATAATATATATATATGTTTTTTTTTAGCCAACATTTCAACCTAAACAGTGTCGAATCTTGAAAAAATATGTGAGATAATGCCATTATCTCTGCATTTTCCAGTTGTTATATAGTCCTATATGTAGTGTGTAGAAGGAGAATTAATTTGAGCAATAAACACAAAAGTAGATGATCTCGTAAGTGCCAAAATAGGATCTCTGGCAAGCTAAAATCAAAGATTTTCACACACCAAAGACCAATTTTGGAGAGATAGAATAGTTAGTCCTCCTTAGAAAACGTTTTCTATCATGGCGCGCACATAGACGATGGAATTTAATGACCAACTAAACAAAATTTTCATCAGGGGGATACTGTGTAGAATTATTTTAGACAATTATTTACCAAAATTCATGATATTGGGGCCCCCCCTCAAGGGGGTGCTAGGGATGTCATACGGGTGTTTATACCCTCATATGATAATTTCTATTGCTTACAGAAGCCCTTTAGACTACAGACACAAAAATTTGTTTGGGTGGCTGAAAGATTTTTTTTTAGTTTTTCGGGGATCGAGGTCGAACCCCCGGCCCGGGGGGGGGGTTATGGATGCGATATGTTTTTTTGTTCCCTCCTATGCTATTCTCCTATGTTGAAAGAAGCATTATAGAACATGAACAAACAAAATCGAAATTTGATTTCTGGGCTCAGCGAAGGTTCAGCCTCCCCTTATTAATTAATTAATTAATTAATTAATCTATCCATTGGCTTGGTATTTGTTATGGCTTGCATTTCTCGCTGTACCATACTGTACCGTACTAATATCTATCATTTATCTTACTGCCATGGGTGTCTACAAGTGTTTAGGCATATGTAGGCTATTAAAGTTTCTTATATTTATTATATTTTTTCAAGAGTGTTAATGGAACTCATAACTCAATTGTAGGCCGAGCCAGGAAGCGCAGAAAATCTTCAAATCCTGCCTTGGTATGGAGAACGCGACCATCAAGACCAAGCTGATCGGGTTTGGATGCAACTCTTGGAAGGCATCGACCCCAACCTGGAGAACTTTGTGTTCGCGGCCATCATATACACGTGCACACAACGGGTCGGGTGTCTGCTGAGGCTCGCCCAACTGACAAGTTCAGGTTAGTCCCTTTTTTTTTTTTTAATGTACTATTTTAGCGCTGTCTTGAGTCGGCCACCCCCAGCTAAAAAAAAAAATAAATAAATAAATAAAAATAAAAAATAGTGGTATGTGCCTAAGTATATACGGTACTGTGTAGATAGGTAGATAGGTTTTAGTTACTATTTTTACTTAACTTTAATGTTAGTGTGTCCAGGCATTTTGACCACAACGCCCCTTGAATTTGGCTCTCTGTAATTCTTTTGGCTTCGGAGGAGACACTCCTTACAGGTAACCAGCCTTCTGTTTCCTTCATACACATAAAACAATTAAAGTAACAGTCACTTTTCTAATGATAATAATGATAATCAGATTACTTATTTCTCAAAAGCACAGATTCTTCCCAAACAGAATTAATTAGCGCTCGAAAACGTTCCTGTACAATGTCTATTAAACGGTGCCTAAATATCAGTGTCCTGTTCAGGCTCCGTCTCGTGTCTGCAACCCCCAGCAATGGGGGTGCAAATCTGACAGTGGGTGGATGATCTCTCGATGTCCGTCTTAAATGTCTCCAAACTTGGCATCCCCATCAAGGTCCTGTTGCTGATGGACAACACCCTATGTCACCCCCGTTCCCTGGCTGATGTTCATCCAAACAAAGATCATCTTCTTGCTGCCCATCACTTCCTCCCTAGTGATGATGTTGCATTTTTTTACCACCATTCACTCCCTGCTCAATAGCTGGGCTAAAATGGCTGCCCTGATGATCAGGGTCTTCAGTGAACAGTTGCCACAGATTGCTAGACCAAGCCGTCCATCACAGTACTGTTGTCTGCCAAATAGCACACTGGCTGGCCCGAGACTCAAACCATCAACCTCACGGTTTGCAGGCGAGTGCTCTACCAACCGTACTACAGCCTGTGGCAGCTAGTGCAGCTTCTTGATAAACAGATCATTGCTAACCACAAGAAGTTTTACCAAACTTGTCTCTTCGATTGTCAATGCTCCAAGACCAAAACAAGAACTTGGTCAGATCAAGGCCAACGACCTGAATGATGACCTGGAAGTCGACGACCCTCTCCCTGTGCCATAAGATTTGCCTGGCCCCACCCATGCCTCTGAAGTTGACCCCATGGCCCCAGAAATTACTGGAACAGTTTGGGCGTTGGTTCACTGTCAAACATGTCTTGAATTTCATAATAGCATCATGGGACGGTATTATTGAGTTGTTGGTGATTTTGAATGTTATGAGTTTCATATTTTGATATCCCATACCCTATCTTGATATGTACAGTTGGCCACATAAGTTCTGTTCGAAGTTGTGATCTTATGTATGAAAGCATAATTAGTAGGAATGAATTACGAGTGTGGTTTCTTTTCATTATCAGTTAACTAATCAGATGAGTTAACCACTGCATAAGAAACTACACTAGTGATTAAGTCAGGCGTATTATATATTTATGCGTAAGGTCACAGAGAGGAACAGAACTTATGTGGGCAACTGTACATTCATCTGTATCTGTATCTAACCCGAGCAAGAGACTATAACATCTCAAATACTGTACTAATGAGTTGGTTGTGAAGGTACAGAGATTCAAAGGGTTGTATGCTATAATGGTATGGACTAAGGGGAGATGAGTCGTTTTTATAGTCTCTCTTCTTCCTCATATTCAGGCCACATTAGTTTTCAGATATTAACACGTTTGGCTCATTAGTTTGGCGATTTTAAGACCTTTCGTCCCATGTCTTTGTCAATATTAAGACTTTTTGTGTCATCTAGGTGTCGATTTTTTCTGGCGAGCGATAACGAGCCTGTAATTTAAGAGGAACGGCCGGGAAATTTTTCTATCAAAAAAATGTACAAATTTATCTTGAAGGAGGGTCTAGGGAGGAAAGAATAAAAAGATACATAAATGAGCGAATAAATACGCTCATCCCCCCTTATGGAGTGTACAGTACAGTACTTTATAATAATTATGTTATACTAAAGTGTATTATTTGTCTTCCAGATGTACCTCATAACTATTCGTGCCAGTAAAGAGTCAACGGCGCAGATATTGGCTGAGTTGTTGGCTGAGCAGTTCTAACCCAGCACCCGGGTGGCGGCTATGGCAACTCTTGCTGCTACGGCGGCGGCGGACAACTTCTTTTAAAGAGTCTCGGACAATTTGAACAAAACTTGGGCTGCACTTTGTCATGCTGGAAGACACTGAAGAAATATGTTAGTTTGTATTGGCAGGTCAAACGTCATGGAACACTTTTATCAATAACACAATTTTTTCTGAAGTTATCACCATTTCAGTATGATTTTGTTTTTTTATTCTGAAATGGTAATTACTAGAGAAATAATATATGTGAAACTCGACAACTTAACTGAAATACATACTGAACACAGCAAACAAAACATATATACTGTACAGTATGTATGCATTATGTGCTATCTCTTGTTATCACCATTGCAGTATGAACTTGAACAAATTTATATAAGGTGTCATCTTACTGAAGGGATTAAGGTCAGAGTTGTATTGGTGTTACTTGACCTTTGGCCCCAAGTACAGTATCATGTGAGGTTATTTGTTATAAAGGTGAAATATACTGTTTTATATTATTTTACCTTTATTTTGTATCGTCCCAGTTTTGGTTTGTTTAGTTTGCAAGTTTTACATTTTAATTTTAAGGTACAGAAAACTATATATGTATATAATTAGTTTATTATTATAGTACCAGTGACGTCCATTATATTTTATTCTAGCTATATTAAGACGATTTTGTGCTGCTTAAGAATGATCTGTGCTAGTAAAAATGATTGAGTGAGATAGTTCGAAGCCAGTTAATTGCTGGTGGCCCTTTGCAAACTGAAATTGTCTAATAGAAGCTACAGTAAATTTAAAAAAACATCATCGGTACAGAAAGGGTTAAATATTAGAAGTACTGTAGTCCCATATTGGCTTAATAACTTGTATTTGTGCATTCATACATGCAGCATTTTGTCTTTAACAACTTGGGTTCAAATTGGATACAAATCTTAGTACAATAATTATGGCAGGTTCACATGAGAACTTTTTCTGCAACTTGGATGTGGCAATAATCTAATTTATTAATTTCATTCCCAACACCAAACACCTCCAGTGAAATTAATGAAAGCATATGATCTACCCGGAATTTTTGAACCTGGGTTACCACATACAGATCTCAACACTTAAACCATTACACCATCAAGACAGGTAAAGGTACATGGCTACGATTTTATATCCATTTATCAATCCAATACAGGTAAGTAGACAGGAAGTGGAGACAAGTGTTCTGGCAGCTTACCTGTATTTATTTAGCCGCTATGATAAGTTACTTTATAGTTTTATGGTAAATGATATGTTTTAACGATCCTTTAACAGCACTACAGTAAATACGTAAACTCTTTCCTTTACCTTAAAGCTATAAAGTAATCCATGAAAACATTCTATCCAGCCACATTCCCTCACACTCTCTATTTCATTTATCTCCAACTGTAAAGTGTATGCAGAATCTACAGGCTTCACCACCCCTTTGCCATGATAACTTCTTAGTTGGTGCTGCAGTGTAACAGTTCTTGCCTCATCCTTCGGCCCTGCCCTATATGAGTTCTGCTGTGGAACTCATGTGGTCCGGCTGAACTGATGAAATGGCCAGAAATGTCTGCATGTCTTCACCTTCCTAGATTTGATCCCCTCCTGCCCTTCCCTATCTATCTTCCCTTGATTAGTAGTACTTCTTGTTTTAAATTTATAAATATCACCATCACTTTTAATCTTTCGGGCCAACCCTCTGAAAGTTCCTTTGGGGAACTCGATGGCCTGGTTAAACTAATTTATTGAAAAGAGATAAACAAATATAAATGTTTAGGATCCATGCGATAGTGTTACAAAATTGTGTTGCAATGTTGCCAGACAGAAGTTATCAAGATAAGTTCTTATTTGAATCCATCTTTACTCTGGGACCTTTATTTGGGGAAGTGTCTTCCGTAGATAACTTAATCCTTTTAATATGGTGGTGTCATTTTTATTGTTCTGGTCAACTTAGATTGTTATATACAGCTTAGTAAGAATCTGAGAAAGCCAGAGATTCTTAAAGGTCCTTTCTAAACTTAATAATACTGTCGAGTATTAACTAAACTAGGTGATACAATGCCATTATATTGAAAGGATAAAATGTATGTTACATGAGCAATTTTAATGGGGAACTAAAAGATGTACATATCTTTCATAATATGTATGTACTGTAGTATGATAACTGTAGTCCGTCCATTATAGTTAGACCAGAATTCGTGACCCTTGGCCTCTGTAACTCAAAAAGGGCTAGAGCAAATGGGCTTAACATTTTCTACACCTATTCGTTGGCCGACCCTTCCCAGTTGGTAGAAATATTTGATTGATACTCCAGCCATTTTTTAGTTAAAGATGTTTAGTGGTTAATTTTGTTTGACCTAATTACAATGAATAGATTATAATAACAGTGACCCACTTCTCTATACCAATTTATTGATAACACATGCATACTTTGTAGTACTGTATATTGATCTTGTTTATATATCGTAGGGTTGTGCATAAACCTTTAACTGTCTTGATAGCCTAATGCTTAGTGTGCGGAATTTGTGAGTATCCTAGGTTCGAGTCATTGGAGTACCACATGTATTAATTACTTTCATTGATATCACTAGTTAGGTATATTTGTAAATTAATTGGTGGGTTGGTGAAAACAAATATGAAATTATAGTCTATCTATCTATCTATATGCTCAGGCCCAATCCCCACTTTTCATATTTTTTATTTTTATTTTCCTCTACTTTATTATTATTATTATTATTATTATTATTATTATTATTATTATTATTATTATTATTATTATTATTTTTTTTTTGGGGGGGGGGGTTAGACTCAAGACAGAGCAAGAACAGGAAAACACAAAACAAAAGACAAAACTGCAAACAAACACAGACAAAACACAAAATTCACACACATCTACAGTTGGTCACCCAGGAGAATACCCAGAGACCAGGGACACCAAGGTCGCTCCAGCATTCCCCCGGCCCCCGACCACCCGGAGAGGGTCCGATCTCGGCAGGCAAACATGCAGCGGAGCCAAAGGCACAAGCCCGCCTACCACACTTCCAGGCGCACCCTTCATATTAATCGTCTCCCCGGGCCAGGCGCCTGATGGACTATTATCTAGTCCAACTTGCGCCCGACCCCTTCCCCCAAATGACCATGTGTTCACTCAACTATTTACAAGCATTCTCTATTCATTCCTGTTTATTACCACTTCCTTTGCCTGATCTATAATCATTCCTCTATCATCCAAAGCTTGTCTTACACAGTCTCTCCATCTCAATGGGGGTCTTCCTGCCCTTCTATGTCCCCTTGTATCCGACTCATATATTCTCTTTGTAAGCCTTTCATCTCCCATTCGTTCAACATGACCATACCAGCTCAGCACCCTTCTGTCCACTCTGGCTGACAATTGTTCCTACTGCCTACTGCAGTTCATACTGCAGGCCTGATTACGGTCTCTGCTTGTGGAACAGAGATGTTCAGAAGAGTGCTATTTTTAAGACCTTTGAAATCGCCTTCTCTAATGCTTTAATACGTATCATTAATGTACCTAAATACAGTAGTAGTCATTAATGTACCTAAATACAGTAGTAGTCATTAATGTACCTAAGAGTCATTAATGTACCTAAATACAGTAGTAGTCATGAAGCAGCAGAAACTTGTAAACAATTATTGCTTAAACATTGTCTTTCTCTTATCCAAGCTCGTTTTTACAAAAGAATATCATCCTCAAGAAGTTCATTAATTAGCTTAAGCTTTGCTTACTTACAGAAAGGTTTCTTCTGTACGTATTTACATAAAATATTTTATGACAAATATAATATAACTATATATGATAATGAATTGGATGTAATTAAATCTATGTTGTGGTGGGTACAAAAGCATGAGCCTCGTCGACAACCTGTGTTGCCTAATAATACATGACTGCTTCTGTACACTGGGTTTTCAGCTATTTTAGATATACTATGTTATGGAATCATCTATATTGTGTTCAATTTTCCTTATGTTAGGTATTCCATTTTCTTCTTGAACTAACTCTTGGCCTTTAATTTTTGGTTGTGGGATCTGTGTGGCCAGTGTGTCTAATTATATCTGTAAATATATGTAAATCTATTACATGTTACTTTTTTTTTAAATATGTAATGTATATTGTAATGTATATATTACGAAATAAAGGTTTGTCTGTCTGTCTGTCTGTCTGTCTGTATCTCTTCATTCCTCAATCCGTCTCTACGGGTAACTCCACACATACTCCTCAAGCAGCTCATCTCCATCACATCCAGCTTTCTTCTCTCCTTTTTCTTCAGAGCCCATGTCTCAGCCCCATACATCACTGTTGGCACAACAATTCCTTGATACATTGCACTTTTTACTTTCATTCCAAGATTTCTCGTCTTCCACATACTTCCCATTGCTCCGAAAACCTTCCTTCCTTCACACACTCTCTGTTTTACCTCCATTTCCATACCTCCACTCCTGCTTATCGATCCTCCTAGATATTTAAAACACTCTACTTGTTCCAATATTTCCCCATCCAGCCTCACATCTAGATTCACCCTACGATCACCCCTATTACACACCATTACTTTACTTTTATTGACGTTCACCTTCAGTTTCCTCCTCCCACAAACCACTCCAAACTCTTTGACTACCCGCTGCAATTTCTCCTCAGAATCCGCCACCAACAGCGAATTATAGTAGTAAAATTTAACTAAGGATAAGGACATATCTTTCAAATATATATAGTGTACTGTATATTAAGTTGCAACATAGATGCAAATTATGATGCAATTTAATAACTAGCTTGTATATGTACCCTCTATAGTCAAATTTTACAAAGGATAAGAAACTTGTATCTTTCTAAAATGTTTGGACAAAGTTCAAAAGAAAGAGGGAAATGTCTGAACTGAATACCATTGTAGAGACATTTAATTCAAGCTCTCGGACTTTGATAGAGAAAAGTTAATTTTGAACCAGATACCTACTGTAATTTGAAATTCACAGGTTTATAGAATCCTTTACACGCATACATACATACAGTATATATTTAAAGACCGAGTGCTCCACAGGAAGTTCCGGTCTCATGTCCTAATGGTGGCGCTCCAGGCAACCCTGTTCAGAGCTGCCTCACTTGTTAAGTTTTTGTATTCAGGAATGCCGCCATTAGGACAAGAGACAAACTGCACATATGTGTGGAGCACTTTGTGTTAAAATGTTATGTATGTATGTATGCGATCCCATGTGTTTCTTAGTCTGCCTCTTCGTGCAGCTCCCATCATGTTAACAGACTTACATCTTTTCACCCAACTTAGTTCATCCATCACTTGGAGTCTGAAAGAGAGAAATTTGATTGTAACTATAGGTGAAATGTTTCTATGGTTGTCCTCACATGCCTTCACCAGCCTTATGAGGGCTCCAGCCCAGTAGGCTGACAAATTACGTCTTTCTCTCTCTCTTGTCCTCACATGGTATTTTTGTCCATTTTGATAACATTTTGGAGTACTGTACTGTATATTGTTCACCATCAAATCTCCAAGACTAATAACAGATATCTAGACGGTTACAATTTCCCCACTAATATTGCTCAAGTGACATCAGCCTTACTCGTAGCATGTGTTCCTTAATAAACTCAACAAACCATGTGTGGTTCTAACAGTGGTGGGTGGTCAGTCATGAAGCTCCTTATTCGATGTCTATATGGTAGAACAATGGTCATTAAACTCATCCAATTAGACGACACTATTTTTTTATTTTGTGTTTATACCTTTATTTTCACTATACGGTACACTCGGATACCCTAGTCTCTGACTCACTCATAAATATTCGTGGACTCCACATGTTTCTAATTCTGGAAGTAGCCTATATTTTTGGTAACGAATTCATAAGTATAACTTTCCATTAATCAACTACAAAAAATATATGTTATTTATTTAAAAGCAAGTTCTATCCAAAGATCATTCCATATAGTGATAATTACATAAAGAAAAACTTAGGGGGTCCACAAAATCTTATGAGTTGGCTAGAGACTATGGCATCCGAGCGTACCTTGTAATTGACTACTTTCAAATTACGGTCTATAATGAAGTTAAATTTTTTGGCATCAATACTAAATTATGTAGACATTTGATGGATAGATATTAAGTTGAATTTGATTTAATATACTTATGTGTGTACTAGAAATGTATTTTAGCTTCTGTTTTGCAAGTAGTATACAGTACATCTTAATTTAATCCATATAAATATCAATACCTAATACTTAAACTTGCAAGTGGTCAGTTGCAGAGTTATAAGCTAGTCTAATTGCTAGTGAAGTCCTTTAGAAGAATGGTGTTTTACAGAAATACAAGACCAGATTATTTTTACTTTTATTATTATTGTACTACAGTACACTCCAACTACTGAAAGGTAACCCCGTCTGAGCCGTTACAATTCATGTAATGGAAAAATTACTCTAAACCATTGTATACAGTATATATATGTATATTAATTATTCTTGGGGTGGCTGGAGGGGCTTAGCTTAGCACTCTCAACTTACAACCGAGAGAACTGTAGTTGGATTCCCGAGCAACATGAAACAGTTGGGCAGTCTCCTTCCATTCTCTGTCCACCTATCAGTAATTAGGAATGTGGAGTCGGTGGATATTTATGGCGTCCGACCCGGGAAGGCAAACTGTGATAATTATAATGTAAAACTTTCAAAATAAACAAACCAAAACTTATACGAACACAGTAAAAAGACAAAACAACTAGTTAAAATCGCTATGTGGAAACAACGCTTAAGTAAAATAATTTATAAATTAAAGGACACAATCCAACCTGGATTGCCTTTTTTTTTTTTTTTTTTATCTTTTTTTTTTTTTTCCTCTAGACCTCCATCAAGCTTAAACAAAAAAAACCCAAGACCCTCCTTCAAGATAAATTTGTATATTTTTCGATAGAAAAAGGTGCCGGCCAAAGGCCGGTTCCTCTTAAATTACAGGCTCGCTATCGCTCGCCAGGAAAAATTGACACCTAAATGACACGAAAAGTCTTAATATTGACAAAGAAATGGGGCGCAAGGTCTTAAAATCGCCAAATTAATGGGCCGAACATCATATAATCTGAAAAGTAATGAGACTAAACATGACGAAGAAGGGGGACCAGAAAAACAACCTATCTCCCCTGAACAAACCTACCATTAGCGCGTCTTGCTGCTGATCCGAGAGTCTGGTTTGATCCCACACCATGCCGTTGGTAGACGGCAAGAGTTTGGGTAGCTTGGTCTAGCGGTTTGTGGTTAATGTTTAGTTAACCCTTTCAAGATCCAAGACGCATTTCTTTTCTGTTTTCTGGTAGTTATTAGACGATTTTATTCACATTAGGAAGGTATATGGAAGTCAGAGGGTTGATTGAGATAGTCTTTACCCTTATAATACCCACAGACCCATATTAAGCTGTATAAAATCGTCTAATGACAGTCAAAATAAACTACTAAAACGTGTCAGAGCTTCAAGGGGTTAAGTGTTTGTAACAAGGACACACCCATGCTCTGGCAATCAAGGGAGTGCATGGTGTTAAAAACTGCATCAAACTGCATCAAGCTCCAAAATGCTTAGAAATTATAATGTAAAACTTGCAAAATAAACAAACCAAAACTTGGACGAACACAGTAAAAAGACAAAAGAACTTATCAAAATAGATATGTGGAAACATCACTATAGCAAAATAATAATTTATAAATATAAGAACGCAATCCACCACATAGGGTGCACATAACTACATGAGCAAGTTCATCTGTTTCCCAAGCAAACTAATCTAACATTAAGTGTTGACTAGCATAAGCACCCAAGCATTGGTTTTAGTTTCATTATCTTGGGGAAAAGCTATTTATTTTTCATCTGTACCATAGCATATTATACTGTAAGCATGTATGTTCTATTAACAGTACAGTATATTAATTATTCTTATGCTACATATCACATCCATACTCTGGATCACAATCATATTGATAACCCTTAATACATTGGCACCTTTTAGGCACTTAGCAAACTAAATATACTTCACGCTAAATATATTACCATACTGAGGTTGTGCGTTCTAAGACAATGAAAGGTTGGTGATTCTTTGGGGTTCCTATTTGTAAGGCATAAATTAATAATAGAGTAACTGTTTAAGTAAATTTGAACACCTTCCACCTCAAGAGCCCAAGAAGATAGGGTTAATATATTACAGCACGTCTTAAGAATATAAGTTAATGCACTAGACTGATTTGTCGTTACCGATACGTAGAGTCGCACTAAATATTTCATGTCCTACTTCCATAATTGCAACTTTGGTTACCTCGTAAATAAAGGTAAAAGGAAATCATTAAACACACATGAACAAAGCCTTTATGCTCCAGCTTTGTTTGATTATGTCAAATGAACAAAATTGGGTGAAAAGGTGCAGGTCTGTGATTGTGGAGGGAGCCGAGGAAGACCTGGGATCGGACTATACGTGCCGATCTCAAATCCAAAAACTTGACAAGTGAAGCAGCCCTTTACAGAGTTGCCTGGAACGCCGCCATTAGGACAAGAGACTGAAACTGCACGTATGTGTGGAGCAGTCAGTCTTAAAATTGTATATATGTATGTATGTATGTATGCATATATATATTTATTTGTTTGTCTTTTGAGAAGGACAAATTTGTAGTTGCAAAGGTGGGACTTGTGATTTTTGAGGTCTAGTGTTTAGAATGTATGGATCAAATGCAACCAGATTGTAACTTTATTATATAATCTTGAAAGAGAAGTAGAGTTAGCAATGTGCACTCTGAATGCAAAAAGAAAAGAATATTTTATATTTAAATGGCCTATGATGAAAATTATTAACAAAAATAACTGTTTATTGTATCTATGAATGTGATGTGCTGACGCTATATGGCTGAAATATTCCCAAATAACGGACCATAGTCTTTGGTCAATTGTAAGTAGTTTAATGTTTGACCCGAATATTAGTATGGTTTATGAAAGAACCAAGGCAGTTTAGGTATTCTATTAATGTTGACATGTATAGTTGCCAAGACATAAACCTGGTACATACTTACATACAAGTTTAAAAAACGTTTTGTCCACAGAGAATGTGGTTACAGTCTCACCTCCTAAATGGCGGCTTTCCATGCGGCCCTGTCAAGGGCTGCCTCTGTTCTCAAGTTCTTTATTTTGAGATCGGACCGGAGTACCCGAGCCCATGTTATTCTTGGTCCTCCCCTATGCGCAGCTCCCCCCACGTTCACAGGCTGGCATTTCTTCAACCAGTTTTGATCATCCATTCTCTCCACGTGTCCAAACCAACCAAGTCGGCTTGTGCGCATCACTTCACTGACACTCCTAATGCCCATACGCCTTCTCAATTCCTCGCTCGATACCCCGTCCCTGAGATTAACCCCACACATCAATCTCACCATTCTCTTCTCATTCCGTTCCGTTCTATTGATATCCTCTGCTTTAACCGGCCACGTCTCCTAGGCATAGGTCTTTGCTAAATGTAAGAGATGGAAGAGAAGCAGCGATTGAAGCAGTGGTTGATGGAGATAGGTTACCCAGGCCACCCAGGTGGCAGAGAATGAATGAAAGGATTGTGAAAAATGAGGTGAAAAAAGAAGCAGTGAGATAAATGAGAGTGGGAAAACAGAATATTTGGATGGTATTGCTGTGGAGTGTATAAAGAAGGGTGGAGCTATGATAATAGATTGGCTGGTGAGACTATTCAATGTGTGCTTTGTTTTGTCAATGGTATCAATAGACTGGAGGAAGATCGGCAGGAGTGTTCAACTTATAGAGTTATCAGTGGTTGGATAGCTGTATGGCAGGGTGTTGATAGAGAGGACAATAAAGGGTTCGGAAGTTGCAATAGGAGAAGAGCAGTGCGGTTTTAGGAGGGGAAGAGGGTGTGTGGATCAGATTTTTGCAGTAAGACAGTTATGCAAGAAGTATTGAGAGAAGCATAAGGAGATATGTTGGGTTTTTATGGATTTGGAAATAGCGTATGGATCGAGAAGCAATGTGGAAGATGTTAAGGATTTATGAAATTGGAGGAAATTTGTTAAGAGCAGTTAAAACTTTTTATGAAGAGAGCAGAGTGTGTGTTAGAGTAGGAAATAATGAGTTGAGTGAATGGTTTGAGGTAAATGTAGGTTTGCGACAGGGTTGTGTAATGTGACTGTGGCTGTACAGTATTTATGGATGGTGTGGTGAGGGAGGTGAAAATGAGAGCTATGGGTAGAAGATTGGGTTTAGTAGGAAAGAATAGTAGAGATTGGGAGTTGAATCAGTTGCTGTTCGCTGATGACACAGCATTGGTAGCGGATTCTGAGAAGAAACTGCAGCGGGTAGTCAAAGAGTTTGGTGTGGTTTGTGGGAGGAGGAAGCTGAAGGTGAACATCAATAAAGGTAAAGTAATGGTGTATAATAGGGGTGATCGTAGGGTGAATCTAGATGTGAGGCTGGATGGGGAAATATTGGAACACGTTGAGTGTTTTAAATATCTTGGCGCGGAGCAATGGGAAGTATGTGGAAGGTGAGAAATCTCGGAATGAAAGTTAAAAGTGCAATGTATCAAGGAATTGTTGTGCCAACAGTTATGTATGGGGCTGAGACATGGGCCCTGAAGGCAAAGGAGAGAAGAAAGCTAGATGTGATGGAGATGAGCTGCTAGAGGAGTATGTGTGGCCGATTCACACTATAGTCATCACGGCACCATCACATCACGTCACGTCATCTTTCCATCAAAAGTTCTTGCATGTAATCGAATGGACCTGTTCACATCAAACGTCACGTCACCATCACAGACACGGCACGTATCCGTTTCATCACGCCACGGTTTCTCGTGAAGAATATTTTAACGGGACGTAATGGTGCTTTTTATGGGATAACCTATGAGGCTCCATACCTGCTCGGCGTTTGATCACGGACTGGGCGGTATCGTGATGAATGGTGTGAATACACGGGCACGGTTGACGGAATGGTGACGTGACGTGGGTGGCAGATCCGGGTTGGTTAGGGGTGGCCTAGATTATCTCAGTTGATAGTTGTGGGAAGGGGGAGGTTGCTAGTTGGCTGTTAATACATAGGGAGGGGGTAGTGTCGCAGAGTTCGTCGGGCTACTGTAGGGAGGACGCTTTGCACTCGGGAGGGCCTGGAAGTCTTCGATTTGTGTGTTTAAGGTGGGGCGGAGAGTTTGTATGTATATAGCCTCAAGGAAAGCTAGGCATCTGGGGTAGTTTTCTTGGTCAAGTATGGTGGTGTGTTTGGCTAGGTCTGGTCGAGTGAGGGCATTGTGGAAGGAGGCTCGTTTTGTAGATGCATAGTGAGACGTCTTGTCAGTCGTGTCCGTGTCATCCCGATGTAGAAATGTGGACCACAGTCCACATTGTTGCAGGTATGTCGGTAGATGACGTGGTCTTCCTGTAGATGAGTCTTGATCAGGGCAGGTCGGTTATGAATGAGTACATGGGAGGTTTTCTTAGACTTACAGATAATTATGAGTCTGATTCCCATAAGGGTTTGATCCCGCAAATATTGATCTGCATTATATTTCACCAACCTTTGAGACTATCTATCTATCTCTCTATCTATAACCCTTTCAAGCAATACGCCTCAATATTCACATTTTTGATTACCATTACACCATTTTCTTACCTAAAATTATACTTTAGGCATTTTAAAATAGTAAACAAAGATTCTATAGTAAATGCCCTCTGATAACCAGATTCCTATAGATGACCTATAATGACTTCCACTATATACAACCAAACCTTATCAGATCGATTACCCAACCTATTCCTACTTATCAAAGTATATACATAGATTTCTACCATTTAACCATTTAAGTCTGGTTACTACACCTAGGAACTTTTATAGATTTTCAGCCTAACACTAAGGGGAGGCTGAACCTTTGACCCCCAAGTCAGCCTGTATAAGAGATTGTGTTTCTGGCATTATACCATCTTATTACCAATGGAAATACTAAGACTCACTGAAAAAATCAGCTCTCTATGTGCGCGCGCGCGCGAGCGCAGAATTTCATTGAAATATTTGTAAAATCATCTTCTCACTCAAAAAATTTCAAATTTCCCGCAATTTTTGCATGGCGTATTCTACCTGCATCCCCTACAAGTAAATGATCTAGTTTTACCATATTGCATAATAGAAGGGGCTGACAAAATTATATAATGTATATATGTGTTTTTATAGCCAACATTTTAACCTAAACAATGTCGAATCTTGAAAAATATGTGAGATAATGCCATTATCTCTGCATTTTCCAGTTGCTATATAGTCCTATATGTAGTGTGTAGAAGGAGAATGAATTTGAGCAATAAACACAAAAGTAGATGATCTCGTAAGTGCCAAAATAGGATCTCTGGCAAGCTAAAATCAAAGATTTTCACACTCCAAAATAAAATTTTGGAGAGATAGAATAGTTAGTCCTCCTTAGAAAACGTTTTCTATCATGGCGCACACATAGACGATGGAATTTAATGACCAACTAAACAACATTTTCATCAGGGGGTGACATTGTAGAATTATTTTAGACAATTATTTACCACAATCCATGATATTGTGGCCCCCCCAAGGGGGTGCTAGGGATGTCATATGGGTGTTTATGCCCTCATATGATCATTTCTATTGCTTACAGAAGCCCTTTAGACTACAGACACAAACAAAAATTTTGGGTGGCTGAAATTTTTTGTTTTACTTTTTCGGGGGTCGAGGTCGAACCCCCGGCCTGGGGGGTTATGGATGCGATATGTTGTTGTGGTCCCTCCTATGCTATTTTCCTATGTTGAAAGAAGCATTATAGAACAAGAACAACAAAAATCGAAATTTGATTTCTGGGCTCAGCGGAGGGTTCAGCCTCCCTTAAGTTTGTTTGAAAGTTCATTGGTGGATTAGCGAATATTTGATAACCGTCTTCATAGCGCAATGCTTAGTGTGCGGATTTTCGGTGTGAACATCATAGGTTCGAGTCCTTAGAGTACCAAATTTATCAATTACATTCATTTATTTAATTATTTAGTTTGATATGCAAATTAATTGGTGTGTTTGTGTCTTTAGCTGTCAGTGGGCAATGAGTCTACTCTTCTATGCGGAGGTAGTTTGTCCCTTGGAATACTTTGCTATCATAGGCGCTAAACCTTTCTGGTACGCCATGAAGGATGCCAGGACTGCAGTTATCGGTTGTTATCTTATTAACCCTTGTCTAGCGGGGGGTTTTGGGCTTATTTGGGCATATTCAGGCCCTGAATGATAAATCAAGTATATGCATGAAAAACAAATGTATTCAGCAAAAAACTAGGCACTAAAAGCTTCAAAATGAGACCAGAACGAGCTACGTAGCACTCGTGGTTCACATTCAGTGATACCAGTAACATGGGAGTTTAGCGTATAGCGGCATATTTTTCCCAGCTATGCTCACTACTGGCTACACTGCCGGCCTCTCGAGAACACAGGGAACATGAGTTAATGGGCGGCGGTAAGCCCTGGGAGTCGGCTGTCTGGCCTGCTGCGCTCCCGGCCATTTGCACTCTATTTTAACCCTTTAAAAGCCTTAATAATGCTCTTAACTTGCTGCAAATTGGAGGCAGATTTAAGTCCGGCCCCGATCTTTAAGGGTTAAACTTTGTATTTACATGTTGTCACTGCTGCTTACTCCTGCACTTCGTCGTAAACAACAGCCGAAGGAGAGCTGCGATTCTATTGTTTAGCTCTTGCAATCTGAATATTTTTCTGACCATTATTTGATGTGATATTTTGTTTAACTCTTTCACTCGGATTGTTGTATTTTACGGGCATTTATTAGATGTGATTTTTGTTGCACTCTTTCAATCAAATTTTATTCAGCAACTATTATATTGTTAAGACTGTTCTATTTCGTCTAGGAAGGATCTGTGGGAATTGGAGGGGTGATTGACTCAGATCACTCGTCTTATTCCAAGAGGTTCGTCTTAAGGTGAATAGAATCGTCTAATCTTACACTTCGAAACCCATTAACGCCATCAGACAGTACACTAGGACCATACGGCTGGGAGAGTGTAGATAGCAGATAAGGGGTGTTGTAGATAGAGGAAGCTGTTGGAATGGCTTTGGTATGTTTGTTATTAGTCTGTATTGTTAATAATATTTATGTGAAACGAGCAACAACAACTGTAGTTTATATATCTATCTACCTATTTATTGCCAGATGCCGTGATCCCTTAAGGGGTGGCCATGATAAAACCTCCGTAACCCTTTGTAATAGTCAGCCGGTGCCCCTCTTTCTACCCAACACCACTTTCACTCATATACTTCTCAACTCCATCCCTCCACTTCACTCTTGGTCTGTATCTCCTTCTCTGCTCTTCCACCTCACTCTCATAATCTCCTTTATAGTCGATGCATTATGATAAAGCCAAAAATCTTAACCACTAACTTCTATAGCTCAAGAACGACTATAGTCTATTCGCTGTAAGTAGGCGAAAAATCATGCATGACCTCTAACCTCTGTAACTCAATAATGCCTGGTGAAAACGAACTAATATTTCTACCATTTGGGAAGAGTCAGTCAAGGAATAGATGTGGAAATTTACAGCCGATTTGCTCTAGCCTTTTTTGAGTTACAGAGGATAGAGTTCATGATTTCTCGCCTACTTACAGCGAATAGACTATAGGGTTATCGAGCTAATATTTTCACCAAGTGGGAAGAGTCAGCCGAGGAAAAGGTATGGCATTTTACAGCCCATTTGTTCCAGCCTTTTTTGAGTTACAGAGGTTAGGGGATACATATTCTGGCCTACCTATAGTGAATGGGCTATTATAGTAATGTTATCACTCACTATGCGTTCCTGTCTCTGTCTATCCTCTAACGTCTTCCCTTCATGCTGGAAGTTTGCTCACATTCAACCTGTCCCAAAGAAGGGTGACCGCTCTCAACCCTCCAACTATCATCCAATTGCTCTCATCTCTTGTCGTTCTAAAGTTTTTGAAACTATTCTTGCTTCCAAATTTCTTAAGCATTTCTCTTCTCATAATCTGCTCTCAGATCGCCAGTATGGCTTCCTTAAGGGTCGCTCTACTGGTGATCTTCTTTCATATCTTACTAACTCTTGGTCATCCTCCTTTCGGGACTTTGGTGAGACGTTTTCTATTGCACTAGACATATCGAAAGCTTTCGATAGAGTCTGGCACAAATCTTTAATTTCTAAACTACCCTCCTTCGGTTTCTATCCCTCCATCTGTGCCTTTGTCTCTAATTTCCTTTCCGGCCGTTCCATAGCCACGGTTGTGGACGGACATTAATCACTTCCTCACCCTATAAACTCTGGTGTTCCTCAGGGCTCTGTCCTATCTCCTATTCTCTTTCTAATTTTTATAAATGATCTCCTTAACTGTACCTTAATTCCCATCCATTCATACGCAGACGACTCAACCTTACACTACTCCATTAGTTTTTCAGAACGCCCCAGCCAGCAATCCCTTAACGACAAACGTAATGAAGCCATAGAACTCTTAAATTCTGATCTAAATACTATATCCAATTGGGGCAGAGAAAACCTTGTTACCTTTAATGCTTCCAAAACCCAATTTATCCATCTATCTACCCGTCAAGATCTCCCAGCGGACTATCCCTTATTCTTCAACAATACAAAAATCAACCCTTCATCTTCTCTCAATATTCTTGGTGTCTCTTTTTCTTCTGCTCTCATTTGGAAGGACCATATTACCAGTCTTGCTAAGGCAGCCTC
The DNA here is from genome assembly GCA_032716605.1 of Paralithodes platypus. Taxonomy (NCBI): domain Eukaryota; kingdom Metazoa; phylum Arthropoda; class Malacostraca; order Decapoda; family Lithodidae; genus Paralithodes; species Paralithodes platypus. Next base: position 18,965,379 of record CM064575.1, read on the forward strand.
CCAGAAGCTGGGTGTGCTCAACCGCCTTAGGGGGTTCTTTTCCCAGCATAGCTTCTTGCTCTGTACAGGGGCATAGTGCGTCCTTGTATTGAGTATTGTTCACATGTGTGGGGAGGTTCCTCTCACACCGCTCTCCTAGACAAAGTTGAAAGGAAGGCCTTTCGTATCATTAACTCCCGTCCACTCACCAACTCTCTGCAATCTCTCTCTCTCCGCCACAATGTTGCATCTTTCTCGCTATTCTATCGCTACTATAATAATCAGTGTTCCTCAGATCTTTCCCAGTGCATACCACCTCCTTTATGTAGGGCACATGGTACCCGTCTTGCAACTCAATCCCACCCCTACTCTGTGCAATTCTCTAACCCAAGAGTGAAACGTTACTCTCAAACTTTCTTCTACTCAACAGCTGAGCTCTGGAACTCTCTCCCAGAATCAGTCTTTCCCTCTTCCCATGACTTAAATTGCTTCAAACTCCTTGTGTCCAGGCATTTTGGCTCGATTGTCCCTTGTCCCTTGATTTTGGCCCTGTCACTCTTTCAACTATGGGGGAGGCACTCGCTATAGGCAATTCTGCCTTTTCTGCCCTCAATCACATAGAAAAAATAAAAATAAAATAAAATACGACTGAACCACCTCGAGATGAGAACTGTTACCGTACTCTATTGGATTATAATTTTGTTTTTCAGTGATAATGTTAACTATATGAAGATTATGACACGTTCTGACTCTTATTCTGGCCATCATTAGGCGATTGTATACAGCTTACTGTAGGAAGGATCTGTTGGAATTATAAGGGTAAAGCCTAGTGCAATCAACCATATACCATTCCTAATCTTAATATAATCGCCTAATAATAGCCAGAAACACAAAAGAAAGGGGTAGGCGGAGCTTGAAAGGGTTAATTGTAATGTACGGTCGCGCTAATAAGTCATGTCCCAGCTGTTATTACGTTTGGCTTGCTCTGTGCTGTATTAATGTCTGTCAGATGTTGAATAGGGTGGGTAAGTGTAGGAACATGTTGGTATATCTCACTCAAGCTAATAAGTCATATCCCAGCTGTCATTACGTTTGGCTTGCTTTGTTCTGTATTAATGTCTGTCAGATGTTGAATAGGGTGGGTAAGTGTAGGAACATGTTTGTATATCTCACTCAAGCTAATAAGTCATGTCCCAGCTGTCATTACGTTTGGCTCGCTCTGTGCTGTATTAATGTCTGTCGGTTGTTGAATAGGGTGGGTAAGTGTAGGAACATGTTTGTATATTTCACTTGATATGAAGAAATGAAGCTTAGATATTGGTGATACCAATTATTGATCAAAACATAATTGGTGCCGGGACATCACTTATTAGCGCGACTGTACGCCGATTTAAAGGCATGTTAACCCCTTGAGAATTATGACGCATTTTAGAACCTTATTGTGGCTATCATTAGACGTTTGTATTCAGCTGAGGAAGGATCTGTGGGAGTCAGAGGCATACATGAGTTGGTTTTTGACCCCTTAGAATCATAGATGGCCTTCCTAAACTGCATAAAATCGTCTAATGATAGCCAAAATATATGGTCAAATGGAGTTAAGTAATATTATCCCTTTGTTTACCGGTATCGTCTTTTATATTTGTTTGCGGCTACATTTAGCTGTGTTTATGAAGTTTAGGGAGGATGTATGGTAACTAAAAGGATTAATTGAGATAGTCTGTAGCCTTTTAATGGGTTGACGTCCTTCGTAAGCTAAATAAAGTTGGATTATCATTGCCAGAATCCAGCGGAGACACGACTTATTTGGCCAACCGTACAAGGGCTGGGGGGGGACGTTATAATACCCTGTTTGATCCGAGGGGAGGCTTTTTGGACCTTCCCTGCTTCGCTCCATTAATTTAGAGACTTTAAGACGTTTCATCCCATTAGTTTGGCGATATTACTGCATTTTACCCCATTCAGGTGTCGATTTTTTCTGGGCGAGCCGTATTGGTTTGGCGATAATACTGCACTTTACCCCATTCAGGTGTCAACTTTTTTCTGGGCGAGCCGTAGCGAGCCTGTAACTTTTAAATAAGTTAGCCTTCGACCGGAACAGTTGTGTATGGAATCATGTACTGTACACATTTAGTTTGAAGGTGGTCTGGGTAGGAATTATTTAGTTTTAAAAAAAAGTCTGGGAAAGCGTTTTATTTTTTTGTATTTTATTTTATTTTATTTTTTAGCCTAGGGGACATAAATACATTGATCAAAAATGGCAAAAGCAAGGAAATGCCTCAATAATAATTAAGCAAAACATAATAGCCCACAACACGTCGGACTACGTAGTGTAAAAGGGCCTGGAGTTGTGTCTTTTAGAGTGTACCCTCCCAAGACAAAACTCGTTGTCCAATATGAACTCGTAAACAGCACAAACGAGCATAGGTGCACCCAGGCCTGTCCATTTTCCCGAGTCTATTTCCGGTATCGTAGGTATTGTTGGCCAAGGTGTACCTGGGTCCAAGCAAGGTGGTCTTGGTCCAGAACCAGAGGCTATAGTCACGCTGAAAGTAGGCTAGAAATCATGACTTCCAACCTCTGTAACTCAAAATCGACTAGAGTAATCGAGCTAATATTTCTACCATTTCGGAAGAGTCAATCAAGGAATATATGTGGAAATTTGCATCCAATTTACTCTAGCCCCTTTTGAGTTACAGAGGATAAAGGTAATGAATTCTCGCCTACTTACAGCGAATAGACTATAGGTGTGGCTGATTTTGCGATTCAGTGACGTCATCCGGGACTGGGTGTACCTGGGTAAAGTCAGCCCTGGGGACCGAGCAGGGCCAAGACCCGAGGTGGTATTGGTAGGGCCAAGGGCTGGGTTGGCCACAATCGACCTGGGCGACCCAGGTCAGTTGTCTCGCGAAAATGTGCTATTATATGGAAATCAGTGGGTTAATTGAGCTTGTCTTTACCCTTATAATTCCCACAGATCCTTCCTAAGCTGTATACAATCGTCTGATGATAACCAGAATAAACTTTCAACATGCGTCATAATCTTCAGAGGGTTAACTTACAAGAATAATTAGCTGTACACCCATTAACCGATCATATTAAGCCTCTCAGTATCAGAACGTACGTTTAAATTATATTCTGGCTACTGTCAGACAATTGTATGCGGTTTAGAAAAGATTTATGGTAATCAAAGTAAAAACTATCCCAATTAACCTTCTAGCTCCCCCAACTTATTCCTAAACTGACCAAAATCATCTATACTCTGTATCAGCGACTCTGGCAAAATTATGGTCCACTTATATGGCAATAGTTCCAGCTGATTGGCTTATGCGACTGCTAGAAGGAATATTTACTACAAGAGACATTGGAGATGGTTGCAAGAGCCAATCAGCTGGACTGATTGATATATAGGGGGGGCCGATATTTTGCCAGAGTCGCTGAAACGGAGTATAGTAATAGCTAGCATAAAAATATATGCATGCGTTCTCAAATACTGAAGGAATTAATTAAGTACTGCACAAGAAAATACACTGCTAATTAAATCATACTAAATTTCCTTCCATACATAAAATAACGAAGTGTGTACAAATTAATATGGACAACTGTACATACTAATTGTATACAATATATACTGAACATTAATTGACTCTCACAGATGTCTCACTTCATATGTTTTATGGGGAGGTGGATAATTACCAATGCCAGTGTTTCGATTTAAAAAGTAAATATCCCTGCATTACATGTCCTATATGCAGTTATCAACAACTTCCAAATACCTAGCATAAATTATACTATGTGCTGAGAACATCCTAAGCCTGGTGGAAATGCGGAAGTTGATAAATTATCTATAATAAAATTCGAACAGGACTCGTGGATTGTGGGGAAGGCAGAAATTGAATGTGACGTCATTATTCAGTGCCGAGAATCGAGTGGTAGCAGTAGGACGTATCGCCTTTGGCTCTTCGAATTTCACCGTATATAAGGTGTGTATGGGGATTTTTCGAGTATATATGACGTGTTATTGATGTTCTATTGATGTACAGGTGGTCATACATGTAATTTATAAGAGTAATGTAAGAAAACTGTAGACTTAAGACTGAGCCGGTTCGTGTATGCTATGTCGTCTGCATAATATCCTAACAACTAGTGATTACGGGAATATCGTCGACCTCCAAGACATTTAGATAATACCAGGCACTATTTGGTGTGTGTACATTGCGTTCTTGTGGTGTGGAATTATAGAGGGGGTCATTAACTCATAATTTAAGGTACAAACTAGCAAACGAGGTGACATCGCTGTTGACCCCCCTCTTCCGCTCGTTCTCCCCCTCCCCCTTTCTTGCCAAATCCCCTCCCTGCTCGCCCCCCCCCCCTTCCCATACTCCCTCATTCCTCTCCTTTCCTCCCCATCCTCTCCAATCCTCTTTCGTCTCCTTTCCTCCTCTTCTTCTCCTCTCTTCTTCTCAACCTCTGTCTTCTGCCACCCCCTCTCTCTTCGCCCCCTCCTGCCCCCGGGCCCCTTCTCTTCTCCTTCACCCAACCTTCCACCCTCTCTACCCCCACTCCCTACCAATAATTTCCCTCGCATCCCCACGATCACCCCTCGTTCTCAATATAGTTTATTTTGTACATAAATTGTAAAACTATCATTTGTTTGATTAGATTAGGGCTCCAATGATTTTGATGCAGTCCTATAAAGTGATCAGGCATACTCTCCCCCCACCCACAATTTTTCTCTCTCGCACACACACACAGCCGCTCCCCCCACCCCCCCTCCGCCTTTCTCTCTCTTTCTTTCCCTCGCTCTCTTTCCCTCGCTCTCTCTTGCCCTCGCTCTCTCTCCCTCTTGCCCTCGCGCTCTCTCCCTCTTGCCCTCGCGCTCTCTCTTGCCCTCGCGCTCTCTCTCTCTTGCCCTCGCGCTCTCTCTCTCTTGCCCTCGCGCTCTCTCTCTCTTGCCCTCGCTCTCTCTCTTGCCCTCGCGCTCTCTCTCTCTTGCCCTCGCGCTCTCTCTCTTGCCCTCGCGCTCTCTCTCTTGCCCTCGCGCTCTCTCTCTTGCCCTCGCTCTCTCTCTCTCTCTTGCCCTCGCTCTCTCTCTCTCTTGCCCTCGCTCTCTCTCTCTCTCTTGCCCTCGCTCTCTCTCTCTCTCTTGCCCTCGCTCTCTCTCTCTCTCTTGCCCTCGCTCTCTCTCTCTCTTGCCCTCGCTCTCTCTCTCTCTCTCTTGCCCTCGCTCTCTCTCTCTCTCGCCCTCGCTCTCTCTCTCTCTCTCTCGCCCTCGCTCTCTCTCTCTCGCCCTCACTCTCTCGCCCTCACTCTCTCGCCCTCACTCTCTCTCTCTCGCCCTCACTCTCTCGCCCTCGCTCTCTCTCTCTCGCCCTCGCTCTCTCTCTCTCGCCCTCGCTCTCTCTCTCTCGCCCTCGCTCTCTCTTGCCCTCGCTCTCTCTTGCCCTCGCTCTCTCTCTCTCTCTTGACCTCGCTCTCTCTCTCTCTCTCTTGCCCTCGCTCTCTCTCTTGCCCTCGCTCTCTCTCTCTCTTGCCCTCGCTCTCTCTCTCTCTCTTGCCCTCGCTCTCTCTCTCTCTTGCCCTCGCTCTCTCTCTCTCTCTTGCCCTCGCTCTCTCTCTCTCTTGCCCTCGCTCTCTCTCTCTCTCTTGCCCTCGCTCTCTCTCTCTTGCCCTCGCTCTCTCTCTCTCTTGCCCTCGCTCTCTCTCTCTCTTGCCCTCTCTCTCTCTTGCCCTCGCTCTCTCTCTCTCTTGCCCTCGCTCTCTCTCTCGCCCTCGCTCTCTCTCTCTTGCCCTCTCTCTCTCGCCCTCTCTCTTGCCCTCGCTCTCTCTCTCTTGCCCTCGCTCTCTCTCTCTCTTGCCCTCGCTCTCTCTCTCTCTTGCCCTCGCTCTCTCTCTCTCTTGCCCTCGCTCTCTCTCTTGCCCTCGCCCTCGCTCTCTCTCTTGCCCTCGCCCTCGCTCTCTCTCTCTTGCCCTCGCTCTCTCTCTCTCTTGCCCTCGCTCTCTCTCTCTTGCCCTCGCTCTCTCTCTCTTGCCCTCGCTCTCTCTCTCTTGCCCTCGCTCTCTCTCTCTCTCTTGCCCTCGCTCTCTCTCTTGCCCTCGCTCTCTCTCTCTCTCTTGCCCTCGCTCTCTCTCTCTCTCTCTCTTGCCCTCGCTCTCTCTCTCTCTTGCCCTCGCTCTCTCTCTCTCTCTTGCCCTCGCTCTCTCTCTCTCTTGCCCTCGCTCTCTCTCTCCTTTGCCCTCGCTCTCTCTCTCTTGCCCTCGCTCTCTCTCTCTCTTGCCCTCGCTCTCTCTCTCTTGCCCTCGCTCTCTCTCTCTTGCCCTCGCTCTCTCTCTCTTGCCCTCGCTCTCTCTTGCCCTCGCTCTCTCTCTCTCTCTCTCTCTCTTGCCCTCGCTCTCTCTCTCTCTTGCCCTCGCTCTCTCTATCCCTTGCCCTCGCTCTCTCTCTCTCTTGCCCTCGCTCTCTCTCTCTTGCCCTCGCTCTCTCTCTCTTGCCCTCGCTCTCTCTCTCTTGCCCTCGCTCTCTCTCTCTCTTGCCCTCGCTCTCTCTCTTGCCCTCGCTCTCTCTCTCTCTTGCCCTCGCTCTCTCTCTCTCTCTTGCCCTCGCTCTCTCTCTCTCTTGCCCTCGCTCTCTCTCTCGCCCTCGCTCTCTCTCTCTCTCGCCCTCGCTCTCTCTCTCTCTTGCCCTCGCTCTCTCTCTCTCTTGCCCTCGCTCTCTCTCTCTCTCTTGCCCTCGCTCTCTCTCTCTCTTGCCCTCGCTCTCTCTCTCTCTCTTGCCCTCTCTCTCTCTCTCTTGCCCTCGCTCTCTCTCTCTCTTGCCCTCGCTCTCTCTCTCTCTCTTGCCCTCGCTCTCTCTCTCTCTTGCCCTCGCTCTCTCTCTCTCTTGCCCTCGCTCTCTCTCTCGCCCTCGCTCTCTCTCTCTCTCTCTCTTGCCCTCGCTCTCTCTCTCTTGCCCTCGCTCTCTCTCTCACTCTTGCCCTCGCTCTCTCTCTCACCCTCGCTCTCTCTCTCACTCTTGCCCTCGCTCTCTCTCTCTCTCTCTTGCCCTCGCTCTCGCTCTCTCTCTCTCTCGCCCTCTCTCTCTCTCTTGCCCTCTCTCTCTCTCTTGCCCGCTCTGTCTCTCTCTTGCCCTCGCTCTGTCTCTCTCTTGCCCTCACTCTCTCTCTCTTGCCCTCGCTCTCTCTCTCGCCTTCTCTCTCTCTCTCGCCCTCGCTCTCTCTCTCTTGCCCTCGCTCTCTCTCTCTTGCCCTTGCCCTCGCTCTCTCTCTCTTGCCCTCGCTCTCTCTCTCGCCCTCACTCTCTCTCTCTCTTGCCCTCGCTCTCTCTCTCTCTCGCCCTCACACTCTCTCTCTTGCCCTCGCTCTCTCTCTCTCTCTCTCTCTCTTGTCCTCACTCTCGCTCTCTCTCCTCTCCTCTCTATCTCTCACTTGCCCTCGCTCTCTCTCTCTCTTGCCCTCGCTCTCTCTCTCTCTTGCCCTCGCTCTCTCTCTCTCTTTCCTCTCTCTCTCTCTTCTATCTTCTGTCTCTCCTCTCTCCTCTTTTTTTCTCTCTCTCTTTCTCTCTCTCCTCTTTTTCTCTACTCTTTTTCTCTCTCTCTTTCCTCACTTTCTCTCTATCTCTTTCCTCTCTCTCTCTATTATCTCTGTTTTATATTCTCTCTCGCTGTCGCTCTCACTCTCTCTCGCTCTTTCTCTCTCGCTCTTTCTCTCTCTCGCTCTCTTTCTCTCTCTCGCTCTTTCTCTCTCTCGCTCTCTTTCTCTCTCTCGCTCTCTTTCTCTCTCTCGCTCTCTTTCTCTCTCGCTCTCTTTCTCTATCTCGCTCTCTCGGGCGCTAGCTCTCTCTATTTCGTTCTCATTCTCTCTCTCGGGTGCTAGTTCTCTCTATCTCTCTCGGGTGCTAGTTCTCTCTATCTCGGGTGCTATCTCTCACTCTTTCTCTCACTCTTTATGTTTCTCTCACTCTTTATCTCGCTCTCTCTTACTCTCTCTATCTCACACACACACACACACACTTTAGACTGTAGGGGTAGGCTTTGTTCTATAATACCATGTAGATATTGTTCATACTTAGTAAACCCCCACCACCCCCATCACTACCACAACCACTACCACTACTACTCACGGGCGGCACCTTTAGAATAACACCCAAACATAATCAAGCGGGGGTGGGGGGGGGGGGGAAGGTAGTCGCTTTTTCTGGACTCCCTTCTCCCTCATGTTTAGCATATTAGTCTTGACATTTTATGACGTTCGTTCCGTTAGTTTGGGGATTTTTAGACCTTTCGCCTCATTTCTGTGTTAATGTTAAGACCTTTCGTATCATTTAGGTGTCAATTATTTCTTGGCAAGCGATAACGAGCGGTGAGCCTGTAATTTTAGAAGGAACCAGCCTTCGACTGGGACATTTTTCTACCGAAAAATGTACAACACTAGGTTCAAAAGGGGTCTGGGGGGATTGTTAAGCTTGGTGGAGGTCTAGCGAGGAAACTAAAAACATAATTAATATAGAAATGTAGTTACAAAAAAACAAGCATTACTCCCTTTAATATTGCCGAAGTAAAGGCAATATAAGTATAGAAGGGTTAATCACTTTCAATAATTTTATACCCAATGATTTTATGTACTTTATTTTTCAATTTCATGTCACTCCGGCCCCTAGTTTTACCGGCCCTAGTCACCCCGGCCTCCTACCCTAGTCACACCGGCCTCCCTGTATAAAACAAACAATGGATGTAATATTATAAGACAGATATAGTCGATTATATTTAGTTTAGGAAGGAATTGTGGGAGTCACGAGAGTTAAGGGGAGATGGGTCGTTTTTCTAGATCCCCTTCTCCCTCATGTTTAGCCCCATTAGTTTTCAGATATTAAGATGTTTGCCCCATTAGTTTGTCGATTTGAAGACCTTCCGCCCCATTTCCGTGTCAATATTAAGACCTTTCGTGCTATTTAGGTGTCGATTTTTTTTTCCTGGCGGATACATAAGAACATAAGAAAATGTGAGTCTGCAAAAAGCCGATCGGCCCACAGGGATCTGCCTTATGTGGGCCGATCGGCTTTTTGCAGACTTCCATTTTCTTATGTTCTTATGTATCCGCCAGGGAAAAAAATCGACACCTAAATAGCACGAAAGGTCTTAATATTGACACGGAAATGGGGCGGAAGGTCTTAAAATCGACAAACTAATGGGGCAAACATCTTAATATCTGAAAACTAATGGGGCTAAACATGAGGGAGAAGGGGATCTAGAAAAACGACCCATCTCCCCTTAACTCTCGTGACTCCCACAATTCCTTCCTAAACTAAATAAAATCGACTATATCTTTCTTATATTACATCCATGTTTTTTTGTATACAGGGAGGCCGGTGATAGTGAGCCTGTAATTTTGGAAGAACCGGCCTTTGGCCGGGAGATTTTTCTACCGAAAAATGTACACATTAATCTAGAAGGGGTATCTAATAAGTGTGTTTTTTAAGTTTGATGTCGGTCTAGGGAGGAAACTAGAAAAATAATTTATAAATTTTTAAAAAATCTACTAAAAAGTGAACCATCTCCTCTTAATTGAATTTGAGACTTACAGCCGTATTCTTAAACCTTCCCACCGTGAAACACTACTTCTTAGTGAACGAAAAAGGACGAGATAAATAGTTAGCCTTTAAAAGTTGGGCGATTTCAAGTTTTGTTTCAATAATTAGCACTCAGTTATTGGCCAATGACTTCGTTCATTATGGGCTGGATGGTACCCACCCCATACGTCAAGGAATACGGCTGATAGTATTAACTCCTTTGATATTCTGAAGGCCTTCTAAAACGAATACAATCGTCTAATGTTAGCCACAAGAAAGTGAAAACTTTCTTCCGATACTGAAAGGGTTAACAGCGTATCCAAGGCCAGTAGCCCTCCAGACACCCCATGATTGAAACAAGCGGTCTACTGCTCCTCCCAAGGGAAGAGGACGGCACGGCATGGGGGCATCTCGGACCAGAGCAGTGACAAGCAACCAACACATTAGCTCCTCCCCACACGACACACAGCGCGCAGGTCTAGCACGCAGTCCTAGCAACCAAAACATGACCCTAGCAACGGCAACCGCGCTTGGACCAGAGCGGTGACAAGCAACTAACATCTCGACTCCTCCCCCACCTCACACAGTGTTCAGGTCTCCCACGCAGTCCTAGCAACGCACACAACATGTCTCTAGCAACGCACACAACATGTCTATAACAACGAACACATGGCCTAAAGCAAACCACATACGGCCCAAGCAACCAACTCCTCCCTACACCACACATCGCTCAGATCTCCCACACAGTCCTAGCAACCCACAAATGGCCCTAGCAACCAACTCCTCCCCATACCACATACACTGTCATTCTGTCACACATAAAGGCAGCCATGTTCAAAAGGCAATTTTGTAAAGGGTGTTGTTCTGAAGTAAATAACTCGACTTCAAACCATTTGGTGCTTGAAAACCAAGAGTAGCCTAAATGTATAAATTAATAGGTGTTGTTGCTTCTGACCAAATTATCTCACATGGTGGGCTTCCCAAACCCTCAGCCTAAAGGGTCGGGGGAAGCCACCCACTGCTTATGTTTACGTTGTGGGACTTGCAGAGGACCTCTCTCGGGCGGCATAATGTACGGGGGTTGTGCATGGGGGTTAATGATCTGGGACAGGATCTGGATAAGGGATAGAATGACTGGAGATCCTAGTTACAAAATAATCAAGAGTGCGCCAGTCCATAGAAACGCGGGAGATGTGATTTTTTTTATTAAGGGCCAGAAGAACTATGGGCCAGAGTGACTTGTTCCCCTTTTTTACCCGTGCAATACCCTTTCATTTATTTTATTGCATCCCCGACCCTCCTTCCCTCTTCATCTCCCCACTCCATTCATGCCCCATCCACCATCCTGCCCTCCCTCCCTCCCTTCTTCCCACTGCATTCCTCCCCTTCCTCCTTCCTTCCCCTTCCCTCCTCACTATATCCCTCCCCTTCCTCCCCACTACATTCACCCCCTTCCTCCCCACTTCATTCACCCCCTCCCTCCCCACTACATTCACCCCCTTCCTCCCTCCCTCCCCACTACATTCACCCCCCTTTCTCCCCACTACATTCACCCCCTCCCTCCCTCCCCACTAAATTCACCCACTCCCTCCCCACTACATTCACCCCCTTTCCTCCCCACTACATTCACCCCCTTCCTACCTCCCTCCCCATTGCATTCACCCCCGTTCCTCCCTCCCTCCCCACTGCATACACCCGCCTTCCTTCCCACTACATTCACCCCCTTCCTCCCTCCCTCCCCACTGCATTCACCCCCTTCCTCCCACCCTCCCTCGACACTGCATTCACCCCCCTTCCTCTCTCACTCCCCACTGCATTCATCTCTCTCCCTCACTCTCCGTCCATCCCCCTCCCTCAACCTCCGGCCATCCCTCCACCTGCATCCATCCCTCACTCTCCCTCCCTTCCTCTACGTCCATCCCTCACCCTCCCTTTATATCCATCACTCACCTACCCTCCCTCCCTCCCTCCATATCCATCACTGACCCTTCCCCCCTCGATACTGAAAAGGAAATATGATGTGTCTGTAATATATTACACTATAATTTATTTAATTGCAATGTTAGAACTGTAATAATGTTCTAGTAATCATCATTGCTATTACAACTAATTACACACCATATTGACTGGCTACGAATGCGATATAACTATAGTAATTACCATCGACAATGATGGGGTATGTGTGGGGACCGTAGACTTTATCACTGTACTGTATTGATGTACCGTACACTCTTAAAGTGGAGACGATTAATATGAAGGGTGCGTCTGGAAGTGTGGTGGGAGGGTTTGTGGCTTTGGCTCCGCTGCATGTCTGCCTGCCGAGATCGGAACCTCTCCGGGTGGTCGGGGGCCGGGGGAGTGCGGGAGCGACCTTTGTGACCCTGGTCTCTGGGTCTTCTGGGTGACCTGGGTGTGTGTGAGTTTGTGCTTTTTATCTGTGTTTATTTGTTGTTTTATGTTGTTTTTGTGTTTTCCCTGTTCTTGCTCTGTCTTGAGTCGGCTACCCCCAAAATGGGGATTGGGCCTGAGCATACAGATAGATAGATAGACACTCTTAAAGGGGAGACTGGCCGTTTGTTTGGTCTATTAATTCATGTATTCATATATTGTTTTTAGTTTCCTCCCGAGACATCCATCAGGCTTAGAAATACACCCCCTATTCAGGATAAATTTGTAAATTTTTCGGTAGAGAAATGTTCCGGCCGAAGGCCAATTCTTCTTAAAATTGCAGGCTCGCTATCGTTGACCAGGAAATAATCAACACCTAAATGGCACGAAAGGTCATAAAATTGACAACGAAATGGGGCGAAAGGTGTTAAAATCGACAAACTAATGAGCCGAACGTCTTATAATCTCAAAAATAGTGGGGATAAACATTAGGGAGAAGGTGGTCCAGAAAAACGGTCTTCCTCCCCTTAACCCTTGGGACTTAGACGATACGATGACGCATTTCTGTTCTGTTTTCTAGCTTCTATTAGACAATTTTATTCAGATTAAGAAGTAATTTAAAGTCAGAGGGTTTTTCTATACTCCTGCACAGCTTCTTGCTCTGTACAGGGGCACAGTGCGTCCTTGTATTGAGTATTGTTCACATGTGTGGGGAGGATCCTCTCATACCTCATTCCTAGACAAAGTAGAAAGGAAGGCCTTTCGTATCATTAACTCCCGTCCACTCACCAACTCTCTGCAATCTCTCTCTCTTTGCCTCAATGTTGCATCTCTTGCTATTCTATCGCTACTACAATAATCAGTGTTCCTCAGAGCTCTCCCAGTGTATATCATCTCTACGTTGGGTACATGGTACCCGTCTTGCAACACAATCCAACCCCTACTCTGTGCAACTCTCCATCCCAAGAGTGAAACGTTACTCTGTCTTTCTTCTATTCAACAACTGAGCTCTGGAACTATCTCACAGAATCACTTTCCCTCCTATGACTTAAATTGCTTCAAACTCCGTGTGTCCAGGCATTTTGGCTCGAACATCCCTTGATTTTGGCCCTGACACTCTTTCAACTATGGGGGAGGTACTCGCTACAGGCAGTTCTGCCTTTTGTCTCCCTCATTCACATAGAAAAACAAACATTCCCACAGATACTTCTTAAATTGTATAACATCTTATATTGATAGCCAACATAAATGGTCAAACTGCGTCTTAATCTTCAAAGGGTTAAACATTCAAGTGTATGGAAGAAGTATATACAATAATTTGAGTATACTGATGGTGATTTACCTTTCTATCTATTATTACCATCAGTATATCTTGAAATGGTTAGATTATTATGAACTATTTATTCTTTATTAATTTCTTTACTGTATTACTTTCTTTACTTTAATACTTTATTTATTCTTTCCTTTACCATGTCAATCTTTAAATGGTTAGATTATTATGGACACTTTAATTTTATTCTTTTCATTCCCACTATTGTAGGCAGTGTAGTCTTGACCAACGATACATGATGCTAATTTAATTGATGTTTACTTTATTCGAAATCTGACTATAATACTAATGATTTAAATTCTTCCTTCCAGAATGTGTGGGTTTTGGTGTTTACCTATTAACTGCCAACGTTACCACCACTACGACTACTGCCAATACCGCTACCACCACAGCTACCACAACTACTACCACCACGGCTACCACAACTACTACTACTGCTACCACAACTAAACGACTACCACCACCACGACTACAACCACAGCTACCACGACTACTACCAACACCAATACCACCACTGCTACCATTACTACCATACCACAAACACTACGATGCAGGCAGGGTGGAGTGGGTTGATAAGAGTGACAGGAGTGATCTGCTATAGAAGGGTTTCTGCAAAAGTGAAAGCGAAAGTATATAAGACAGTAGTGAGACCAGCTATGTTGTGATGCTGGGATTTTCTTTGGGAGTGAGAAGGATGGACACAATTTTAAATGAGTATATTAGAGGGACAACGCATATATGACGGCTCGGGGACAAAGCGAGAGAGGCGAGATTGAGCCGTGAGGTGGTTTGGACATGTGCAGAGGAGGGATGCGGAGTACGGTATGTTGGGAGAAGGATGCTTGGGATGGAGCTACCAGGCAAAACTAAAAGAGGAAAGCCAAAGAGGAGGTTGATGGATGCAGTGAGGGAGGACATGCGGGTGGTTGGTGTGACGGAGGAAGATGTAGGGGACAGAGTGAGATGGAGACTAGTGATCCGCTGTGGCTACCCCTAAGAGGAACAGCCAAAGAAGAAGACCAACAACAGTACGGCTACCACCACGGGTACCACGATACTACCACGGGTACCACAACTACCACCACCCTTACCATCACAGCTACCACGACTACCATCACTACTACTACTATACCACCCCTATTAATATCACTACGGCTACCACAATTACCGCCAATACCATTATAACCACCACAACTACTACCACCACCAAAATGGTTACCACTATAACCACCACGGATATGACCACGGCTACCACCACAGATACTACAACTATGTCTACCACCACCACCACCACTACTACCACCACCACCACCACCACCACCACCACCACCACCACTACTACTACTACCACCACCACAACTACTACTACCACGGCTACCACCATCACCACTATCACAACTACCACCACTATTTCTACTACCTCGGCGACTACCATCACCACAACTACCACCATTAATACCATGGATATTACTCCTACAGTTAAGAGGAAAACAAAAATCAAATGAAATAAACATCTCTACCAAAACTACTACCAGTGCCATCTCTACCACAACTACCACCAGTGTCATCTCTACTATAGCTACCACCTGTAACATTTCAACTACAACTACCACCAGTACCATCTCTACTATAGCTACCACCATTACCAACAGAACCATCTCTACCAAAACTGCCCTCAGAACATCTCTACCACAACTGCCACTGCCATTATCACAATCAGAATCATCTCTAGCACAACCACCACCACCTCTACCAGCAGAACATCTCCACCCCAACTACCATCACCATTACCACTAGTACGATATCTACCACCACCACAACTACCAGCAGAACATCTCCACCCCAACTACCATCACCACTACCACTAGTACGATATCTACCACCACCACCACAACTACCAGCAGAAAATCTCCACCCCAACTACCATCACCACTACCACTAGTACGATATCTACTAACACCACTACCAGCGGAACATTTCGACCCCAAACTACCACTACTTCTACCACAACTACCACTAGTACGATATCTACCACCACCACCACCACAACTAACCCAAGGTAAGCTAAGTCAAATTTAACCCTTTGAAAATTATGACCCATTTAAACAGTTTTTTTCTGGCTATCGTTATACGATTTTATACAGCTTAGGAAGGATCTGTTGAAATTATATGGTTAACGACGATGTCAACCCTCTGACTTCCATGAACCCTAAGTAATCTGAATAAAATCGTCTAATAATAGCCGGAAAACAAAAGAAATGCGTAATCGGGTCTAATATTTTTGTGTCATCTGAAACGGAGTGTACAAACAAGTAGACAATTCTAATAATTAATATATAATTACAGATAATAACTTAAAAATTAAAGGTTTAGAGTGCGTGGATGATCAGTTCATAAATACTATATTCATCTTTTATATTACGTTTATGTAGCACATTGCGCAAATACAAAATAATGTTACCAATTACTGGTACTTAAGTTACAAATATGGACTTTCAAATTTGTCACTGAAAATTTCGATTCTTGGCTCAGGGAAGGCGAATTTGGAGAAACTGACACAAGTCCAGCAAAGTAAAATGTAGATAAATTTGTAAAAAATGATGTGGTAAATCGATTGGTGTAGGTTAGAAAGGTGTAGCGTTAATTTTGGGCGTAGTAAATTCGGGGGTTTGGGACGTTATTGGGCTGGACTTGGGCCAGGTAGCCAGACTTGGCCAGAGCGCGGGGATCACTAAGTCCTTCAATATATACTTTACTTGGTTATTATTATATTGAAATTAATTGGCAAGTGTTTATATGGAACGGAATATATAATTGAATTTATATTTGTGTGAATAAACCACTAATTTCAACCACATTTACTTATAATTCACGTTTTATGAGTAAAGCGGCACCAATTTATTCGTAACTTTCTTAAAATACAAAAACCTAAAAATCTGAATAAGCACATTTCTAGAAATAAATCGAACTACCTATTGTCAAAGTTTTAACCTTGTAACTCGAAAAATGCAAAAGTTACTGGACTTTGAAATTTGTGACTGAACATTTCGATTTCTGGCTCAGGGAAGGCGAATTTTGAGAATCTGACACAAGTCCAGTAAAGAAAAAAGCATATAAAGACAGTCTAAAATGATGCGGTAAATCCATTGGTGTAGGTTAGAATGCTGTAGCGTTATTTTGGGCGTGGTAATTTCGGGCGTTTTAGGCGTTTTTGGGCGACTCACGCCGAGCTCAGGCAGCCAGCCAGCCCCAGGACCAACGCGCCCACTACCGTTTTCTATACAACCCAGTTCAGCAGGGACATTTATATGCAACTCGGTTCTTTGTACTGTCAACATAACCTGCAGTTTGTAAATACTTCAGTTTATTAGTCTTTATATAATTAATTTTAAAGATCCGTACTTTTGTTAATGTTTCTCAGTCGCGTATTTTAGTGATTAATAGTCCTTATTACTAATATTTAGAACCTGTACTATTAACTATTTCGTAGTTGAATATTCTAATCTATTATTAATTATTTGTATTCATCTCTTTTTCAGGATTTGAGTTGCTGCCAACACTACGAGATAATGGACTCTGCCAACACATCCCAACCTAATTCTGCCAACAACAACTTACCAACTGACTGGGGTGAGTTACTGCTGTATTTATTACAATATATATACTCTGTTCATGACAAGTAGGCCAATAATGAATTTCTTTTCACAAATTGAATGTTCAACAAGTACAGAAATATGAAATATTATTATGTTTTTACACCAACCTACTTCACATCTAAGCTCAATTAATGAAGTCAACAAATACATGAGGCACTCCGAGGACTCGAACCCAGGATACTCACATCGAAATTCTGCGGACTATGCATTACGCTATCAAGACAGATAGACAAATATAGGTAGCGCCAGCGAACTTGACAATAATTGTGACCCCTTAACTGCTTATAACTCGAAATTAATGAAAGCAATCTGGCTGACGTTTCTATCATTTGGGAAGAGCCCACCAAGAAATAGGTGTGTGGATATTTACAGCCAGTTTGCTCTAGGCCCTTCTTAGTTACAGAGAGGTCAGAGATCAAGATTATTGTATAAGAATTCTGACTTGTTGAAAATCGTGCGACTTGAGGACTTACGAATGGGGATAGAGAAAACCCGTGACAAGTTATATAAAAAAAAACGTGTAATATAAGGGTTAAATTATGCGGTAAATCGAATGGCATAAGTTAGAAAAGTGTAGGTTAATATGGGCGTGGTGAATTAGGGCGATTTTAGCTGGACTTTGCACCAGGCAGCCAGAGTGCGTGGATCACCAAGTACTTCAATATTTACATTATTCAGTTGTTATTACAGTTTCTTACTTTTGTGAATTTTCATATAGAACGGAATATATAATTAAGTGCATATTTGTGTGAAGGAACAACTGCTTTCAACCACATTTACGTATAGTTCACGTTTCATTTGTAAAGCTGCACTAATTTATTCATATCTCTCGAACAAAATACAAATTGAAAAATATGAGAAAGTGCATTTATCTGAACAACTAGAACTACCCATTGTCAAAGTCTCAGCCTTGTAACTCGAAAATTACAAAAGTTAATGGACTTTCAAATTTGTGACTAAAAATTTCGATTCTTGGCTCAGGGGAGGCGAATTTGGAGAATCTGACACAAGTCCAGCAAAGAAAAAAGTATAAAGAAAGTCTAAAATGATGCTGTAAATCCATTGGTGTAGGTTAGAATGCTGTAGCGTTATTTTGGGCGTGGTGATTTCGGGCGTTTTAGGCGTTTTTGGGTGACTCAGGCAGCCAGCCAGCCCCAGGACCAACGCGCGCACTACCGTTTTCTATACAACCCAGTTCAGTAGAGACGTTTAAATGCAACTCGGTTCTTTTGTACTGTTAACATATCCCGCAATATTATTGATAATTAGACATAATCAGAAAGTTTATAACTATTCCTTTCATTATTGATGCTTGATAATTACCATCGTATTTCGTTGCTTACCTCTCATTACTGAAAAACATTCCATTTGTGAAAAATAGTAGTTTTATTTATGATTTATGTGAGCTCTCATCTTGGTAATCCATTGCCCAAATTAATGTATTGTTTCTTGTTTTCAGGATCTGCTTGTGAACTCTGCCAGCTCTACGAGACTGCCAACAACTATGGACTCTACCAACACACCACAAGCTACCAACACCATCCCCTAACTATGGAGTCTGCCACCACAACCTACGAACTGTCTTGGGTGAGTTACTGCCCAACTCATTATACTCTGTGCATGACACATAGGCCAATAATCAGTTTTTATTTCCACAATTTGAAAGTTAAAAAGTTTACTAGAAATATGCATCATAATCGTCGCTGAATAATTAGTATCTTATTTCCATATGTTAATGTAACTGTTGAACATTCAAAAAGAAAACTAATTACTGGCCTACTTGTCGTGAACATAGTATTGTTTAATTTATTATATAAGTATGATCTCAGCGCTTGTCAATCTATTGCCCAAATTAATGTTTTGTTTCTTGTTTTTCAGGATTGGGGTGGCTGCCCGTGGACTCTGCTGCCTGTGGACTCTGCTGCCTGTGGACTCTGCTGCCTGCGGACTCTGCCGGTTGCTGCCTTAGGACTCTACCGCCGCTGCTAGAGACTGCCCACGCCACTAGGATTCAAGGGGAGTGATAGTTGTGTTTTGTTTGTAGTTAGTTGTAGTTAGATGTAGTTAGTAGTAGTTAGTAGTAGTTAGTTGTAGTCGTAGTATGTAGTCGTAGTGGTGGTGGTTAGGTTAGGAGGGTAGGTTAGGAGGGGAGGGTAGGTTAGGAGTAGTCGTAGTTCGTAGTCGTAGTTCGTAGTCGTAGTATGTAGTCGTAGTTTAGTAGTCGTAGTATGTAGTCGTAGTAAGTAGTCGTAGTATGTAGTCGTAGTAAGTAGTCGTAGTAAGTAGTCGTAGTAAGTAGTCATAGTATGTAGTCGTAGTTGCATGGTATGAATGGTGTGTGTTAGGTTAGGCTAATCTATTTTCCCTTTCAGATCAGATAGGTTTTATTACCTTTACTCTAATCTTTGCTATTTTTCTTATTACTTCACAGTTTTGTTGCTTTGATGATGTCCCCTCTCCCCCCTTCTTCCCCGAGTTGGTTCCCTCCTTCAGCTTCAATATTTTGCTTTGCTTTAATTTCAATAATGATTGTATTTGCCTTAAATGTAACTTATGATATATTCTATCACTTGAATTCATAACTCTGTATTTGCTATTAACTTCACTTGATATAATATTGTTATATATCGTCTTTGTCACGCGAACTTTGCTTAATAAAAAAAAAAAACGAACTTCTATCTTTTATTGATCACTATATTATAAGCTGACATTTATAACTGATAAAAACTTAGAAAAATAGTTCTCAATTATAAATAAAGTTCCAATATATGGACTTAGAAAAAATAAATGAAAAGAGAACTTATAAAATAAAACAATTAACTTAGAAAAACTAGTTCTCAATTATAAATAAAATTCCAATATATGAACTTAGAAAATATACTGAATATGAAGAGAACTTAGAAACAAATAGTTCTCAATTATAAATTAAGTTCCAATATATGGACTTAGAAAAAATAAATGAAAAAGAGAACTTATAAAATAAAACAATTAACTTAGAAAAACTAGTTCTCAATTATAAATTAAGTTCCAATATATGGACTTAGAAAATATACTGAATATGAAAAGAACTTAGAAAAGCTATACTTGAATAACTTAAAGTAATAATTATATATAACTTAAAAATATAATGAACTTGTAATAACAGAAAAAATTTATAATGGATATTAAAAAGAATATATCGACTTAGTATTTTATTGATCAGTCAGACATACATTTTATAATATCTTACAAAACACTGTACATACAATATATAAACTTTAAATAACAGGAGAAACAAAAATATAATGGATATTAAAAAGAATATATAGACTTAGTATTTTATTGATCAGAGTCGGACATACATTTTTATATTATCTTACACAAATCATATACTTTTAATACTTCGTTATTTTTGTATTATCCTTATTGGTTTTATATATCTTATAAAAAATGAACAAAGTTTTGCTTTTATATTACGTACCTAAAGTACTTTATACCGAACTTGGCTTTGTGACCATAGTATAACTTTCGGTTCACTACAGGATATGCCCATTGTGTACTGTAATTTTCTTTTGAAAGTACATCTTTATAGTCTATTAATTTTACAATAACCATTGGGTTTTCGGCAATTTTTCATAGCTTTATTTTGGATTTTAAGCCCATTTTTCATTGGCAATGTAATTTGGCATTTTTAATCATTCTTAATTAATGATTTCCGTTTAACTTTTCAATAGCCAAGCTTTTAAGGAATACTTTTATAATCTTTCCAATGTTCTTAAGTGTAGCCCTTTTAATAATTACTGCTCAGGTTTAATCTAGTTCATCAGCTAAGTTAGCCAGTAGTAGTCTATACCTGGACTATTTCCCTCTCCCACCAGGCAGTACTGAGGTAAGCCTGTGTTAACTATCTAGTTTATAGCTCAACTCTAACCTATTTTGTTTATGAAGTAGTGTTTAATACTTTCGAAACTAGTGTGCAGCTTTTGGAGAGAGGTTCGTTTTCAGAATTAGTTTCCCTGTTGTGTATGAGAATGTGTAGTACTAAGTAGGGATGTTGGTAAAATGATAAGTCAATTGGCATTGTGTATTGGAAGTGTGATAAAATTTGTGGATGTTGGCAGAGTACGTGATCAAAGTAGGGGAAGGATATATTCATTAAGTGTGCATGATTAAGTGTGCATGATTAAGTGTGCATGATTAGGTGTTAACAGTGTACGGTCAAATTAGGGGAAGGTAGTGATATGCTGATTAAATGTGTGTAAGACCGTTGGCAAAGTAGTGTGGATTGTTGGCAAGGATAAGAGTACAATCATTGAACCTAAATGTTGGCAGTGTGATTTGTTGAATTGGTAGTGTTATATGAGGTGTTGGTAGTGATGTTTGATGTGTTGGCAGTGACATTGGGTGTGTTTTGGCAGTGATTTGGTGTGTTGGTAGTGTTCGGTGTTCTCGATATGACATGTGGGAGTCTATCAAAGTATTGCCTATGCCAAAGTTAATTTAAATCCTAAAGTTATCATGTGACTGGAGCGATGTGCAAATTAGGATTCAATCTCTTTTATCCCCATGCATTTGTTTTTACTGGCCGTATCCCATATAACTTTTAATGTTATTTTAGGTTATGTATATATTTAAGTTTTATTAGGATAATGAGTTTATGTAATTTGAAACTATTGTATATACAGTATGTAATTACTGGGGTCACTAAGCTTTATATTCCTGAACTATATATCTACCGATCTATTCTTCCCATGTAACAAGTGTATATCGACCAATGTAACTATTGCTATTTGCCTGCTTATCCCAAACTCTTATAGCTCTTCCTACCTACCTACCTCTCCAAGAATCTAGATATATTAGGTATTGAAAGTCATCCCTCCTCACCCAGAAATTATATTTTGTAGTTCGTTTTGTGAATTTGCCACTTCTATTCTCTGGCAATGTATTCCAATATTTTGTTTGTTTTTAATTAATAATCATTTGTAAAGTTTTCTTTAGATTTATCGAGGGTATTGGCGTGTAGTAATTTGTTCAAATATATTTTTCTATTCATTCCAAAATTAATATTAATTGCTATTAATGTTCGTTATCCAAAAATATTTGCGATATTGGATTACAACAATTAGTTGAATTTTGTTCATTCAAATTTAATATGAATAACTATCAGAAATATAAGATTGATCTACAATATTGGATTACATCAACAGGTTGGAATCAATAGTCAAAATTCAAATAAGTTATTTTTTTATTACACAAATAGGTAGTGTTCTCCATTGGTCCAGGGTCCTCGGTCTGGTCACGGCAACACATCACATCTGTAAAAACAAGAAAATATTGAGGCACCAAAAATGCAGTATTTTCGAGGAGGGGGGGCGGGGGGTAGAGGGAGTGTCCTGAAGAGGGAGTAGTCCTGAGAGGGGGGAGGGTTCTGAGGGGGGGGGTTCTGAGGGGGGAAGGGGTTCTGAGGGAGGGTGGGGGGAAAAGGTCCTGAGAGGGGAAGGTCCTGAGGGAGGGGGGGGGTGAAGGGGTCCTGAGGAGGGGGGGGGGGAGGGGGGGTCCTGAGGGAGGGGGGGGTCCTGAAGGGGGGGGGGGGTCCTGAAGGGAGGGGGGGGGTCCTGAAGGGAGGGGGGGTCCTGAAGGGAGGGGGGGTCTCGAAGGGAGGGAGGGGGGTTCTGGGGTGGGGGGAAGACTGGGGGGGGGGGGAACGGGGAGAGATCAGAGGCTCTAGTTCTTTTCTTATATTTTTATATTTTTCAGTCTCCTACATAACCATTCCACACCCGCTACGAGTTTTCCTTTCCCTTCCCTTCCCTGGTAGTTCATCCTATCCCCATCCCAGATAAATCTTCTCTTCAGCCCTATTCGGTTCTATTCTGTTCTATTGTGCACACTAGTTCTATTCTGTATTCTGGCTAAATCTATTTTGTCCTCCTTCCTTCCCTCGTACATCAATACCCTCCCTCCAACACCCCCCCAAACACACATAAGAAAAGTCAGGAATATATTTTTAATGTACATTTTATTGTCAGGAAGCAGTCAAGAAGTCGTCGGTGTCAAGTATGGGATATGAGCAGACAGTATCAAGAAGGACAAACTGTAGGAGTAAAGCAGATGCAGCAGACAGCAGAAAAGGCTAGGCACAGCAGAACGGGTGACAACAGACAGAGTACATCGACAGCAGACAAGGAATTAACAATGAGGTAGGAGCGAGCTTGCTATGGTTGGTCAAACAAATTGATCTGTTTTGACTAAGATTTGTTTGGTATATTATCTGTCTTTATGAAGATGTTTATGTGTTGAATATATACGGAGAGATATTGAGTGAGCTGGAGTATTCAGTATGAAGTTGTAGGTATTCCATTTGAGTTGGTAGGTAGTGAAGTGTGAGCATAAATTGGTGGATGGTGATGAGTATAGTTATTGAATAGGACTTTATTCAGGTTGAAAGGTGGGATTCAAACGAGATATGGACAGCCGAGAGCAAAGCGACTATTGGACACATTAACGACTGCCACAGCATCAATGGACCCTTCAACAGTGGGGATTGATTGAGAGCGAGATAAAGCATCATGAGGAGTCGAGAGAGGCACCATTGCAGCGAACAGCGACGATTCGGTGAGCAAAACTATATTGTTGTGTGGGAAAAAACAGGTCAGTCAGTCTACCTAACTTCATTAATAAGTCAAGGGGAACAAGAGGCCCCTATAGAAAAGGAAATAAATTAGATTGATAGAAAACTGTGTGCTCAACAAAGTAGGCCACACTTCATTCACTCGTTGATATATAGCAGCAGTTTTTATATATCCAACTAAAGGAATATTCGTACATTTGACAACACTTATATTATAATAAAACTGTGAATTTATAGAACTTATGCAAAGGAATAATATTTTTGTCTTGAGAATATACTTTTTAGAAGCATATTGATATTGCTAAATCCATCTAAGGATAGAAAGGTACCGAGTTGGAATCCCGTGAGGACCATATGCTTTCATTAGTGTATTCAAGGGCATTGGGGTTTGTAGTTTTTTAATGTTAAAACGGGGTGTTATTTAACTTTATTTATATCTAATAATCAAGGGAAGGTCGATCTATATTTGGTTTATAGTCTAGTCAATCAAACTTATTTTGATATACTCAAGACCCCTCCTGGGAAACTCCCACTACAAGATGGCCAAGGCAAATATTCCTCAAGGTTACTTTAACAGACATAACTGCTCAGGATCTTTGAAGAGCTACGTAATGCGAGGAGTATTGAATCAGATGTGGAAGACTGGAATTCAGTAATAGTCTTAACAATCATTAATTATTATAATTTTACCCAATTCCATAACTCATTTAAGCAGAGGACCCAAATGTTTTTTTTTATCATAGCTACCTCCAGACGATTTTAGTAACTTTAAAAAGAACCTATCAGGGTTTGAGTGTTAATTTGGATAATCTTAAGCTCTTTTGATTACCCGAGTTTAGTAAATACCGGTCAGTAATTTTGTTTTTGGTTATACGGCCACTATGATTATTTACTTTATTATGGGTACCCATAGACAATTTTACTCAGTTTAGGAAGGACCGGTTTGATTCTAAAGGTGTAGATATAATGTGTACCCCGTTGATTCCTAGTGGTCCTTAACTGATCTATAGACTCTCGTGAAAGCGAGAATAACTTTGTTTACCTGATCATACGGAAACTTTTTCTTTCAAATAAACTACGCCAAATTAGGTTATATTTTTGCTACCTCGGGACTTTTTCAACTTACGAAAGGCCTGGCATAGATAGAGGTTTAGTTTACGTAATGTGTTGGACCTTTCATTCCCAGTGGTTCTTCCAAAGCTGATTAAAATTATCTGGTTGGAGCATTGATCATATTGAAAATATGGTGTATTAAAACTAAACTATTACTTAAGACAAATCTCTTCCTACCTATAGGGAACCGAGTCTAGTGAATTTAGTTAATTTTCACCAGTCACCCACTGCCACAGATCTCAGTTTGGGAAGGATCGATTTCATGATAACTTAATAAACATCAGTGTTGCCATTTGTACGAAATACTTAAAATTGGTTAGATAAAGCTGCTGCCTATACCCTGTCCACCACTTATGATAGTCTATGGAATATTTTGAAGTTCATTAGACATTACTAAACTGGTCTACTTCAACCAAATATTTGTTCAAGTTCTTAGGCCAATATAGGTAAAGTATATTATTATTATTATTATAATTATTGTGATTATTATTATAATTATTGTCATCTTAAAATAGTTTAACCTGACCAGAATTTTGACTAATGTAAAGTTATACAAACTAGCTTCGAAATTACAGGATGCACACATTTCAAAATAGCTTATGTGCCATGATAATAATTGAACTGAAAGTCGCCAAATCCCATCTTAAGAATTATGATTTTTTTTGTTTTTTGCACCAACCAACTTCACCTCTAAAGTCAATGAAATCAACAAATACAGGTGGCACTCCAAGGACTCGAACCTAGGATACTCACATCGAAATTCCGCGCACTTATGCATACAAATTATTTAATAATTTAGGATTATAGGGTATCATCGACCACTCACAAAGTGAAACCATCAAAATTAATCATACTTTGGGGGATATGGCATAAAGTTTGGTACCGGTAATTAGGTCTTACAAAGGCCTAAGTCCACTAAGGCAGGAGTCAGCCGCCTGTGTGTACTCTAGGACAATTATTCTTCAGGCAAAAAGGGCACCAAATATTAATTTAACATCCATAGCTAGCCTTTAACTCAAATTTAAGTCTAGTAATTTCAACTGACTTTATAGAACAAATTTCAAAATATCACATTGCATAGACTTTCATAATAAAATTGTATTAAAACATTTTAGGGACAGACCCGATATGATGGCTAGTGCAGAGTTGTGATTGAGAGGCGTTTGGCCACCAGTCTTCATCGTCTGTTGTCCCTCCCTCAGGTTGGAGGTCTACCACACATCTGAAACATTAGGTCAGTATTAGTAATTTATTTGTACAACGTTAATAACTAAAGCCACCACTGCATTATTTTTTAGCTCAGTTTGAGATTTTATGACGGTCGACCATTAGTTTAACGATTTCAAGACCTTTCGCCCCAATGTGTCAATATTAAGGCCCGTCATGCCATTCAAGTATCTAATTTTTCCTCGCGAACGATAGCGAGCCTGTAATTTTGGAGGAAACTGCCTTCGACCGGGACATTTTACTACCGAAAAATTTACACATTTATCTCGAAGGGGGGTGTTGATGGAGGTCTAGGGAGCAAACTGAAAAACCTCCCCTTAACCCATGATGTTGAGCAGCTAGTCAGTCCTCTACCGTATTGTCCAAGGTTCAGGTTTTGGTAACTATACATAAGCCTGCAGTTATAAGGGGTATCAATTTTAGAACCTTTATTATTGAAATTATCTGCAGTGTAGTTTATGAATAATTATATACTTCTGAATTTGTTAAGGCAGGGGGGAGAATTTAATGCAGTGGCGGGAACTGTTATTGACCCTTCATGATTTTTTTTTCTATGCGAGTGAGGGAGACAAAAGGCAGAACTGCCTGTATCGAGTGCCTCCCCCCAGAGTTGAAAGAGTGACCGGGCCAAAATCAAGGGACGTTCGAGCCAATATGCCAGGACACACTGAGTTTGAAGCCATTTAAGTCATATGATCCTAAGTGGTGCCCTACCTATAAAGAAGTTCAAAGTTTATAATTTCTAGTAAAAATTATAATATTCAAGGACACTAGTGCGACGTTATGAGAAACAATTTATTAGGGAAAATAGGCACCAATAGATTCGCCATATTTTTCTCCATATAGTCCGCAAGGAGGATTTTCGTTATCAACAAATTGAAAAATACCCACTTCAGACAAATACACCAACAATCTAAGTCAAAGCGGGGGTGTGGGGGCGGCAGCCCCCACCTATAATACTAGGATAGGTTAGGTAAGGTTGTTAGGTTAGGCTAATGTCCTTTCAAAGGGGTATAGGCAAGATGAAGAAGAGTCTTGCAATACTCTCCTTGAATGCTACCGTAAAAATAAACTATCCACTGGCTAAATTCCACAATATTATTATTAAACTTTTAACGCACAGGACGCGATTTGCGCCCTTTCTGGGATACTTAAACGCCTGTGTGACCATCAGGGGCGTTTAGAAACTTACTTCAACCTCTGCAGTTGTCTTTAAGTGAACTGTGGGCATTAAACTAGTTTTGGAGAGTAATTATGAGATTGAATACTATTTCTGAATGCAAATTAATATGGAATTTGTAATGAACCCTATGTTTAAGCATTAATACAGTATATGGAACGCCAGAATTTGTTCTAGAAGACCAAACCCTAAATACACAACTTCCCCCTTCATGTTTAGCCCCATTACTTTGCCGATTATACGACGTTCAGCCCATTACTTTGGCGATTTTAAGACCTTTCAACCTATTTGTGTCATTATCAAGACCTTTCAGGCTATTTAGATGACTAATTTTCCTGGTGAGTGATACCAAGCCTGTGATTTAGGAGGAACCGGCCTTCGGCCTGGACAATTTTCTACCGAAAAGTTTACAAATTTGTCTAAGGGGTATCTTGGGGATGTTTTTTAAGCTTGATGGATGTCTAGGGAGGAAACAAATTTACAAATAATTAAATCTATATACCAATAAACCATTAGCCATTAACCCTATTAACCCTTTCAAGCTCCAATACGCGTTTCTGTTCTGTTTTCTGGCTACTATTAGACGATTTTATTCAGTTTAGGAAGGGTATATGGAAGTCAGAGGGTTGATTGAGATAGTCTTTATCCTTTTAATACCCACAGGAACTTCCTAAGCTGCATAAAATCGTCTAATGATGGTCAAAATAAACTGCTAAAACGCGTCAGAGCTTCAAGGGGTTAATATTGTTGTGTTCTTACCCTAGTTTGTTGGTGAAGGTGGTTAAGGCTCAGTTTGTGTTTCTCCAGTTGGTCTCAATGTCTTCCTCCGCCGAGCCTCTCTCCCTCACATCTGTTAGAAAATCCAATATTAATATTACAACTTAAGGGGAGATTTCCACTAGAGGGATTTTTTTCTTGATTCCTTTCTCCCTCATGTTTAACCCATTGTATTTCTAATTTTAAGAAGTTTGCCCCATTATTTTGACTATTTTAAGAACTTTCAACCAATTTCTGTCAATTTTAAGACCTTTCGTGCCATTTAGGGGTCTATTTTATCCTGGCGAGCGATAGCGAGCCTGTAATTTAAGAGGAACCGGCTTTGAGCCGGGACATTTTTCTACCGAAATATGTACAAATTTATCTTGAAAGGGGCTCAAGGGGGTGTAATCTTAAGCTTGAAGGATATCCAGGGACCAAACTAAAAATCTCCCCTTAAGGAATTGACCACTTGCGAGTTTCAAGCTATAAGGAAGTAGTTTTTTATAGCGACATTTAGCAGAATTAAGAGCTAAAATAGATGTTGAATTGCATATATAAACACAAAATCAAATTCACCGTACTTTCTATCCATCAAAAACCTACATCACTGCATTTCTGTTTAATAACTTTGTATACGGCCCAAACTTCCTTATAGCCTGAAACTCACAAATGGTCAATTAGGCCAATATTTCTGATATAATGCAGATTTTCAAAATTTATCAATTCATAAATATGTTTGCAACAACAAAACAACATTATATCTCAACCATAGTCAAGGTGGTCGTGATGCCTGGAGTATCGGGTAGTCTTGGGTCGTCTTGGGTTGGGCAGGGTCGGGTAAGATCGCGACGGTCCTCCCATCTCTAACCTGTTGGGAAGAATTAAAGTCACATTAGTCACAGCTGGTTCTCTGTCATACCTTATTTCACCGGTGTTCCTCTTCCATCGGGCCATCCAGCGCATTCCTGTTGATAAAATATTTAATTATTACAGGAGCGCCGTTCTGCCAGCAACAACATCGGTCTGCAAATCTGCCACAGCGGGTCTGCAAACTGCCACATTAGGTCTGCAAGCCGCCACATCTGAAAACCTGCAACCTTCACAACCAACAAACAGACTACCAGAAATGCACCGGCCGGATTTCAACCAACAAGAAAACAAACCAAGCTTCTACCCAAGCCTCTAGCAGACTGCTAACAAACCTCCTCAGCAAACCGAATAGAGCAACACCTAACCAATACTAACCTAGAACAGACTCCCTACCTATCCCTACCCCTTGAACCAACTAGAGCTACCACCCTCTACCCCCCCCCTCCCCACCAGAAACCTGGTCGAATTCGAAGCCAACGACGATATAGGAGAAAAAGATTAGTGCATGGATTAATTATATTATATTTCATTATACAAAAATGATGTTACGTTATTGGAAATATTTTAGTTATAGCAAATGTTAAAAAAATATATATACCAGATTAATTTATATATCAATTATTGCAAAACAATAAGTATATCTTTTACACTGACATGTATTAAAATAGGATCTTACCTTAAATTTGCCGCCTATCCAACGTAATGTCTATACACATGTTAGTAGAAGAGAGGTGGTTTAGGTGGTGACAAGGACAATGGAAGGAAGGGGGCGTGGTGGGGAGAAGAAGGATGGTTAGGATTAAAGGGAAGTTTGCTCCGGCCCCTTTCTCCCTCATGTTTAGCCCAGGTTATTTTGAGACTAAGAAGTTCACCTAGTTTGGCACTACAGACCTTCTGTGCCATATAGCTATATTTTTTTCCTGGCGAGCGCTAGCGAGCCTGAAATTAATGAGGAACTGGCTTTATTATTATTATTATTTCGGCTGTTACATTTTTCTATCGAAAAATGTACAAAATTATCTCGAAGGTGGGTCTTCAAGGCATTTTATTTAAGCTTGACTGAAGGTCTTGGGACGACAACAAAAATATATACAAAATCAAAATCAAACTTCCTTTACAGAGAACAGTGATGGAAGCGGTGGGAAAGGATGGTTATGATTAAAGGATATTGTTGCCGTGGTGGTGGTAGTGGTAGACTGGTTGAGTGGTCTGGTTGGAGTTTCCATCATCGTTCGACATCTGTAAAAGAAAAAAATACATTGTTAAAATATATCTCAATCAACCAAGTATACAGTATATAATTTAGGTAAACATTGAATTGACCCCGGACAGCCTTTTACCTAACCTAACAAAACGACAAAAATAACTTATTCTCTTCAATTTTTACCATAATTAGTTTGAGTTAGCATTATTATTATATGGGTGTATATTTAGAAACTGTCTTTTTCCCAGTGCGTAATGCATAAGTGCGCGGAATTTCATTGCGAGTATCCTAGGTTCGAGTCCTCTGAGTGCCACATGCATTTGTTGATTTCATTGAGTTTAGATGTGAAGTTGGTTGGTGGAAAAAACAATTGATAGATCTTTCCTGGTTTATTAGATATAACTTTCTATCTTTAGAAGAGTTTATCAATATTAATGTGGGTAAGGTCCTGTGTAGCGGGTGGACATCATTGTATCAGCAATATCTAAGCTTCATTTCTTCATATCGAGTGAAATATACAAACATGTTCCCATACTTACCCCCCCTATTCAACATCTGACAGACATTACTACAGCACAGAGGAAGCCAAACGTAATGACAGCTGGGACATGACTTATTAGCGCGACTGTACTACAAAAAAAAAAAGACCCCTAGGAATCAATGGGATAAAGTAGCTCTAAAAATCCTTAAGGAGAGATGGGTCCTTTTTCTAGACCCCCTTCTCACTCATGTTTAGCCCTATTAGTTCTCAGAAGTTGGTCCCATTAGTTTGATTTTTTTTTTAAACTTTCGCCCCAGGTCTGTCAATATTTAGACCTTTCGTGCCATTTAGGTGTCAATTTATTTTCCTGACGAGCGATAGTGAGCCTATAATTGTGCAGGAACCGGCCTTCGGTCGTGAAATTTTTCTATCGAAAAATGTAAAAATTAATTTCGAAGGGGGATCTAATGGACGTTGTTTTTAAGTTTGGAGGTTTAGTGAGGAAACTAAAAACAAATATGACAAAATCGACCAACAAATTAGACCCTTCCCCTTTCATTATACTGGTGTTCTCTACGTTATTCTTATGTGGCCGTAAATTGACATGTAAACTCAACCTAATAAGTGATGTCTCGGCACCAAGTATATTTTGATTAATAATTGGCATCAGCAATATCTAAGCTTAATTTCTTCATATTGAGTGCAATATACAAACATGTTCCTACACTTACCCACCCAATTCAACATCTGGAAGACATTAATACAGCACAGAGCGAGACAAACTAAATGACAGCCGAGCCATGACTTATTAGTGCGACCGTAGCCCTCTTGATTATTCAGCTATTACGAAGATTTGGTAGCTAAGCATGTTAATGATGGAAACTTCATATTATGATCCAGAAGCATTTAGTACTTTCAGATTTGCATTAATTATCGATAAACTTTAAAGTCAGATTTTGTTGTACATTAGCAACATTCTACTACCGTCTTGGTGGCGTAATAGTTAAAGTGTCAACAAATATGTGTGATAACCCAGGTTCGAATCCCGCTGGATCACATATGCTTTCATTAATTTAATTAGAGGTATTTGGTAATGTGGCGAAATTAATACAATATAGATAAATAAATGAATTAGAAGAGCTAAATGCACTATGAAGAAGTAATCCAAACTAAATAAATTGATTGGAAGAGCTAAATGCACTATGAAGAAGTAATCCATAGTCCGCTATATTTCGGCCAGCGGTAAATTGTCATGCTCCCATGTTCACTACTCCGCTAATAACATGTTATAGCGAAATATGTTTTTGTTTATGAGAACTTTGTATTAATAGTATGCAGATCCACAACGGTTCATTGTTTGGCGCTAAGCACAATTTTCCGCCAGGTACTAAATAGATCTGGTCTTATCCTTAAAATATAACCGGCCATGTGGTTAATGATGGCCCTGTGAGAGAACAGGCCATCTTTTTCTTTGGCCGCCATTTTGTTGTCCTAATTATCAAAACGGGGCGATATTTAATTTGTAACAATGTAGAAATTTAGATCCATGGAGTAAATTATATATATCCGGTTACTACCAGTATTACCGAATGTTTATGGGTATGGAATCTATGGATATATTCGTGTAAAGAGGATCGCCACCATACTGGTTACCAAAATGGCGGAGGTTGGCTGACCGTTTCCTGCCCCCAAATCACTGCCTTTGTTGCATTGTTAGCGTTTCACTGAACTATTTAAAATCTACTCTACATACCTTTAATTTTAACCTTTAACTTAAGTGATTCGATAAAGCATGTATTGACCGATTGATGTAATGTTATTAATGATCGCATATACTTAACCCCATCTGTACCGGCGACGTCTTTGTACTTTTATTCTAGCTACATTTAGACTATTTCATGCAGCTTAAGTATATATGGTAGCTTAAAAGATGAATTAAGACAGTCTGTAGCCTTTTATTGCGTAGATATCCTTCCTAAGCTGAACTAAATCGTATAATAGTTGCCAGAATATAATAAAAAGTACATCACCGGTACACAAGGGGTTAAGTAGATTTCTATTAAGCTACTATTTCGTAAATATCCCAAAATAACTTGTGAATAAAACAATGAATATGACCATTTATACAATATTGTAGTGTTCTTATTGTGAACAAATAATCATAGGCCTACGTCGATAATCGGGTTTGGTGCGAAGTGTATAATCGATTCGCTAGTTTGCCTAGTTTTCAAAATCCAATTAGATTATTCTAACCAAATCATCCACGTTAGCATAATGGTTAAGGCATCTATTACTCGTGGGTTAATAGGTAATTAATCAATGTATAAATTCTATTCAGGTTAAAAAACACTTCGTCAAATTCAGTTTAGAAAAGTCACATGGGAATATAGCGCAAGTTTATGCCATAAATTTATAATCTGGATCTCAATTTCTTCCTCAATGAATAAAATCTACTAGTGATAGCCATAATATGGAGACATATGGTTTTATTGGAAGGGTTAAAGAGGTAGAACTGAGCGAACGATCAGGTGCCGGCTTCCAGAAACTTCGTCAAACCTGCCGGCTTTTTCCGTCACATTTCTGGCCTTATTTAATGCAAACGTATGAAGTATTATGGGGAATCAACAAGCTCTTGTCCACAAATTCGGGTTTGCCGGTATAAAGGTCACGTTATTTAGCTATTACACCTTAATTTCTTGTATTTTCAGGGGAAACAATGGGGGAAAATGGGAGCACACGAGACTTACCTCCTTAAAGCTGGACGACCGGGAACAAAATGATCGATTCAGGCGAAAATTAAGAGCTTATATACCCTCGGTTGTATTGCTGGTGGTTGATGGCAACTATTGGGTGACAGATGATCGAGAATTTCACTCACAAAATCGTCAATATCTCCCTAACTATACATTTCTGAATAAAATTTACTTAATATAAATTATGCGTATTTGTATCCTCTATCTTTTGGTATAAGTTTGACAATTCTACCATACATATTTTGTGAATAATTAATGGTTGTCGTCATATTTCCTTCACATGGGGCTATTTTCTTTTTGCCACGCATTAGAGCCCTCGATCCCCCCATGAACGCCTAGATCCCCAAGGGGATGGCCACGTAGGAATCGCCCTATAATGTATGCAATTATAGAGACGTTTTAATTCAATAGAGGTGTGAATAGGAGTTTATTATGGGCTATCTGTATACTATTATAGCTTAATGTGATGTATACGATTGTAGAGGGCCTTTTCATAATATTCTGGAAACTATTAAACGATTTTATTTAGCTTAGGAAGGACGTCTATCTATTCAAAGGCTACGAAATATGTCACTTAATCCTTTTAGCTGCCACATAGCCTTCCTAAGCCTCATAAAATCGTCTAAATGAAGCTGATATCAAGTACAAATAAAAAATATATATATAGCGTAGAGAGTGGGAGAGCAGCGATCTAGCCTGCCTCCACTCAGCTCTTGTCTAGAGTTACAAGGAGAGACAGCCCTCCCCCCCCCAACCCTCAACCCCCCCATCTCATGCCCCCCCCCCCCCCACCTTCGATGACGGGAGAAACCGGACAACTTCTCATCCGGTCGCCATTTTGGGGACACTAGCTTAAGCATTAATTATTTGCTATGTATAGGTATGCCATATATAATAAACTGTTCTCTGTTTGAATGTACACTAACCCATTATTAAATAAAAAAGGACATTATGTTTATTGTTTACCTATCCTTTTTTTTTTTTTTTAGTTTGTGCTCTTTATCTCTATCAAACTTAAGAAAAACAACAACAATCGAGATAAATTTGTACATTTTTCGGTAGAAAATGTCTCTGCTTAAGCCCTCCTAAATTGCAGGCTTGCTATCGCTCGCCAAGAAAAAAATTAAACCTAAATGGTACGAAAGGTCTTAATATTGGCAAATATATGGGGCGAAAGGTCTCAAAGTTGCCAAACTAATGGGGGCGAACGTCCTAAAATCTCAAACTTAATGGGGCTAAGCATGAGGAAGAAGGGATTTCAAAAAAAAAAAATCTCCTTAATATTTCCAAGCACTAGTTACTTGTGTCTACACTACTGAATGGATAAAGGTTAGGGAAATAGGTTGTAATAAATTCATCTTTATTCGTATGCATACACTTCATACAATAAATACATCATACACGAATACAATCAAATAAATTACACACATATACTTAAGCTAAAATTAATAATAAATTAATACATCAAATAAATTAACTAAACATATCAACAAAGCACCTAATTAGACGATTTCATTCAGCTTAGGAAGGACCTCAATTAAAACGCTACACATGATCTCAATTAACGCTTATAATTACCCCAGATCCTTCCCAAGCTTCATAAAATCGTCTGAATGTAGCCGAAATCAAATAAAAAAAAAAAGGTCATCGGTACAGCAAGGGTTAACTATCACTGGTCCTTCCTAAGCTTCATAAAATCCTCTAAATGTAACTATGATAACAAAAGACGTCACCTAAATATGTTACAGGGGGACAATGCTTAGTGAGTTCACTGCTCAATAGGTGGCGTTCTAAGAGTGAGGGGGTCTGAGTCTGGAGGGTGAGACGGTGAAGCACTTGAACGAAGCAACCAGCCGCTTCAGAGATGGAGCTGCTTCGAGCCATGAATGGATGCTTCACATGTCTCACTCCCCAGACTGGAACAAGACCTCACGGGCTTCACCGTGTTGAGCGGTGGAATGTACAGGCTCTCAGCCTATGCCCGAGAGGGAGTAGTTGGAATATAGAAAAAAAATAAAAAAAATAAAAGGGTTAAGAACATAAACGCCATTATTTGTATTACATTTTGGCTTTCATTGGGCATTCTTATTCAGCTTAGGAAGGCCCTGTAGAACTTAAGAGGGTCTTTCCGAAGCCGAATACAATAATTTAGTATATACCCTTAATAAAATAATCATAAAAATAATAATAATCCATACTCAAGGTAAAAATAAAAGATAACTATTAGTATGTTTTATTATCCCTAAATGCCTGTGACCCATGAGAAGAACTATTTTCAAGTATATTATTATTAGTAGTAGTAGTAGTAGTAGTTGTAGTAGTAAAAATAATAACTTTTAGTAGTAATACTAATACGTGAAAATAGGAGTACATTCCCCGTAGACTATTTCCATTTACTACAGGCAGGCTACCCTCACCATGTTTTTCATAGTTGCTATGTAGAAGAGTTGCCAATTATACAATAAAAACGAGTAATTAGCAATCCCATTTCAAACTATTGCCTAATTGACCTATTTAGCAATATACTATTTATTATTAAAAGCATATTAGTGATGTTGTTATTGGCCTTATTAAACCCTGTACCTTGCAAAATTGAATTACAGTTGCATAATTACCATTTCGTCTTGCCCCGCCCACCAAGACTAGGGTAACATATATTAACATAGTTAACAACTTGATATTTGACCACCATCTTGACTCCAACTCACGCTGTAGAATATACCTCACCATTATGTATATCCATCCTATTTTGAGCATATGATGTTTATTCTATTAAAATGTATACTTATTTCTATATTTCTATCCATCAATGTACCCTGACTGAAAAGAGTGCTTGGCAGGAAGTGAGTATGGAATCAAGATGGCGGCCGGAACCTCTACGACTATATACTCTGTTAACCTAGTGACTCGAACCATGAACACAGGCTCGGCTTCAAAACACACGAATCTGAAACACAATTTGATTCATTAGTTATATATTACTACAATTACTAACACATTTTGTCCACACATATATATTTAAAGTACATATTATTTTTCTGTATATAGGCCTACAGTAATATATTATACAGTAAACATAAGAATTATTAAGATTATTCATTTTAGGTCTACTTTCAAATAACCCTTTCAAGATTCGATTACGCATTTCAGATTAAGAAGGGTAGCCTAAAACAAAATTTCTTTGTGTATGAAGGAGACAAAAAACAGGTTGCCTGTAACGAGTGTCTCCCCCAAAGCCAAAAGAGTGACAGAGCCAAATTCAAGAGACATTGGGGTCAAAATGCCTGGACACACGAAGTTTAAAGTAGTTTAAGTCATAGGATGAAGGAAAGATTGATAAAGGGAGGGAGTTCCAGAGTTCACTTGTAAGTCGGATGGTTAATTGAGATAGTCTTTACCTGTACAACCCCCACACATCCTTCCTAAGCTGTATAATATCGTCTAATAATAGTCAGAATAAATGGTCAAACTGCGCCATAATCTTCAAAGGGTTAACTCCTGTACCGCAACGTCTTTAGCATTTTTCTCTAGCTATATTTAGACGATTTTGTGCAGTTGAAGAAGGATCTGTGGTGGTGAAAAGGGTTCAGTGAGATAGTTCGAAACCTGTTAATTCGTTGGAGGCCCTTAAGCAACTGAGTAAAATCGTCTAATAGTAGCCAGAATACAGTTAAAAAGTACGTCGCCGGTACAGAAGGGCAAGATGGCAAGACGGGCGCGAGATGATTCAATAACACCACTATGACCCTGCTTCGAAACTAAACGAAACACCAAACCCCATGACGATCATGAAGCGTTTCCACAGTTTATTCTGGCCAGTCCTTAACGTTTTCCGATTTTAATTCTGTTTGCGACATTCGATTCAGCTTGCCAAAGTGTACTTATGGTATAAATTTAAACAAAATCCGTTCATAAATAACTTGTCTATGGAGTTTTTAAACTTTAAAATAGGCCTAGGGGGCCTAAAAATAGGTCAAAATTAAAAAAAGATTATACCGTTGAATCCGCAACGGCGAGACGAATCCAAATATGTAATAATATTGAAAAGTCAAAATTCGACTTTTCAATATTATTACATTTGCCCAGGCAAATCGGTGATTTTGGTCGAATTTTGACTTTTCAATATTATTACATATTTGGATTCGTCTCGCCGTTGCGGATTCAACGGTATATATTTTTTTTAATTTTGACCTATTTTTAGGCCCCCTAGGCCTATTTTAAAGTTTAAAAACTCCATAGACGAGTTATTTATGAACGGATTTTGTTTAAATTTATACCTTAAGTACACTTTGGCAAGCTGAATCGAATGGCTCAAACAGAATTAACATCGGAAATCGTTAAGGACTGGCCAGAATAAACTGTGGAAACGCTTCATGATCGTCAAGGGGATTGGTGTTTCGTTTAGTTTCGAAGCAGGGTCATAGTGGTGTTATTGAATCATCTCGCGCCCGTCTTGCCATCTTGCCCTTCTGTACCGGCGACGTACTTTTTAACTGTATTCTGGCTACTATTAGACGATTTTACTCAGTTGCTTAAGGGCCTCCAACGAATTAACAGGTTTCGAACTATCTCACTGAACCCTTTTCACCACCACAGATCCTTCTTCAACTGCACAAAATCGTCTAAATATAGCTAGAGAAAAATGCTAAAGACGTTGCGGTACAGAAGTTAACCCTTTGAAGATTATGGCGCAGTTTGACCATTTATTCTGACTATTATAGACGATATTATACAGCTTAGGAAGGTACTTTTACCTACGAAGGTACTTTTACTGTACGTTGTACAGGTAAAGACTATCTCAATTAACCATCCGACTTACAAGTGAACTCTGGAACCCCCTCCCTTTATCAATCTTTCCTTCATCCTATGACTTAAACTACTTTAAACTTCGTGTGTCCAGGCATTTTGACCCCAATGTCTCTTGAATTTGGCTCTGTCACTCTTTTGGCTTTGGGGGAGACACTCGTTACAGGCAACCTGTTTTTTGTCTCCTTCATACACAAAGAAATGTTGTTTTAGGCTACCCTTCTTAATCTGAAATGCGTAATCGAATCTTGAAAGGGTTATTTGAAAGTAGACCTAAAATGAATAATCTTAATAATTCTTATGTTTACTGTATAATATATTACTGTAGGCCTATATAAAGGAAAATAATATGTACTTTAAATATATATGTGTGGACAAAATGTGTTAGTAATTGTAGTAATATATAACTAATGAATCAAATTGTGTTTCAGATTCGTGTGTTTTGAAGCCGAGCCTGTGTTCATGGTTCGAGTCACTAGGTTAACAGAGTATGTAGTCGTAGAGGTTCCGGCCGCCATCTTGATTCCATACTCACTTCCTGCCAAGCACTCTTTTCAGTCAGGGTACATTGATGGATAGAAATATAGAAATAAGTATACATTTTAATAGAATAAACATCATATGCTCAAAATAGGATGAATATACATAATGGTGAGGTATATTCTACAGCGTGAGTTGGAGTCAAGATGGTGGTCAAATATCAAGTTGTTAACTATGTTAATATATGTTACCCTAGTCTTGGTGGGCGGGGCAAGACGAAATGGTAATTATGCAACTGTAATTCAATTTTGCAAGGTACAGGGTTTAATAAGGCCACTAACAACATCACTAATATGCTTTTAATAAAAAATAGTATATTGCTAAATAGGTCAATTAGGCAATAGTTGGAAATGGGATTGCTAATTACTCGTTGTTATTGTATAATTGGCAACTCTTCTACATAGCAACTATGAAAAACATGGTGAGGGTAGCCTGCCTGTAGTAAATGGAAATAGTCTACGGGGAATGTACTCCTATTTTCACGTATTACTATTACTACTAAAAGTTATTATTTTTACTACTACTACTACTACTACTACTACTACTAGTAATAATATACTTGAAAATAGTTCTTCTCATGGGTCACAGGCATTTAGGGATAATAAAACATACTAATTGTTATCTTTTATTTTTACCTTGAGTATGGATTATTATTATTTTTAGGATTATTTTATTACGGGTATATACAAATTATTTTATTCGGCTTCGGAAAGACCCTCTTAAGTTCTACAGGGCCTTCCTAAGCTGAATAAGAATGCCCAATGAAAGCCAAAATGTAATACAAATAATGGCGTTTATGTTCTTAACCCTTTTATTTATTTTTTATTTTTTTCTATATTCCA
Source organism: Paralithodes platypus (assembly GCA_032716605.1). Lineage (NCBI taxonomy): Eukaryota > Metazoa > Arthropoda > Malacostraca > Decapoda > Lithodidae > Paralithodes > Paralithodes platypus. The sequence goes on from CM064575.1 coordinate 19,004,678, forward strand.
ACTACTCCCTCTCGGGCATAGGCTGAGAGCCTGTACATTCCACCGCTCAACACGGTGAAGCCCGTGAGGTCTTGTTCCAGTCTGGGGAGTGAGACGTGTGAAGCATCCATTCATGGCTCGAAGCAGCTCCATCTCTGAAGCGGCTGGTTGCTTCGTTCAAGTGCTTCACCGTCTCACCCTCCAGACTCAGACCCTCACTCTTAGAACGCCACCTATTGAGCAGTGAACTCACTAAGCATTGTCCCCCTGTAACATATTTAGGCGACGTCTTTTGTTATCATAGTTACATTTTGAGGATTTTATGAAGCTTAGGAAGGACCTGTGATAGTTAACCCTTGCTGTACCGATGACCTTTTTTTTTTATTTGATTTCAGCTACATTCAGACGATTTTATGAAGCTTCGGAAGGATCTGGGGTAATTAAAAGCGTTAATTGAGATCATGTGTAGCGTTTTAATTGAGGTCCTTCCTAAGCTGAATGAAATCGTCTAATTAGGTGCTTTGTTGATATGTTTAGTTAATTTATTTGATGTATTAATTTATTATTAATTTTAGCTTAAGTATATGTGTTTGTAATTTATTTGATTGTATTCGTGTATGATGTATTTATTGTATGAAGTGTATGCATATGAATAAAGATGAATTTATTACAACCTATTTCCCTAACCTTTATCCATTCAGTAGTGTAGACACAAGTAACTAGTGCTTGGAAATATTAAGGAGATATTTGTTTTTCTGAAATCCCTTCTTCCTCATGCTTAGCCCCATTAAGTTTGAGATTTTAGGACGTTCGCCCCCATTAGTTTGGCAATTTTGAGACCTTTCGCCCCATATATTTGCCAATATTAAGACCTTTCGTACCATTTAGGTTTAATTTTTTTCTTGGCGAGCCGCAAGCCTGCAATTTAGGAGGGCTTAAGCAGAGACATTTTCTACCGAAAAATGTACAAATTTATTTCGATTGTTGTTGTTTTTCTTAAGTTTGATAGAGATAAAGAGCACAAACTAAAAAAAAAAAAAAAAAGGATAGGTAAACAATAAACATAATGACCTTTTTTATTTAATAATGGGTTAGTGTACATTCAAACAGAGAACAGTTTATTATATATGGCATACCTATACATAGCAAATAATTAATGCTTAAGCTAGTGTCCCCAAAATGGCGACCGGATGAGAAGTTGTCCGGTTTCTCCCGTCATCGAAGGTGGGGGTGGGGGGGGGGGATGAGATGGGGGGTTGAGGGTTGGGGGGGGGGGGGGCTGTCTCTCCATGTAACTCGAGACAAGAGCTGAGTGGAGGCAGGCTAGATCGCTGCTCTCCCACTCTCTACGCTATATATTTTTTTTTTATTTGTACTTGATATCAGCTTCATTTAGACGATTTTATGAGGCTTAGGAAGGCTATGTGGCAGCTAAAAGGATTAAGTGACATATTTCGTAGCCTTTGAATAGATAGACGTCCTTCCTATGCTAAATAAAATCGTTTAATAGTTTCCAGAATATTATGAAAAGGCCCTCTACAATCGTATACATCACATTAAGCTATAATAGTATACAGATAGCCCATAATAAACTCCTATTCACACCTCTATTGAATTAAAACGTCTCTATAATAGCATACATTATAGGGCGATTCCTTCGTGGCCATCCCCTTGGGGATCTAGGCGTTCATGGGGGGATCGAGGGCTCTAATGCGTGGCAAAAAGAAAATAGCACCATGTGAAGGAAATATGACGACAACCATTAATTATTCACAAAATATGTATGGTAGAATTGTCAAACTTATACCAAAAGATAGAGGAAACAAATACGCATAATTTATATTAAGTAAATTTTATTCAGAAATGTATAGTTAGGGAGATATTGACGATTTTGTGAGTGAAATTTTCGATCATAAGTCACCCAATAGTTGCCATCAACCACCAGCAATACAACCGAGGATATATAAGCTCTTAATTTTCGCCTGAATCGATCATTTTGTTCCCGGTCGTCCAGCTTTAAGGAGGTAAGTCTCGTGTGCTCCCATTTTCCCCCATTGTTTCCCCTGAAAATACAAGAAATTAAGGTTTAATAGCTAAATAACGTGACCTTTATACCGGCAAACCCGAATTTGTGGACAAGAGCTTGTTGATTCCCCATAATACTTCATACGTTTGCATTAAATAAGGCCAGAAATGTGACGGAAAAAGCCGGCAGGTTTGACGAAGTTTCTGGAAGCCGGCACCTGATCGTTCGCTCAGTTCTACCTCTTTAACCCTTCCAATAAAACCATATGTCTCCATATTATGGCTATCACTAGTAGATTTTATTCATTGAGGAAGAAATTGAGATCCAGATTATAAATTTATGGCATAAACTTAGGCTATATTCCCATGTGACTTTTCTAAACTGAATTTGACTAAGTGTTTTTTAACCTGAATAGAATTTATACATTGATTAATTACCTATTAACCCACGAGTAATAGATGCCTTAACCATAATGCTAACGTGGATGATTTGGTTAGAATAATTTAATTGGATTTTGAAAACTAGGCAAACTAGCGAATCGATTATACACTTAGCACCAAACCCGATTATCGACGTAGGCCTATGATTATTTGTTCACAATAAGAACACTACAATATTGTATAAATGGTCATATTCATTGTTTTATTCACAAGTTATTTTGAGATATTTACGAAATAGTAGCTTAATAGAAATCTACTTAACCCCTTGTGTACCGGTGATGTACTTTTTATTATATTCTGGCAACTATTATACGATTTTGTTCAGCTTAGGAAGGATATCTACGCAATAAAAGGCTACAGACTGTCTTAATTCATCTTTTAAGCTACCATATATACTTAAGCTGCATAAAATCGTCAAAATGTAGCTAGAATAAAAGTACAAAGACGTCGCCGGTACAGATGGGGTTAAGTATATGCGATCATTAATAACATTACATCAATCGGTCAATACATGCTTTATCGAATCACTTAAGTTAAAGGTTAAAATTAAAGGTATGTAGAGTAGATTTTGAATATAGTTCAGTGAAACGCTAACAATGCAACAAAGGCAGTGATTTGGGGGCAGGAAACGGTCAGCCAACCTCCGCTATTTTGGTAACCAGTAGGGTGGCGAACCTCTACACAAATATATCCATAGATTCCATACCCATAAACATTCGGTAATACTGGAAGTAACAGGATATATATAATTTACTCCATGGATCTAAATTTCTACATTGTTACAAATTAAAAATCGCCCCGTTGTTTGATAATTAGGAAAACAAAATGGCGGCCAAAGAAAAAGATGGCCTGTTCTCTCACTGGGCCATCATTAACCACATGGCCAGTTATATTTTAAGGATAAGGCCAGATCTATTTAGTACCTGGCGGAAAATTTTGCTTAGCGCCAAACTATGAACAGTTGTGGATCTGCATACTATTAATACAAAGTTCTCATAAACAAAAACATATTTCGCTATAACATGTTATTAGCGGAGTAGTGAACATGTGAGCATGACAATTTACCGCTGGCCGAAATATAGCGGACTATGGATTACTTCTTCATAGTGCATTTAGCTCTTCCAATCAATTTATTTAGTTTGGATTACTTCTTCATAGTGCATTTAGCTCTTCTAATTCATTTATTTATCTATATTGTATTAATTTCGCCACATTACCAAATACCTCTAATTAAATTAATGAAAGTATATGTGATCCAGCGGGATTCGAACCTGGGTTATCACCCATATGTTTAGACACCTTAACTATTACGCCACCAATACGGTAGTAGAATGTTGCTAATGTACAACAAAATCTGACTTTAAAGTTTATCGATAATTAATGCAAATCTGAAAGTACTAAATGCTTCTGGATCATAATAATATGAAGTTTCCATCATTAACATGCTTAGCTACCAAATCTTCGTAATAGCTGAATAATCAAGAGGGCTACGGTCGCGCTAATAAGTCATGGCTCGGCTGTCATTTAGTTTGGCTCGCTCTGTGCTGTATTAATGTTTGCCAGATGTTGAATTGGGTGGGTAAGTGTAGAAACATGTTTGTATATTGCACTCAATATGAAGAAATTAAGCTTAGATATTGCTGATGCCAATTATTAATCAAAATATACTTGGTGCCGAGACATCACTTATTAGGTTGAGTTTACATGTCAATTTACGGCCACATAAGAATAACGTAGAGAACACCAATATAATGAAAGGGGAAGGGTCTAATTTGTTGGTCGATTTTGTCATATTTGTTTTTAGTTTCCTCACTAAACCTCCAAACTTAAAAACAACGTCCATTAGATCCCCCTTCGAAATTAATTTTTACATTTTTCGATAGAAAAATTTCACGACCGAAGGCCGGTTCCTGCACAATTATAGGCTCACTATCGCTCGTCAGGAAAATAAATTGACACCTAAATGGCACGAAAGGTCTAAATATTGACAGACTTGGGGAGAAAGTTTAAAACAAAAATCAAACTAATGGGACCAACTTCTGAGAACTAATAGGGCTAAACATGAGTGAGAAGGGGGTCTAGAAAAAGGACCCATCTCTCCTTAAGGATTTTTAGAGCTACTTTATCCCATTGATTCCTAGGAGTCTTTTTTTGTAGTACAGTCGCGCTAATAAGTCATGTCCCAGCTGTCATTACGTTTGGCTTCCTCTGTGCTGTAGTAATGTCTGTCAGATGTTGAATAGGGTGGGTAAGTATGGGAACATGTTTGTATATTTCACTCGATATGAAGAAATGAAGCCTAGATATTGCTGATACAATGATGTCCACCCGCTACACAGGACCTTACCCACATTAATATTGATAAACTCTTCTAAAGATAGAAAGTTATATCTAATAAACAAGGCAAGATCTATCAATTGTTTTTTCCACCAACCAACTTCACATCTAAACTCAATGAAATCAACAAATACATGTGGCACTCAGGACTCGAACCTAGGATACTCGCAATGAAATTCCGCGCACTTATGCATTACGCACTGGGAAAAAGACAGTTTCTAAATATACACACGTATAATAATAATGCTAACTCAAACTAATTATGGTAAAAATTGAAGAGAATAAGTTATTTTTGTCGTTTTGTTAGGTTAGGTAAAAGGCTGTCCGGAGTCAATTCAATGTTTACCTAAATTATATACTGTATACTTGGTTGATTGAGATATATTTTAACAATGTATTTTTTTCTTTTACAGATGTCGAACGATGATGGAAACTCCAACCAGACCACTCAACCAGTCTACCACTACCACCACCACGGCAACAATATCCTTTAATCATAACCATCCTTTCCCACCGCTTCCATCACTGTTCTCTGTAAAGGAAGTTTGAGTTTGATTTTGATTTTGTATATATTTTTTTTGTCGTCCCCAAGACCTTCAGTCAAGCTTAAATAAAATGCCTTGAAGACCCCCCTTAGAGATAATTTTGTACATTTTTCGATAGAAAAATGTACCAGCCGAAATAATAATAATAATAAAGCCAGTTCCTCATTAATTTCAGGCTCGCTAGCGCTCGCCAGGAAAAAAATATATAGCTATATGGTACAGAAGGTCTTTAGTGCCAAACTAGAAGGTGAACTTCTTAGTCTCAAAATAACCTGGGCTAAACATGAGGGAGAAAGGGGCCGGAGCAAACTTCCCTTTAATCCTAACCATCCTTCTTCTCCCCTCCACACCCCCTCCCCTTCCTTCCATTGTCCTTGTCACCACCTAAACCACCTCTCTTCTACTAACATGTGTATAGACATTACGTTGGATAGGCGGCAAATGTAAGGTAAGATCCTATTTTAATACATTTCAGTGTAAAAGATATACTTATTGTTTTGCAATAATTTATATATAAATAAATCTGGTATATATATTTTTTTAACATTTGCTATAACTATAATATTTCCAATAACGTAACATAATTTTTGTATAATGAAATATAATATAATTAATCCATGCACTAATCTTTTTCTCCTATATCGTCGTTGGCTTCGAATTAGACCAGGTTTCTGGTAGGGATGCTGAGGTGGGGAGGGGGGGGGGGGGGTAGAGGGTGGTAGCTCTAGTTGGTTCAAGGGGTAGGGATAGGTAGGGAGTCTGTTCTAGGTTAGTATTGGTTAGGTGTTGCTCTATTCGGTTTGCTGAGGTTTGTTAGCAGTCTGCTAGAGGCTTGGGTAGAAGCTTGGTTTGTTTTCTTGTTGGTTGAAATCCGGCCGGTGCATTTCTGGTAGTCTGTTCGTTGGTTGTGAAGGTTGCAGGTTTTCAGATGTGGCGGCTTGCAGACCTGATGTGGCAGTTTGCAGACCCGCTGTGGCAGATTTGCAGACCGATGTTGTTGCTGGCAGAACGGCGCTCCTGTAATAATTAAATATTTTATCAACAGGAATGAGCTGGATGGCCCGATGGAAGAGGAACACCGGTGAAATAAGGTATGACAGAGAACCAGCTGTGACTAATGTGACTTTAAATCTTCCCAACAGGTTAGAGATGGGAGGACCGTCGCATCTTACCCGACCCTGCCCAACCCAAGACGACCCAAGACTACCAGATACTCCAGGCATCACGACCACCTTGACTATGGTTGAGATATAATTTTTTTTTTTTTTTTCGCAAACATATTTATGAATTGATAAATTTTGAAAATCTGCATTATATCAGAAATATTGGCCTAATTGACCACATGTGAGTTTCAGGCTATAAGGAAGTTTGGGCCGTATACAAAGTTATTAAACAGAAATGCAGGGATGTAGGCTTTTGATGGATAGAAAGTACGGTGAATTTGGTTTTATGTGTTTATATATGCAATTCAACATCTATTTTAGCTCGTAATTCTGCTAAATGTCGCTATAAAAAACTCCACTTCCTTATAGCTTGAAACTCGCAAGTGGTCAATTCCTTAAGGGGAGATTTTTAGTTTGGTCCCTGGATATCCTTCAAGCTTAAGATTACACCCCCTTGAGCCACTTTCAAGATAAATTTTTAAATTTTTCGGTAGAAAAATGTCCCGGCTCAAAGCCGGTTCCTCTTAAATTACAGGCTCGCTATCGCTCGCCAGGATAAAATAGACCCCTAAATGGCACGAAAAGTCTTAAAATTGACAGAAATTGGTTGAAAGTTCTTAAAATAGTCAAAATAATGGGGCAAACTTCTTAAAATTAGAAATACAATGGGTTAAACATGAGGGAGAAAGGAATCAAGAAAAAAATCCCTCTAGTGGAAATCTCCCCTTAAGCTGTAATATTAATATTGGATTTTCTAACAGATGTGAGGGAGAGGGGCTCGGCGGAGGAAGACATTGAGACCAACTGGAGAAACACAAACTGAGCCTTAACCACCTTCACCAACAAACTAGGGTAAGAACACAACAATATTAACCCCTTGAAGCTCTGACGTGTTTTAGCAGTTTATTTTGACTATCATTAGACGATTTTATGCAGCTTAGGAAGTTCCTGTGGGTATTAAAAGAATAAAGACTATCTCAATCAACCCTCTGACTTCCATATACCCTTCCTAAACTGAATAAAATCGTCTAATAGTAGCCAGAAAACAGAACAGAAACGCGTATTGGAGCTTGAAAGGGTTAATAGGGTTAATGGCTAATGGTTTATTGGTATATAGATTTAATTATTTGTAAATTTGTTTCCTCCCTAGACATCCATCAAGCTTAAAAAACATCCCCAAGATACCCCTTAGACAAATTTGTAAACTTTTCGGTAGAAAATTGTCCAGGCCGAAGGCCGGTTCCTCCTAAATCACAGGCTTGGTATCACTCACCAGGAAAATTAGTCTTCTAAATAGCCTGAGAGGTCTTGATAATGACACAAATAGGTTGAAAGGTCTTAAATCGCCAAAGTAATGGGCTGAACGTCGTATAATCGGCAAAGTAATGGGGCTAAACATGAAGGGGGAAGTTGTGTATTTAGGGTTTGGTCCTCTAGAACAAATTCTGGCGTTCCATATACTGTATTAATGCTAAAACATAGGGTTCATTACAAATTCCTTATTAATTTGCATTCAGAAATAGTATTCAATCTCATAATTACTCTCCAAAATTAGTTTAATGCCCACAGTTCACTTAAAGACAACTGCAGAGGTTGAAGTAAGTTTCTAAACGCCCCTGATGGTCACACAGGCGTTTAAGTATCCCAGAAAGGGCGCAAATCGCGTCCTGTGCGTTAAAGGTTTAATAATAATATTGTGGAATTTAGCCAGTGGATAGTTTATTTTTACGGTAGCATTCAAGGGGAGTATTGCAAGACTCTTCTTCTTCTTGCCTATACCCCTTTGAAAGGACATTAGCCTAACCTAACAACCTTACCTAACCTATCCTAGTATTATAGGTGGGGGCTGCCGCCCCCACACCCCCGCTTTGACTTAGATTGTTGGTGTATTTGTCTGAAGTGGGTATTTTTCAATTTGTTGATAACGAAAATCCTCCTTGCGGACTATATGGAGAAAAATATGGAGAATCTATTGGTGCCTATTTTCCCTAGTAAATTCTTTCTCATAACGTCGCACTAGTGTCCTTGAATATTATAATTTTTACTAGAAATTATAAACTTTGAACTTCTTTATAGGTAGGGCACAACTTAGGATCATATGACTTAAATGGCTTCAAACTCAGTGTGTCCTGGCATTTTGGCTCGAACGTCCCTTGATTTTGGCCCGGTCACTCTTTCAACTCTGGGGGGAGGCACTCGATACAGGCAGTTCTGCCTTTTGTCTCCCTCACTCGCATAGAAAAAAAAAATCATGAAGGGTCAATAACAGTTCCCGCCACTGCATTAAATTCTCCCCCCTGCCTTAACAAATTCAGAAGTATATAATTATTCATAAACTACACTGCAGATAATTTCAATAATGAAGGTTCTAAAATTGATACCCCTTATAACTGCAGGCTTATGTATAGTTACCAAAACCTGAACCTTGGACAATACGGTAGAAGACTGACTAGCTGCTCAACATCACGGGTTAAGGGGAGGTTTTTCAGTTTGCTCGCTAGACCTCCAACACCCCCCTTCGAGATAAATGTGTAAATTTTTCGGTAGTAAAATGTCCCGGTCGAAGGCAGTTTCCTCCAAAATTACAGGCTCGCTATCGTTCGCGAGGAAAAATTAGATACTTGAATGGCATGACGGGCCTTAATATTGACACATTGGGGCGAAAGGTCTTGAAATCGTTAAACTAATGGTCGACCGTCATAAAATCTCAAACTGAGCTAAAAAATAATGCAGTGGTGGCTTTAGTTATTAACGTTGTACAAATAAATTACTAATACTGACCTAATGTTTCAGATGTGTGGTAGACGTCCAACCTGAGGGAGGGACAACAGACGATGAAGACTGGTGGCCAAACGCCTCTCAATCACAACTCTGCACTAGCCATCATATCGGGTCTGTCCCTAAAATGTTTTAATACAATCTTATTATGAAAGTCTATGCAATGTGATATTTTGAAATTTGTTCTATAAAGTCAGTTGAAATTACTAGACTTAAATTTGAGTTAAAGGCTAGCTATGGATGTTAAATTAATATTTGGTGCCCTTTTTGCCTGAAGAATAATTGTCCTGGAGTACACACAGGCGGCTGACTCCTGCCTTAGTGGACTTAGGCCTTTGTAAGACCTAATTACCGGTACCAAACCTTATGCCATATCCCCCAAAGTATGATTAATGTTGATGGTTTCACTTTGTGAGTGGTCGATGATACCCTATAATCCTAAAATATTAAATAATTTGTATGCATAAGTGCGCGGAATTTCGATGTGAGTATCCTAGGTTCGAGTCCTTGGAGTGCCACCTGTATTTGTTGATTTCATTGAGTTTAGAGGTGAAGTTGGTTGGTGGAAAAAAAAATAATAAATCATAATTCTTAAGATGGGATTTGGCGACTTTCAGTTCAATTATCATGGCACATAAGCTATTTTGAAATGTGTGCATCCTGTAATTTCGAAGCTAGTTTGGAAAACTTTACATTAGTCAAAATTCTGGCCAGGTTAAACTATTTTAAGATAATAATAATCATAATCATAATCATAATAATATACTTTACCTATATTGGCCTAAGAACTTGAACAAATATTTGGTTGAAGTAGACCAGTTTAGTAATGTCTAATGAACTTCAAAATATTCCATAGACTATCATAAGTGGTGGACAGGGTATAGGCAGCAGCTTTATCTAACCAATTTTAAGTATTTCGTACAAATGGCAACACTAATGTTTATTAAGTTATCATGAAACCGATCCTTCCCAAACCGAGATCTGTGGCAGTGGGTGACTGGTGAAAATTAACTAAATTCACTAGACTCGGTTCCCTATAGGTAGGAAGAGATTTGTCTTAAGTAATAGTTTAGTTTTAATACACCATATTTTCAATATGATCAATGCTCCAACCAGATAATTTTAATCAGCTTTGGAAGAACCACTGGGAATGAAAGGTCCAACACATTACGTAAACTAAACCTCTTTCGTAAGTTGAAATAGTCCCGAGGTAGCAAAAATATAACTTAATTTGGCGTAGTTTATTTGAAAGAAAAAGTTTCCGTATGATCAGGTAAACAGTTATTCTCGCTTTCACGAGACTCTATAGATCAGTTAAGGACCACTAGGAATCAACGGGGTACACATTATATATCTACACCTTTAGAATCCAACAGGTCCTTCCTAAACTGAGTAAAATTTTCTATGGGTCCCCATAATAAAGTAAATAATCATAGTGACCGTATAACCAAAAACAAAATTACTGACAGGTATTTACTAAACTCGGGTAATCAAAAGAGCTTAAGATTATCCAAATTAAAACTCAAACCCTGACAGGTTCTTTTTAAAGTTACTAAAATCGTCTGGAGGTAGCTATGATAAAAGAAAACATTTGGGTCCTCTGCTTAAATAGGTTATGGAATTGGGTAAAATTATAATAATAATTCATGATTGTTAAGACTATTACTGAATTCCAGTCTTCCACATCTGATTCAATACTCCTCATATTACGTAGCTCTTCAAAGATCCTGAGCAGTTATGTCTGTTAAAGTAACCTTGAGGAATATTTGCCTTGGCCATCTTGTAGTGGGAGTTTCCCAGGAGGGGTCTTGAGTATATCAAAATAAGTTTGATTGACTAGACTATAAACCAAATATAGATCGACCTTCCCTTGATTATTAGATATAAATAAAGTTAAGTAACACCCAGTTTTAACATTAATAAACTACAAACCCCAATGCCCTTGAATACACTAATGAAAGCATATGGTCCTCACGGGATTCCAACTCGGTACCTTTCTATCCTTAGATGGATTTAGCAATATCAATATGCTTCTAAAAAGTATATTCTCAAGACAAAAATATTATTCCTTTGCATAAGTTCTATAAATTCAGTTTTATTATAATATAAGTGTTGTCAAATGTACGAATATTCCTTTAGTTGGATATATAAAAACTGCTGCTAGTTAGTCGAAACCAAAATAGTTCGCCCAAAATTCTGCTCAAATACAGTGTAATTGTAAGTTATATAAATTTGTCTTTGACAGTTCTCAATTGCTTCCAATAACCTGTGTCTAGAAAGATTTGTTTAAAGTCTAAGTGTCTGCGAACTATTTATATTGACTGTACCCTTGTTAATATTAATATGCAGTCACTTTAGTCTTTAAGTAAATACAGTAAGTTTTATATAAGTTATGGAAAACACTGGAGACTAAGAAAAATATAATTATTTGAATCTACTATTTAACTGCATTCACTTGTATCAATGTGACCAATATAACACACTAAATGTTGGTTTACCCTGATGAGATAGTTATAAATGCCACTGTAAATGAAGATTATCATAGACAAGCTTTAAGTAAATTCGAAATCGGTTTAACCATGTGTCCAAAGTAACTCTAGATAAACATAACTATCAAATCAATTGAAAATACTAAAGAACCATAATATAGACCTCTACTGTAATATGTAAAACAGGCTGCTCATAATGTCAGATACTGTCCCAATTTTCACTGACTACTACGAACAGGGCATCTATTACAAAATTGTTACCAAGGTCCATCCAAAGTTTGATTTGTTAATGTTAATCCTAGGTGGACTCTGTAAGCATTTAGATAGTTTTTTTATGAGCACTTATGCCTCGTTTTAAGCGGTTATCCCCATGATCCGAACAATACATCTTCAATTATCAGTCCCTCCATGGCTAAGTACTTCTAATTTATTTGTATTTGTTATAGAATTACTTAACGTCAAGCCTACATGCCTAGTGATAAATATTCAAAAGCGTAAATTGTTGTACTGTAAATCGGATTATCTCCTTATGACGACTCCCCCTATTGGCGGCGCTCGACTAAAGTCGTGCACCAATTTGCAGTAAGTTAGGAGCATTATTAAGGCTTTTAAAGTGTTAAAATAGAGTGCAAATGGCCGGGAGCATAGCGGGCCAGACAGCCGACTCCCAGGGCTTACCGCCGCCCATCAACTCATGTTCCCTGTGTTCTCGAGAGGCCGGCAGTGTAGCCAGTAGTGAGCATAGCTGGGAAAAATATACCGATATATGCTAAACTCCCATGTTAGTGGCATCACTGCAAGAGAACCACGAGTGCTACGTAGCTCGTTCTAGTCTCATTTGGAAGCTTTTAGTGCCTAGTTGTTTTCTAAATAATTTTTGTTTCATGCAGATGCTTGATTTATCATGCAGGAGGGCCTGAATATGCCCAAAACCCCCGCTAGACAAGGGTTAAAGGTATTCAAGCCTATTCGTACAACGGATATAACTTTAGAATCATGACTCCTGTCTTTAGAATAATAGCAGTCCTAATGCTTTACTTACAAGGTCAATTTGTTTAGATAAATATTGATAACAGATATTAAAGTCTATAATAAATTTGTTCTACAGCTGGCATTGTTTGTAGCGTGATAATTTGTTTCAGTAATAACTTTCTTGCTACGAGAAAGTGTTGCATAATTCTGTTAGAAGAGTACATTTTAACGCTAACCATTATTCTCCAGTGTTTGCCCAACTCTTGAATAATATCAGTAATTTCTTGGTAAAAATTTGAATTTACGATCTAATTTAACTAGTTATAAATAATTTCATTGGTTAAAAAATAAAATTTAATTAGCTGTTAATATATTTAATAGCTTTCATATTTCCAATAATACAGATCTATACTGTAAATGTAAAGTAAAATTATAATTCAGTTGATGCAGGTGATTTGGAATATATCAAAGAGTGAATGAAGTGTGGCCTACTTTGTTGAGCACACAGTTTTCTATCAATCTAATTTATTTCCTTTTCTATAGGGGCCTCTTGTTCCCCTTGACTTATTAATGAAGTTAGGTAGACTGACTGACTGACCGACCTGTTTTTTCCCACACAACAATATAGTTTTGCTCACCGAATCGTCGCTGTTCGCTGCAATGGTGCCTCTCTCGACTCATGATGCTTTATCTCGCTCTCAATCAATCCCCACTGTTGAAGGGTCCATTGATGCTGTGGCAGTCGTTGATATGTGTCCAATAGTCGCTTTGCTCTCGGCTGTCCATATCTCGTTTGAATCCCACCTTTCAACCTGAATAAAGTCCTATTCAATAACTATACTCCTCACCATCCACCAATTTATGCTCACACTTCACTACCTGCCAACTCCAATGGAATACCTACAACTTCATACTGAATACTCCAGCTCACTCAATATATCTCCGTATATATTCAACACATAAACATCTTCATAAAGACAGATAATATACCAAACAAATCTTAGTCAAAACAGATCAATTTGTTTGACCAACCATAGCAAGCTCGCTCCTACCTCATTGTTAATTCCTTGTCTGTTGTCGATGTACTCGGTCTGTTGTCACCCGTTCTGCTGTGCCTAGCCTTTTCTGCTGTCTGCTGTCTGCTGCATCTGCTTTACTCCTACAGTTTGTCCTTCTTGATACTGTCTGCTCATATCCCATACTTGACACCGACGACTTCTTGACTGCTTCCTGACAATAAAATGTACATTAAAAATATATTCCTGACTTTTCTTATGTGTGTTTGGAGGTGTGTTGCAGGGAGGGTATTGATGTACCAGGGAAGGAAGGAAGACAAAATAGATTTAGCCAGAATACAGAATAGAACTAGTGTGCACAATAGAACAGAATAGAACCAAATAGGGCTGAAGAGAAGATTTATCTGGGATGGGGATAGGATGAACTACCAGGGAAGGGAAGGGAAGGGAAAACTCGTAGCGGGTGTGGAATGGTTATGTAGGAGACTGAAAAATATAAAAATATAAGAAAAGAACTAGAGCCTCTGATCTCTCCCCCCCCCACCCCAGAACCCCCCTCCCTCCCTTCAGGACCCCCCCCCCCCTTCAGGACCCCCCCCCTCCCTTCAGGACCCCCCCCTCCCTTCAGGACCCCCCCCCCCCTCCCTTCAGGACCCCCCCCCTCCCTTCAGGACCCCCCCCTCCCTTCAGGACCCCCCCTCCCTTCAGGACCCCCCCCCTCCCTTCAGGACCCCCCCCCCCCCCCCCCCCCCCCCCCCCCCCTCCTCTCAGGACCTTTTCCCCCCCCACCCTCCCTCAGAACCCCTTCCCCCCTCAGAACCCCCCCCCTACCCCCTCTCAGGACTACTCCCTCTTCAGGACACTCCCTCTACCCCCCGACCCCCCTCCTCGAAAATACTGCATTTCTGGTGCCTCAATATTTTCTTGTTTTTACAGATGTGATGTGTTGCCGTGACCAGACCGAGGACCCTGGACCAATGGAGAACACTACCTATTTGTGTAATAAAAAAATAACTTATTTGAATTTTGACTATTGATTCCAACCTGTTGATGTAATCCAATATTGTAGATCAATCTTATATTTCTGATAGTTATTCATATTAAATTTGAATGAACAAAATTCAACTAATTGTTGTAATCCAATATCGCAAATATTTTTTGGATAACTAACATTAATAGCAATTAATATTAATTTTGGAATGAATAGAAAAATATATTTGAACAAATTACTGCAAGACAATACCCTCGATAAATCTAAAGAAAACTTTACAAATTATTATTAATTAAAAAAAAAAAAAAATATTGGAATACATTGCCAGAGAATATAAGCGGCAAGTTCACAAAACTAACTACAAAATATAATTTCTGGGTGAGGAGGGATGACTTTCAATACCTAATGTATCTAGATTCTTGGAGAGGTAGGTAGGAGGAGCTATAAGAGTTTGGGATAAGCAGGCAAATCGCAATAGTTACATTGGTCGATATACACTTGTTACATGGGAAGAATAGATCACTAGATATATTTTTTTTTTTTTTTTTTTTTTAAAAGAGACCATGAACGGAGGAAGGAAAAACACAGATAAAACAAAAAGGTCCATGTGCCTAAAGGCATCCTCCATTCATAAAATGTTTGTAACAACTGGATTTAAACATTTGTTGATTGTAAGTTTGTGGAAAGCAATTCGAGGGAAGTGAATTCCAAAGAGTAGTAGCTCTGGGGATAAATGAATTCTGATAAGCAGAAGTTCTGCATTGTGGAGGAGAAAGTGTAAATTCATAGTTCAGGAATATATAGCTTAGTGACCCCAGTAATTACATACTGTATATACAATAGTTTCAAATTACATAAACACATTATCCTAATAAAACTTAAATATATACATAACTTAAAATAACATTAAAAGTTATATGGGATACGGCCAGTAAAAACAAATGCATGGGGATAAAAGAGATTGAATCCTAATTTGCACATCGCTCCAGTCACATGATAACTTTAGGATTTAAATTAACTTTGGCATAGGCAATACTTTGATAGACTCCCACATGTCATATCGAGAACACCGAACACTACCAACACACCAAATCACTGCCAAAACACACCCAATGTCACTGCCAACACATCAAACATCACTACCAACACCTCTTATAACACTACCAATTCAACAAATCACACTGCCAACATTTAGGTTCAATGATTGTACTCTTATCCTTGCCAACAATCCACACTACTTTGCCAACGGTCTTACACACATTTAATCAGCATATCACTACCTTCCCCTAATTTGACCGTACACTGTTAACACCTAATCATACACCCTTAATCATACACACTTAATCAGTCTCGTAATTAATATATCCTTCCCCTACTTTTATCACGTACTCTGCCAACATCCACAAATTCTATCATACTTCCAATACACAATGCCAATTGACTTCTCATTTTACCAACATCCCTACTTAGTACTACACATTCTCATACACAACAGGGAAACTAATTCTGAAAACGAACCTCTCTCCAAAAGCTGCACACTAGTTTCGAAAGTATTAAACACTACTTCATAAACAAAATAGGTTAGAGTTGAGCTATAAACTAGATAGTTAACACAGGCTTACCTCAGTACTGCCTGGTGGGAGAGGGAAATAGTCCAGGTAGACTACTACTGGCTAACTTAGCTGATGAACTAGATTAAACCTGAGCAGTAATTATTAAAAGGACTACACTTAAGAACATTGGAAAGATTATAAAAGTATTCCTTAAAAGCTTGGCTATTGAAAAGTTAAACGGAAATCATTAATTAAGAATGATCAAAAATGCCAAATTACATTGCCAATGAAAAATGGGCTTAAAATCCAAAATAAAGCTATGAAAAATTGCCGAAAACCCAATGGTTATTGTAAAATTAATAGACTATAAAGATGTACTTTCAAAAGAAAATTACAGTACACAATGGGCATATCCTGTAGTGAACCGAAAGTTATACTATGGTCACAAAGCAAAGTTCGGTATAAAGTACTTTAGGTACGTAATATAAAAGTAAAACTTTGTTCATTTTGTATGATATATAAAACCAATAAGGATAATACAAAAATAACTAAGTATTAATAGTATATGATTTGTGTAAGATAATATAAAAATGTATGTCAGACTCTGATCAATAAAATACTAAGTCTATATATTCTTTTTAATATCCATTATATTTTAGTTTCTCCTGTTATATAAAGTTTATATATTGTATGTAGTGTTTTGTAAGATATTATAAAATGTATGTCTGACTGATCAATAAAATACTAAGTCGATATATTCTTTTTAATATCCATTATAATTTGTTTCTGTTATTACAAGTTCATTATATTTTTAAGTTATATATAATTATTACTTTAAGTTATTCAAGTATAGCTTTTTTAAGTTCTTTTCATATTCAGTATATTTTCTAAGTCCATATATTGGAATTTTATTTATAATTGAGAACTAGTTTTTCTAAGTTAATTGTTTTATTTTATAAGTTCTCTTTTCATTTATTTTTTCTAAGTCCATATATTGGAACTTTATTTATAATTGAGAACTATTTTTTCTAAGTTCTCTTCATATTCAGTATATTTTCTAAGTCCATATATTGGAATTTTATTTATAATTGAGAACTAGTTTTTCTAAGTTAATTGTTTTATTTTATAAGTTCTCTTTTCATTTATTTTTTCTAAGTCCATATATTGGAACTTTATTTATAATTGAGAACTATTTTTAAGTTTTTATCAGTTATAAATGTCATAGCTTATAATATAGTGATCAATAAAAGATAGAAGTTCGTTTATTTTTTTTATTAAGCAAAGTTCGCGTGACAAAGACGATATATAACAATATTATATCAAGTGAAGTTAATAGCAAATACAGAGTTATGAATTCAAGTGATAGAATATATCATAAGTTACATTTAAGGCAAATACAATCATTATTGAAATTAAAGCAAAGCAAAATATTGAAGCTGAAGGAGGGAACCAACTCGGGGAAGAAGGGGGGGAGAGGGGACATCATCAAAGCAACAAAACTGTGAAGTAATAAGAAAAATAGCAAAGATTAGAGTAAAGGTAATAAAACCTATCTGATCTGAAAGGGAAAATAGATTAGCCTAACCTAACACACACCATTCATACCATGCAACTACGACTACATACTACGACTACTTACTACGACTACATACTACGACTACTTACTACGACTACTTACTACGACTACTAACTACGACTACATACTACGACTACGAACTACGACTACGAACTACGACTACGAACTACGACTACGAACTACGACTACTCCTAACCTACCCTCCCCTCCTAACCTACCCTCCTAACCTAACCACCACCACTACGACTACATACTACGACTACAACTAACTACTACTAACTACATCTAACTACAACTAATTACAAACAAAACACAACTATCACTCCCCTTGAATCCTAGTGGCGTGGGCAGTCTCTAGCAGCGGCGGTAGAGTCCTAAGGCAGCAACCGGCAGAGTCCGCAGGCAGCAGAGTCCACAGGCAGCAGAGTCCACAGGCAGCAGAGTCCACGGGCAGCCACCCCAATCCTGAAAAACAAGAAACAAAACATTAATTTGGGCAATAGATTGACAAGCGCTGAGATCATACTTATATAATAAATTAAACAATACTATGTTCACGACAAGTAGGCCAGTAATTAGTTTTGTTTTTGAATGTTCAACAGTTACATTAACATATGGAAATAAGATACTAATTATTCAGCGACGATTATGATGCATATTTCTAGTAAACTTTTTAACTTTCAAATTGTGGAAATAAAAACTGATTATTGGCCTATGTGTCATGCACATAGTATAATGAGTTGGGCAGTAACTCACCCCAGACAGTTCGTAGGTTGTGGTGGCAGAGTCCATAGTTAGGGGATGGTGTTGGTAGCTTGTGGTGTGTTGGTAGAGTCCATAGGTGTTGGCAGTCTCGTAGAGCTGGCAGAGTTCACAAGCAGATCCTGAAAACAAGAAACAATACATTAATTTGGGCAATGGATTACCAAGATGAGAGCTCACATAAATCATAAATAAAACTACTATTTTTCACAAATGGAATGTTTTTCAGTAATGAGAGGTAAGCAACGAAATACGATGGTAATTATCAAGCATCAATAATGAAAGGAATAGTTATACACTTTCTGATTATGTCTAATTATCAATAATATTGCGGGATATGTTAACAGTACAAAAGAACCGAGTTGCATTTAAACGTCTCTACTGAACTGGGTTGTATAGAAAACGGTAGTGCGCGCGTTGGTCCTGGGGCTGGCTGGCTGCCTGAGTCACCCAAAAACGCCTAAAACGCCCGAAATCACCACGCCCAAAATAACGCTACAGCATTCTAACCTACACCAATGGATTTACAGCATCATTTTAGACTTTCTTTATACTTTTTTCTTTGCTGGACTTGTGTCAGATTCTCCAAATTCGCCTCCCCTGAGCCAAGAATCGAATTTTTTTGTCACAAATTTGAAAGTCCATTAACTTTTGTAATTTTCGAGTTACAAGGCTGATACTTTGACAATGGGTAGTTCTAGTTGTTCAGATAAATGCACTTTCTCATATTTTTCAATTTGTATTTTGTTCGAGAGATATGAATAAATTAGTGCAGCTTTACAAATGAAACGTGAACTATACGTAAATGTGGTTGAAAGCAGTTGTTCCTTCACATAAATATGCACTTAATTATATATTCCGTTCTATATGAAAATTCACAAAAGTAAGAAACTGTAATAACAACTGAATAATGTAAATATTGAAGTACTTGGTGATCCACGCACTCTGGCTGCCTGGTGCAAAGTCCAGCTAAAATCGCCCTAATTCAC